>OZ024742.1:299050029-299060029 GCA_964016885.1 Eledone cirrhosa | reverse complement strand
ATAAGCCTTCAGTCAGACCTACTGGCTGTTACCCAATGGGCGGAAAAGAACAACATGTTACTGAACGAAGACAAATTCGAACTGATCCACTTTGGAAAAGAGGATGCTCTGAAACTCCCGTACTCCCTTCCCTCCGGTGAAACTCTTGTGGCATCTAACAACATCAGAGACTTGGGAGTAACCGTGGACAGCAACATAAGCTGGGCCACGCATATAAGTAGCAAAGTTGACATGGCCCGCAGAATGTGTTCCTGGATCCTCAGAACCTTCCAGTCGAGAGATTCCCACACCATTATCCACCTCTTCTCTACTTTTGCCCGACCAAAAGATGTCATTGAAAACAATTCGTTATATTTTTTTATATTCTTTAAGAAGTTTTGGGAATCCTGTGTTTTCTCCCGGCATTAGTGCATTTAAAGATCCAGGTGGTCTTTCAATTTAACTTTACCATCTGAACAACATAATCCCTTAGATTCATCTTTAAATAGTTTTGCACAACAATGCTCACAAACTACTGACATTGTTCCTAAATCTGATAGATTATCATAATTTTTACTTGGATCATATTCAAATGCTGCATTTGTAAATGATTTAACAGAACTACTCAGCTCAACATACCGTGATCTTTTTACTTGAGTTACAATTTCTTGTTCCTCCCTATGTCTTGCTTCATTGTGAGAAATTCTATTTTCCTGTTTTATTTCATCTCTTCTTTTTTTCTGTCAAATTTCCTCTCAAAATCTTGAAGAGCTAATTTGTTTTCTTCCCTAATTTCATTTCTCCTTTGAATTGAGAGCCTTTCCCATCTATGTCTTTGATATTCTCGACTTCTTGCTCTCTGTATTTCTTTCTCTGGTTCATTTATTTCCTTTCTCTTTCGGCGCTTTGTTTCTGAGCTATTTGAAATTTTTCTTACATCATTATTGTTAAGTTAATTATTGATATCGTAATTTTTCTGAAATGACACTGTTAAATGAATTTGTGTCGTTTGCTTCCATGGCGAAAGAATATGGATGACAAGGAAGAGTAAGATGAAATAAGATAGTGCTGATTCATAGGTCACTACAATAGGTTGGGGGAAGAAAGAATAGATTGGTCCAATTGTTGAAACAACTGACCACCTGATCATGAAATTAACGATTTCCACAGATACGTTCACTCTTAGCAAACTTTCACCGAGAATCAAACTCGACGACCTAATAGTTTCTTTCTGTATTTGTTCTATTACTCGTATGTGTATGTGTAGGTTTATGCGTATGCGTGCGTGTCAGTGACATAATATACAGCCAATCATGTAATTCTCAACCCTAAGTAAACATACAGCCACACACTCTCTCTCTCTCTCTCTCTCTCTCTCTCTCTCTCTTTCTCTCTTTCTCTCTTTCTATTTCTCTCTCTCTCACATAACTTGGCGGTGTTGGTGTGAGCGAGTCGTGGTAGCAATAAGAGTACACACAACAGTGGCAGTAAGAGTAGGTGTGTGACGTCATAACATAGACGCTGCAGAAAGTTTTGAGATGGATAGATAGATTGGTAGGTAGGTATATTGATAGATGGTAGATAGATAGATATGTGTGATTGTAATAATTATTTTTAACAACACAGATAGAATATGGATGGTAATTCAAGTTAATACACTTCTCAATATTATCTAATGATTGCAATTTAAGATGTGACATCGATCATCGTATTTGAATCCATTTGATTTTAGTTACTGAAAGAACGCTGGTTTGTTTATGTAGAGTTACTGGAAGAACGTTGGTTAAAAATAATTATTATATACACATACTTGTACACAAACAACTGAGGAATTACGGGAGATTTTCTGTGGTGTGGCTGGACTACCAGAAGGTATTTGATAGTCAGGGATTTACAGTTAGCCACAACCACTGGTAGCTGCTATCAAACGCCTGACCAAGACTTGATATACCCCTTTGCGCTTGCATTTATATAATAGTGCACATACTTAAATATGGAATGTTACACACAGACGCCAGTAGAAAAGGTTGGAAGTCTGTTGGCTTTTATACACACTAGCAGAAAAACCACCCTTCGAGTGGTTTTCTGATAGCGTGTGTAGTGTGTATATTGATATTATACGCAGGTATATATATACATGTAGATATGATACATCAAATAAAATCGTAATTGACAATATATAATACATAGAAATTGAACGAAGACTGCGTTACACTGTCTTATTTAATCAGTAACGTAATCCATGATACATTAAAAAAGACGATTATATATAAACTGAATTAGGAGAAAATTAGTGACAGAAAATTAGTATGTTTATTTAAGCGATGGCCAACCGGAAGTGTTGACATTTCAGAAATGTTAAAGAAGTCCCGCGCTCCTTACTTTATTATAGTTTAGATGAGTTTTAAAAAAAAGTGTTAATAAATAAATAGAGTTAATAAATAAATACAACGTTATACTTGTTTTACCCTCCCATTTCCAATTAAACCGAACGCTATCATGACTGTATGTGTGTGTTTGTGTAAATGTATATGTATGAATGTATGTATTTTTGTGTAAATGTATATGTGTGAATGTATAAAAGAAAGTAAGTCCATAGAATCATTTGTTAAATGGGTATCATTGGGTAAATCTTCTGGGGCTGTTGATCGCGGATAACATAGCTATCATTTATTTATCTATTGTTTTTTTCATAGGTACATTTTAAACTTATAACCTCGTTTAATTGATTTATTGTGTGGTTAATTATGTTGATTGGGAGAAGAAATACTGTATATATTTTATCAAATGATTCTATGGACTTACTTTCTTATATATTGCTCTGATTGTTGATTATTTAATTAATTAATTCGTCATTGAGCCACACCGTGAATGGTTGCCAAAAACACATATATATATCTATGGCTCTGTCTAGTTTATGTACATGTAAATCTATATATTTTATGTGTGAATGTATGTATGTTTGTGTGAAAGTATGTGTGAATGTATGTATGTTTGTGTGAAAGTATGTGTGAATGTATGTATATTTGTGTGAATGTATACCCTCCCATCTTCAATTAAACCGAACGCTATCATGACTGTGTGTGTTTGTGTAAATGTATATGTGTGAATGTATGTATGTTTGTGTGAAAGTATATGTGTGATGTATGTATATTTATGTGAAAGTATGTATGTTTGTGTGAAAGGATGTGTGAATGTATGTATATCTGTATGAAAGTATGTGTATTTGTGTGAATTATGTCCGTGAGAGTGTATTTTTATAAGTTTGTGTTTGCGCGATTAAAGTTATATACTCATAATAGTCATATACTCATACATATAGATGTATATATGTGCACAATCATACGCGTCAGGTGTAGAAAAGCATAATCTCTCTATCTCTCTCATCACAAACTTTCTCTTTCTATATATAAGGTAGTTGAAATGATCGTGGTGGCGACGATATACCGGAAGTGCAACTTTGAAAAGAAGTCAATTTGAAGTTATTTATTTTTACGAAATTATTTTTGTTTACTAAATTCAGTACATAAATGATGTAATATTCATTCATTATTTACTCAAAGTAGGGCGTTGGATTGGTAATATTGGTAGAGGGTCGGACGCCATGCTTTGACACATAGAGTTACGACCCTTGCCATTCTGAGTTCAAATCCGCCGAGGTTAACTTTGTCTTTCATCCTTACGGGGTCGATAAAATAAAGTACCAGTAATGTACTGGGTATTTGCTGGCCTTGTGCCAAAAGTAGAAACAATTATTTACTCAAAGTAATCCAACTTATTTTACAAACGGGATAAAAAAAAATAAACCGTACGCAAATCCCGCAGACCTTCCTTTATTATAGTTTAGATACATTTACACACATACACACATATACTCATACAGAGCAGAAACGCTGTTTCATTAGTTTTTCGGCGTAGAATGTTCACCACCCTACTTCCACCGTGGGACTAACAGTTTTATTTACATAGATGTATGTATTTTTGCTTGCCATGCTTATTTTTTTTATATACTGTAAATGTTTACACCTACACATAATTTTAAAAAATGAAGTTGTACAAATTATAGATTTTAGCCTATATGCTATGTGATGTATTTAAGGTGTAATATGGCTGAATAGTTTTATTTTAGTCTATTCCGATACACATATGTGGGTGTGTATATATATATATAACGAGTGAAAATAGTTTATGTAGTCATGTTTAACACGTTTATTGAATATTAGATACCAAACCCTTTCATTATTCCGTAAAACTGAATGTTATTAATATTTGTTTTACAATTATTTTATTGAAAGTTTTTGAATTGATTGACTATATTTATAGATAGTACCAAATCCTCCTGTTAACACCGGATCTTTTCATGTTCGTTTACAATTGTATGAATCATGCAACAAATATGAAGGGACTATTAGTGATGTTTGATCGAATCGGTTATATTAGTATGAGGTATATCATTGGTTTTCTAAAAAAACGTAAAAATCGATGACTACAAATTCTTTTGTATATTGTATACTTTGAAAGGCGTCGTATGCACGTACTACGTTGTAAATTTGATCGATTGAAAATCAATGATCAGCTTATGATATTGATTATTACCTTTGGTAGAAAATAACTCACTGAGGATGGCATAGTCATCTATGTTTGGTTTCTACTTATATCGAATGTGAAAATTTAAGACAAAAAAATGATGTTCGTGTAATATTTTTAACTACATCAGAATTATGAAAATCAAGGTTGATCTCAGCGAGATTTAAACTCGGAGCGTAGGTATTACCCACATGGTAACTAAATAACAGCACGTAGTTAATCCGGGATTTTACCGTTTCTGACACCTACGCGCCTGTATTAGATCACAATAATAATTTCTCTTTCTCTCTCTACATCATCATCATTTTACGTCCGCTTTTCCCTGCTTTCAAGGGTGGGACGGATCCTATTCAGCACAGCATCTCTCCATTCGTCACGGTCTTTCGTCATCTCCTCCGTGAGCTTGAGCGATCTGAGGTCAGCTCTCACCACCTCCGCCCATGATTTTCGTGGTCTTCCTCTACTGCCTCTTCCTTCTACTGGCATTTCTTGGCACTTCTTTATCCAGCGGTCATCCTCCATACGCATTACATGTCCATACTAACGCAGTCTTCTCTCCCGCACACTACAACCTATGCCTCTTATACACAGTTTCTCTCTCAACTCGTCTATGCTTGGTCGTTCACGCACATTGACATTGCAAATCCAATGGAGCATGCTTGTTTCATTTCTCTCCAGTCGTCGCATATCCTCCGCAGTTGCTGCCCATGTCTCATTACCATGCAGCATCGCGCATCTCACACTGGCATCATATAACCGGCCTTTCGTTCGTAGGGAGAAACCCTTCTTTGCCAACAGAGAAAGCAGCTCCTTAAATTTCTTCCAACCCGTCCTTATTCTAGATATTATGGCCTTGGAGCACCCTCCTCCCTTACTAAACTGATCACCTAGGTATCGGAAGCTATCAGCCACCTCTATAGATCCTACCTGCATTTGAAAAATGTGTCTATCGCTGACTTCAACCGTCAAATTTTCCTGAACATCTACTCCATATGTAGTTTTCCCTACCTGTTAGTTTGCCTGCTATCCCACTACATTTCTTGTGTACTCAATATCTGCATTGTGTACATATTATATAATTAAGCCAACTCTTTTTCTACATATCGAACATAGCCATTTCTCTGGTGGATCAGAGTTATATCCTCTTTTCTACTTATCAACACTAGTCTTAGCTACTTCCACTCTCAGTGCTCTTGATTGCAACTGCTGTTTCCATAGCCAGAATTTATTCTCTAGCTCCTCTACTGATTCTGCCATAAGTACCAGATCGTCAGCATAGAGAAGTTCCCATGGGCAACCAGTCTTAAACTCCTCTGTTATGGCTTGGAGAACTATAATGAACAAGAGCGGGCTGAGGGCCGAACCCTGATGTACTCCTACTTGTATCTGGAAATCCTCACTAAACTCCATTCCTACTTTCACTTTACTGACAGCACACCTGTACATAGCTTGCATTCCTCTACACCTAGTTTCCTTAAGGACCACCAGATCGGGGGACTCTATCAAATGCCTTCTCTAATTCAACAAAATCTAAGTATAGTGGCTTATACTTCTCTAAGAACCTCTCTTGTAGTTGTCTCACTAAGAAGAGGGCATCTGTTGTACTTTTCCCAGACACAAAACCAAAGTGCATCTCATCTAGTTTGACCCTTTCTCTAATTAGTTGCGCTAATATCCTTTCTGCCACTTTCATAACCTGATCCAACAGTTTCATGCCCCTAAATTTGCTCCTCTCCAGAGCATCCCATTTACCTTTGTAGCAATTTATAAGAATACTGCTACACCAGTCTTTGGGTATGACTCTGCCATATATAGCTTGATTGACGATGCGTGCAACCAGTTTAGTTCCTACTTCTGATGTCTTCAGCATCTCAGCAACTATCTCTGGCAGTCCAACAGCCTTACCACTTTTCATTTCCTTAATTGCCTATTTGACCCTATAGTCGACAATCTCAATAGCTGGTCCCTCTGTCGGGTCTACTGGGGGTAGTTTCTCTCCTTCCCATTCGTTCTCATCATTCATCAGCCTCTCATAATGACATTTCCAAGCCTCCCTTTTCTGCGCATCAGTAACACTAAGTGCACCAGAATAATTTAGGACACACTTATCTCCAACAACATCCTGATTTACACTGACACACTGCCTTGCAATGCGGAACAACGTACGTCTCTGAACTTCTTGTCACAAAACATTGGCAAACCTCCTACACTCAGCTTCCCTGCGTGCTAAGTACACCTGACGTCTAGCTTCTCTTTTAGCGGCTGTGAATCGGTCTCTACTCCCACCATTTTTCGAAGCGTTCCATGCTAGTCTTTTGTCTTTAATGGCTCTATCCTTCGTGCTGTTCCACCACCAGGTGAACCTCTGTCTGGTTGGAGCTCTGCTCCAGTCACAAGTTTCTTCAGTAGCCTGCAGTACGCTGTCACGTAAGAAATTCCAATTATCATCTATGTCATACGATTCTAACTCGTCTTGTTTTCGTCATACACATCTTGAAGGGCTTTCCTAAATTTATATATTAGTGAAAGGTCTTTTAGCTTCCAGACCTTCCTTTTCCACACCTTCCAGTGTGTCTAATTTTGTCTCTTGCTTATTGAGATGTCACTAACGACGAACCTATGTTGGGGGATACATTCTTCCCCGGGGTATGCCTTAGTATTTGATACCATACGAGATGGGTCAGAGAAGTTTCAGGATTGATGTCACAAAAGATTTATTTCAAACCCAAACTTCACATTAAGAGTTTTCTCCTTCAAAGTAATCCCCCTGGCGTCTAATGTACTTTTCCATCCTTTTTTGCCACGCTTGCGTGCACTCCTGGAAGGATTCTTCCGGGATCCTCCACAGTTCCGTCGTTACGGCCTTTTTTTGATGTCGTCCACGTTTTCAAAACGGGTCCCCTCCGGGTCGTACTCGAGGATCCACGACTCATCATCGGTGATGGCCGGCCCTAGCAAGTCTGGTTCTGTTTCAAGACGCTCAAGGATGTCCTGGCACACTTGCATCCGTCGACCCTTCTGGTCATTGTTCAGCAGTTTTGGCACCATCTTCGCCAGACTTTCCGCATGTCCAAATCTTCAGTGAGAATCTTCCAGACGCTGTCCTGATTCATGCCCAGCTCATTTGCCATCAGTCGAACAGTCAGCCGACGATCGCTACGCACCATCTGCCTAACGCGCTCAACGTTGACCTCAGTCCTGGTTGTTGAGGGCCTTCCGCTCCTGGGGTAATCTTCCACGTCCTCGCGTCCTTCTTTAAACCTCTTGCACAACTCAAAAACACGTGAGCGTGACATCGTCTCATCTCCATACACTTGCTGCAGCAATCCCAGTGCTTCTGACGGAGTTTTCAAGTGTGTTCGTTGCTCTGTGCTCATTGCTTGACGACCTGAAACAGAGGACATGTATATAACATTATGAAGAAAAATGTTTGATCGTTGCAGAGAGTTAAGATTACAGTTACATACTCCAGGGGAATTACTTTGAAGGAGAAAACTCCTAGTGTAAAGTTTGGGTTTGAAATAAATCTTTTGTGACATCAGTCCTATAACTTTTCTGACCCACCTCGTATGTCTGTCTCGTTGCCTAACTAGCATAAGTCAAACTGGCTTATGCGCTCGCCTGATTGGTATTTTATTAGGTGGTTGGTAGGTTTCTTGAAGTTAGTTTTGCAAATGGTTAGTTCACTTGCATCACAAAATTCAAGAAGCCCCACTGCTTCTTCGTTTCTTGAGCCATACCCATGACCACCATGTACCCCAGTGTAACCATCCTGGAGCTGTCCAACATGACCATTGAAGACCCATGCTAGTATAACTAGGTCTCTGTTCTCTGTCATTGTGGTTGTTTCTAGGGGCTGCTCGTAAAAGCAGTCCTTCTCTTCTTTACCTAGATCCGCATGGGGAGCATAGCTAGACATAATTGTCAGCAGTCTCTTGCCTGCAACTAATCTAATCTTAATTATTCTATTACTGACTTTAACTATCTCTATTGTCTTATTGATCCACCTCCCGGATAATAAAATGCCTACCCCGACTAACCCATCATCATTTCCTACCCCAAAAAGCTTATAGCTAAGCTGTTTGCCTACGAGTAGTATTGCTGAGGCACTTCTTCATCTCACCTCTTGCATGCAGCACACATCCACTTGTCTTCTCTCTAGCATCTCCACTAACTCACCAGATCTACCTCTCAGGGTGCCAACATTAAGTGTGGCAACCTTGAGATGCGACGTCTTTCGTTGTTTCTTCCTTTTCTGCAAAGAAAAATGGTTTATAATCATGTGTTTGTGCGTTTTCTTGATTACGGTCGGGGGGGGGGGGGCGTTCTCGCACATGTCTGCACTAGGCACCCCACTACCGTGCGCAGCACTAACATGGTTAGTGTCATTGCTGTTTACGCAGTTATTGCGATATTTATTTGTTATGCTCATAATTGTTTTGGCATTAATATACTGGTTGGATGCCCTTCCTAACACCAACACCACTTTACAGCATGGACTGGGTGCTTTTATTCGTGCCACCTGCACTAGAGCGGTTGTCTTACTGGAGTTAGAGGCCCTCTCCACCCCATAGTTTGGCATTGTTTTTAATAGCTGAATGCTACTACCATTACTCCATTTTACTGCACGGACCGGGTGCTTTTATTTGTGCCACCAGCACTAGCGAAGTCATCTTATTGGACTTAGGGAACTTCTCCACCCCGCACCAATTTATTCGGAGTGGTAGCTCTCCTAGACGGTTTGTCTACACTACGGCTTACAGAGTCTCCTATAAATAGTTTTCTTATTTGAAATTTCATTTTTGCCCATATTTTCATTGTTTGTGAAATAAAATATAGCAGAGAAAATACATAATAAACTTCCCATTTCGTATTTCTGCAATATATTATAGCCAAACTATCAATTTAAATGTATGTTTATGACAGAAACTTTCTTTGGGCTTTACTTGATAATAAATCAGGAATTGAAGGAAATAAATCAAATTTGATTTTGCGATTGTTCATGTTCACATTGTATATTTTGATCTAAAGGAAACACGAGTCACTTTAAAGATTGTAGAATTTTTGATTAATTTTGTTTGCAATTAGGTTTTTCTTCACTGCTAGCTTTATCGGTAATACATCATTGTGTTAGTTTTCTCCTTGCGTAATTTAACGGATATAAAGTTTGGTTGCAGCAACACATTGGTAGTTGAGGGAATCTAATTTAATGTTGTTTTAATGTTTGGATTACTTCACTGATAAACGTTTGACTTAAAGATGAGAATATCGGAATATCATTATAAAAAATTAGTTTTCCTCTTCAGTAAGAGAATAGAGAGCAGTGCCAATAACATGTTATAGAGCCCCAGAGACTAGTGTGGGGGAGACCGTGTGGAATTGATGTATCCTGAAATAACAGATTGGCCTCTGTGTTTGCAACAGAATGGACTCC
>OZ024742.1:299012529-299047529 GCA_964016885.1 Eledone cirrhosa | reverse complement strand
TCTCGATAAAAGAGTTGTTTCGGTATTCTAGAATCCTTCATCCTGGCATGGTGACCATTCCAACAGAGTCCTTGCTCAAGCACAATAGCTCCTATACTTTCAGACAGAGAACTTTCCAAAATCTTGACATCTCTGATGTGGGCCTTCCAGTGAACGTCATAGATCCGTCTGAGACTCATCTGATGGAACCGCTCCATTTGTTTAAGGTGGTGTTTAAGGTGGTCTCGCAGGCATATGGAAGAGAAGAGAGCACACATGACTTGTACACCGTTACCTTTGTTTTTTTGCATATGCCTCGCCTACTGCAGAGGCGCCTTTCTAGCTTTCCGAAAGCATCACTTGCTTTCCTAATCCTGAGTGGAATTTCATTATCAGGATTGCTGTATCGATTGACAGTGCTTCCCAAATAGACAAACTGATCAACCACTCCAAGTCGTTTACCATACACATAGATATTTGGTTCCCTGTACTGCCTACCAGGGGCAGGTTAGTACATGTCGATAGTTTTCTTGAGACTGACAGTCAATGCTGGGGCAGTGCAAGCATCAGAAGATGCATTCAAAATGCGCTGCATATGAGTCTCTGTGTGCGCTACAAGATCGCAATCATCTGCATACAAGAAGTCTCTTATGATTGATGTAAATACTTTTGTTCTTGCAGCAAAGCGCCTGATATTAAATATGCTGCCAGAAGTTGGATATGCTTGCAATTCCTGAATTTAATATAGAAAACCATTGCAAAGTATATGGCAAACAGGGTCAGTGTTGGAATATCCCCCTGTTTCACTCCATTTTTCACTGAGATAGGCTCCGACATGTTACCTCTGACATTAACCCAAGCCTTCATGTCGTCATGGAAAGACCTAACCAAATCAAGGAACTTATCAGGGCAAACAAGTTTCTGGAGAACGTTCCACAATGCATTTCTATCGAAAGCTTTTGTCAGATCGACAAAAACCTGATACAGATCCAAATCTTGTTCCATGCACTTCTCCTGGAGTTGTCTAGCTGAGAAGATCATATCAGTAGTGCCGCGTCCAGCACGAAAACCAGATTGACTTTCAAGTAGAACACAATCTGCAATGTGTGTCAGGAGACGGTCCAGAAGCACCCTACATAAAATGTTTCCTACGACAGAAAGCAATGATATATCCCTGTAGTTTCTACCCTTGTACAAGACTACAATTACTGCATCTCTCCAGTCCTCAGGTACGGATTCAATAGCCCTTATCCTGCCAAACAAATAGTGAAGATGTCGCAGAAGTCTCTCACCACGATATTGTAGGAGCTCTGCATGTATGCCACCCATACATAGAGACCTTCCACTGTTCAGCTTCGAGATAACTACTGCAACCCCTCAAGCGTTGGTGGTTCCACGAGAGCTCCTTTCACAGGTTTTTCAGGAATGAGATTGAGGAAATCTTCATTGACGACAGACGGCTGATTCAAAAGTTCATCAAAGTGCTCTTGCCACCTTCGCAGATTTCCCTGATTCACGAAGAAGTTCCTTGCCATCCTTGCTGCGAAGCGGTCTCACCAGAGAAGAAGACGGTCCATAAACTTCACGCAAGAGACTGTACAACAACTTTGTGTTATTGGAATCTGATGCAACTTGTATCTCATCAGCCTTCTCACTTCACCACTTATCCTTCATCTGAGAAAGCCTCCGCCTTACACGTGATTACACATCCTTGAGTTCCGTGTGCAACATATTCTTCTCCTGTGGTTTTGCTGCCAAGTAGCGTGACCACGTATCTTATCAGCCAACAATTCATCTATATGCTCATCATTTTCTTTGAAACCAGTCTTGATGCTTTCTCTGCACCAATCCCAGAACACGCCTGCTTACATGATAAACCGACTTTCTAAGGGTCGACCAATCCTCACCAAAATCTGCAACATGCGTCTCTTCTCGCAATGTTCTCTTCACACTATTATCTCTAAGACGAGCAGCATTCAGTCTCCTGGGCAGGGTAACACCAGGAGCCCGGATTTTACTTTTAGTGATTAGTTTCACTTTTGCATGTACCAGGCGATGGTCCGTTCAAAACACAGCCCCACGAAGAACACGAACACACTGCACATCCCGTCTGTCACGCACCATGACAAGGACGTAGTCCAAAATATGCCATTCCTTAGATGCAGAGTGCATCATGTGGTCTTAAATTTGTTCTTTTTGCTGGAATATGGTGATGGTAACACACAGATCCAGCACCTCATATCTGCAGTAGGAGCATACCATTGCTGTTACACTTTCCGGCCCCATGTCTTCCGATTTCATTCCATGTGTTAAAATCCCTACCCACTCTAACATTAAAGTCACCAAGCACGATGACCTTGTCTGCTGGAGGGATATTTCTTAAAACACATTTCAAAGCATGGTAGAAAGACACTTTTTATCAACAGAATTCATAGTTGGAACATACACACTCACCAGGGTCGCATATCTTCCTTTGTCCAGCGGAATTCTCATGGACAGAAGACGCATACTGATCCCCACTTAGAATCTTTCCAATTTATCTACAAGAGCAGTCTTAACAGCAAATGCTACCCCAGCTTCTCTTCTGGTTCCTTCATCTCTCCCTTTCCAGAAGAATGTATATTTTCCACAAAATTCTGTAAGATGACCATCTCCAGCTAACCTCGTCTTGGATAAAGCCACAATGTCAAGATCGTAACGACGAAGCTCCTTTGCAATAAGAGTGATCCCTCGTTCAGGATGTTCGGAGGAATCCCTGTCAAGCAGCGTCCGTACATTCCAACAGACAATATTCAATGCTTTGTTTGGTTCTATCACAGTGGCACGATGACGGGCGGGCCCAGGCTGTGATACCCCGGGGCCCCTGCCGGGCCAAGCCCTATCACCTGGCGTGGTTCCAGAGCCCTTATTGCCAATTATCTCTTTTATATTGTTTTGGAACATCATTGAATTGGTTGCTTTTTAAGGCTACAGCCAGCAATTCAGAAGAAGAAGAAGAAGAAGAAGAAGAAGAAGAGGAATTATTAATTAATGCTATCGTGCAATGCCTGTGAGTGAAGATTATTTTTAAAGTGAGGAAAGACTGTGCACTGAGCCAATCCCACTCTCTGAGCAGTAGCTATAACCCGACAAGAAGAAAGGATCAACATTATCGGTAACTACTGAGCCGCAGGTTTTATGTCGGAGTTATCCCAGTTTCTTGAGTTGCCTTCGCCCAGAAGAATGCCCTGACAAAGTCTAGGGGCCCTTCACTCCCAGTGATTTAACCGCGCGATCGGGTATCCAGCCCGATTATTTCTATGTCTCCGCGCCTGAAAAAATAAACTCACTTAGTGAAACTCATACATACGACACACACACACTCACACTCGCACACATAAAACACTCATGCATACAAACAAACACACACATGCCACTCACTTACACACACACACACATACACACACACACACACATATATATATATATATATATATATATATATATATATATATATATATATATATATATATATATATATATATATATATGTATATATACATATTACGGTAATTATTAATATGCTTTGCAGCAAAGAGTTACGGCCTTTTAGGTTCAGAGTTCAAATCCCGCTGAGGTTAACTTTGCCTTTCATCCTTACGGAGTCGATAAAATAAAGTATCAGTATTACACTGGGTAATTGCTGGCCTTGTGCCTAAAGTAGAAACAATTATTAATACTATAGATGTGGCAACTGTTGTCTTTTGAAAGAGTTCGTACAATTGAAGCTGTTCATGTGATACTGTTTAGATTTATCGCTGTTGTTGTTGTTTGCATAAGATTTGATTGTTGACCGATTGGTGGTGGTGATGGTGGTGGCAGTTGGTGTTGTTGTTTGGCTTTTTATCGTTTGATGCCGCAGTTGTTGTTGTGGATGTTGGTGTTGTTCCTCTTGATGTTGATGTTGTAGATATTGGTGTTGGTGTTCGGATGCTGTTGTTGTTGTAGATATTGGTGTTGGTGTTCCGGTGCTGTTGTTGTTGTTGTTGTTGTTGTAGATGCTGGTGTTCTTTGAACGTTGAAAGTTTTGACTCAGCATACATACATATATACATACATACATACATACATACATACATACATACTTACATACATACATACATACATACATACACACATACCCATCTACTTTGTTGAGGCTGTCTAATTTCGAATGAAAGTTTTCTTCATGACTTAGCAGCTGCCTATTTCTCTCTATATGAGAAAGTTAAAAAAATTAAGCCAGAACCACATACGAGCATACATTAGTGTGTGCGTACTTGCGGTGTGCATCCGTGGGTCAAAACATTATTTCTAGCCTCTCTATCTCAGAAATCAAAACGAGACAGTTAGAAAGAAGAAAGAAGCGATTGGGAAGGGAAACTCTAAATGACTGTCTTAAACAATAGTAGTAATGTAGAATATAGGTGATGAAATGGGTTTGCTTAGTCTTTCGACTTTAACGAGATTCGATTATGTGCCGAAACATCTTGAATTAGTCCTTGACATTAAACTACACCTAAACTGCTATATCGTAGTGATGAATGAGTTAGTCGCATGTTTAGATCGTCTCTTTGCAGTAGATCTAATCCTCTAGTTGATATTTGATCCAGAATTAGCGGGTGGTTTTTATTACTTTGGATTTCGATCAAATTCCGATAAAGACATTATAGTCTTTCAATTGATTTCGTGTCGTGACCTGATGCAAGTTTCTATGATGTTTGCTTTTATCTCTTTCGTGACTGTATTTCTAATGCAATACACTCCATTTCAATTATTTAATAAATTTCAATTAATTAATAAAGGATTTTGTGTGATTTACTAAAACCATTTAATTACTAGTATACTAGCTTTAGATATGGCGCATATATAAAATTATATTGGAAGATTTTAAGTCAACTACGTACTTGTACAGAGACAGAAGGGAAATTCGATTTTAACAAGAATAATTCCAGTTTATTGAGAATAATTTCCAAATTAATGTTCGAAGGCATTAACAGATATGTCCTATTTGGAATTGAAAAGCAAACTTTTAATGAGCGTATTTCTAAAGTAAGTGAAGAAAACTCTCCGATTCCGTTTTCTATGTCAACCATTATATAAGGATCTAGATTATGTAAACTATAAAAAATATTTCATGTAATTTTAACATTAATAATATACATACCCCGTTTGAATATTAGTATCTTGAAAATATGTTTATGAGCTTGTTAAAATGGATAAATAATTACCCCGGGAACATTATTTGTTCAGCGTGGAAAGGTGTAAATTAAATAGGATAGTGTATATTAATGTAGTGTGAGATTCAATATATGAAAACTAGTATTAGGAATTGAAAGAAATTGAAATCAAATCGAATGTGAAAACGTTTCTGCCGGAAAGATAAGTTAATAGAATTTCTTGAATTAAACATTAAACATATCTATAGAAAACGTGTAGTGTTTATATACATTTATCTATCTATCTATCTATCTATCTATCTATCTATCTATCTATATATACACACACACACACACACACACACACACACACACACACACACATATATATATATATATATATATATATATATATATATATATATATATATATATATATATATATATATATATATATATATATACATATTTATAACGAAGAAAGTGTGGAAAGGAACCAGGTGGACCATAACGCACCAGAGTACTCGATACTTAGGGTAGTAGAGTGGATAATAGGAAAAGAGTCAGGACCCTGAGGGCTGAGCTCTGGCCGTTTCGACAGCTAGGTCTGTGTTCAGAGCTAGTTGTCTAACAGCCGGGGCTCAGCCGTCGGGGTTCTGACTCTTTTCCTATACACACACACACACACACACACACACACACATATATATATATATATATATATATATATATATATATATATATATATATGTATTGTTGTACTTTGGAGGGTCATGTTGCCAATAAAAACATTCGCACCTGTTGGTTTTCACTTCAATTCATTATAAATTTTTGTTTCGTTTGTTCGATAACCGGAAGGTTGTTTATATATTGTCAAAGCTCTTTCGTCACACATTCTGTGACCTACTCGGTGACTAGGTTTTTATTTTGTGCGTCTCTCCTTTGTTTTATCCTACACCATCTTATTTGTGTATATATATATATATATATATATATATATATGGTCTCGCGCCCATTCCCGCATCAAATGGGACAAAACTGTCTAACCCATGCTAGCGTGGAAGATGGACGTTAAACGATGGTGATGATGATGATGATGATGATATATATATATATATTGAAAAGAAGAAACATTAGAGCATTCACCCCAGCCTACCTCAAAAGGTTGCTAGTTCTATGATACAAAACTGTTTATATTCCATCATGATTTTATATCAAAGAAAATAAACTTATGCTGTAATCCATACCTTGATAATAAAAACGTTGATTATATTACTATTGTTGCTGATATGTCATCCACAAGAAATGACGTGGTATTCTCATGAGAATACCATATTCTCATGAGAAATCAAATTGCATCTGTACGATTTCTGACCAAAATATAATTTTCACATTTTAAAGTAATTCGCTACACAGTTATATGCAGAAAATTGTTGTAGATAATTGTAAGTAAGATGTGGGAATAACCTGTGATGTAACGCATGTTGATACAGAAAACGAAAAACTTTAGGTTGGAACATATTTGATTTCTTGCGTAAGGTTGACATCTCTAAACAAAAATATTATTTAATAGAAATAAACTAAGGTGTGATATTACAATATGTTGACATCTGAAATCTGAGGCAACCGGTGTGGTGCTGTTTTAGCAACAATAAATTAATTCGGCATTCCACTAATTCTTCATGTGATATTATCGTTTGTAGCAGGTAAAGAGAATGAAGATAGTGGTTACTGAACATATTGTTTTATGTATGTTAAAGAGAAAAGTAAAAAGAGGAGGAACGTTAATAGACACTAGAGCTGCTAACATCTAAAAACCCCAGGGAGTACCATGAAAAGAAGTGCCCCAAAACGGGGAGAAATGAGGTAAAATGCTGAGATGTTACATAATTATTTCTACTTTAGGCACAAGGCCAGCAATTACCCAGGGTAATAAAATAAAGTACCAGTAATGTTACCTAATGAAATGTTACATAATGAGATGTTACATAATGAAAGCTATATATATTTTTCCAAGAGAAGACATCTCTCACCCACCCAAATCGTGTTGGATTTCTCCACGTCTGACGGGTAGATTTGACAGATTTGATAGATACCCATTTAACAATAATGGTTTCTAATTGAGGCATATGGCCAGCAATTAATTAGGTAATGATAAAACAAGGGGAAAGGCAGATGTGGTTGTACAGGCGGTAGAGGAAAGGACTACAAATGCCATAAATGTGAAGAAAAGGAGGGGAAAAGGCAAATAATTATTAGGCAACCGTAGAAAGTGAGGAGGAAGTGGAGAAAGTGAGAGAAACTGTGCCATGGTCGGAGTGGTGTTTCGGTTGCATCCCGTGAGCAAAACTACAAAGGCCTTTTCGCGGTCAATGGCCTGCGATACCCGCTGCTTACGTTCCGATTTTACGGATGAGCCCGGCTGGACAAGCCCCGTTATTTGCTTGTCTTTCTCCCTTTTGCATTCCGGGTGGTAGTCCCTGGATTTGTGGCCGAATCAATTATGTTGGAGGCGGAGAACGTGTCACTGCATGTCGCGTCCTAGATGAGGGATTTATCTCCTTCGAATGGGAACAGTGAAATTCCACTAGGGAGATAAATTATTATGAAGACTAAGAATCATGTAAATATTTCAAAAATTGTCAAAGCGCTGAAAAGGAAATAATTTGGACATTTAACACCACACAATGACATTATAAATCAATATTGTCAGACAAACGCCCGATAGAAGAGATAAAGGGAAATCCCGTCAGTGGTAGTTAAGCAACATCAATGCAGGGATAAGAAGGAATATGAGGGAAAACATAAATTTCGTTGATAACTTGCAAATATGTTGAGATCTGGTTATATTTCATATTTCTTGTTATGCATTTAGGGCTTCCCTAAGCTATAGATTTTGAATGGTTGAAACAACATTAAAATATTTTTATATACTCATAAACAGCAAAAATGAAATCACACTGTAATAGAGGAAAATGCTAGTTACTTTAGCGAGAACATGGTACGAGAACTTAAATTGGCGAAACTAAAAAGTATAGACGGTTGTACTGGTGTTTTTGTGTTGTCAGAATTCTAATAGTTATTACATTCCATTGCCCACCCCTTTTTATTGTAACTTATATTATTTAATATGTACCGCGATAGTATATCTTACACAGTATAAAGTTTTATTGCTATGTGAGTTATAAATCTTTATTTCTATTATTTACAAAAGTATTCATATATTATATTTGCTTCATTTGTGTTGTTCAAGATGTAAATCGAAACTGAATTTCATCTAAATCTTATGTTGCGAATATAGATTGTAAATAAGATGGGAACAAGTAGACTAGTGATAAGTGGCAATAAAACACACTAAGTAGAAATATTGTTTGGAATATAAGTAAATGGAAATAAAGAGACTGGAAGCTATTAATATTCATCTACATTTTCATTTTTTGTACATTTTTGTGTTTATTGTAAATATTCAAATACCGATATCTAAAAACGGGAACAAAAGCATTTTATTTTATTTGCACTGTAGCTATTTACTCTTTAGTTTCATCTTAAAGAAGCGAAATTAATTTAACCATGATTCTGCATTAGGAACAATTATATAAGATGTTTCTTTATTTCGTGCGTGTTGTTATCAGTTTTGTAACTACAGCAATAGATGTAATCTTAGGGATTTTAAACGTGTTTAATGAATTTAACACAATTGAATTATTTGATCGTTTGAACATTATATTTCTGTTACTAATTAGAAGCAATCAAGAGTCATACATTTAAGGTCAAGTTTAGAAGTATAATTTTTCTCCAAAAGTCGAGCGTTTTATTGTATGGCAAGATACCTATGTAACGTGATCAAATGAAACCCTGAAAAGATTACAGTAATTGCAAGTTCATAGCTTGGAATATTTCAAAATAATGAGAGTTTGTAAAGAAATGCCATTGTTTGCTGTTCGGGTTCACATACTTCAGGGAATCAATCCTTTGATGTCTATAAATTATGACCAGGAATTAAAATAATTATATCCAGCGTTTATGAATTACCAGCCATATAATATGTGTACCTGAACAATTAGTAACGCAGATTTTGAAAAGATTATCTCCACACAAAAGACACAGAGGCAACTTTACGCAGCCGAATTTTTCTGAAACCAAATTACCGAGAAAAGAAAAGAAACCGTTTGATAATTTACTACTAGATACAATATGCCCTTAACATGCTGGACAATCAAAGCGGGATTTCCAATGATGATAGGTGTGCAGAATCATGGCCGATCTGAGATAACACAATAACAATATATTAAACTTCACAAGTCAGTGAAAACGACTTTTATACGAAGAATATAAATACAATATTTTAATGTAACCTTTAACATCTTAGAACTTTAGTATCATAAATCAAGCACGTATACATCCAGAGATACGTAGGTACCTATACACATGCGCATACGCATACTTACACACACAACATACCGACACACGTTGATATTTTTTTTTTATTGTGGAAGGGAATAAGATATCCTCAGAACGGCCTGAATGCTTGAATCTGAAAGAAAACTAATACAGATATACACATGATCAGATTTATTCTTTATTCCTTGTTTCTAGAACCGTATTCTGAATAGACGAAATAAACTTAACATCAATGGCTGGAGAACAAAATCCTTCTTTCGTTTGTAATCCAACTAGGTTTTAACCATGTTTTTTTCTATACTTCCGAATGTTTGATGCTCGTTTTCCTGATCAAACGTTGTTCAATATATACGCAAAATGTTTCCTTTACTGTTAGTGTTCCTCAATAATTACATTATTGAATTCTTAGTCGTAGAAGAAGAAAACTTTTCAAACACATTTTGTAGAATTTATACATATAATTCAGATATTCAATTGGAAGGTAGACATTAACTATCTTGTCACCTTATTCGTAGTGGTTAGGCTTCACTGTGCAATTGTCAATTGAGTATATGAATTCCCGCAAACTGCCAGTACCAGGGAAAAATAGAATTGGTTATATGTTTAGTGTATTTAATTTCCCCATGGACGTAGTATGTCCGAATGTCTAAGAACTCCGCTTTACAACCATCGTGAGCAAGATGTGAATGAAATTAGGTAGAAAGAGACTGAAATCGTCTAAATGGAAGGACTAAACCGGTAATCCGAAGGACCGGCCTTGTAACACTCACTGTCAAGCTGGCTCGTCCTCAGAATTACAATAAGGCTACTCGTATCTGTGAAACACTCAATTTTGCATGTTAATTCCAACAGCAGACCCCCGCTGTTGATCAAACAAAAGGAACAATCATGATCGAAGCCGACCATATATGTTGGTTTATATATATATATATATATATATATATAATCCAGTTTGGCAAGGTAATGTGGGTAAAAAACGTTTAATCGAATTTAATGTTTCCAACATCGTTCCAAGCATATCGCTACAAATGGTAGATAATATATTTTAAATATATATAACAGTTAGGGTGCTGAGTGGACGATCACGATGTTGCAGTTCCAATTCCGAGCAGAGTATTGTGTTCGTGAGTAGAATACTTTATCTCACGTTCCCGTTACACATTCTACCAGGGGTGGCCACTGGCAGATAATGCCAGCAATATAAATGTTTATATATAAGTTTATAAGTTTCCTCGGTCCAGTCTAACGATCGACTCCTTTCATTTCCTTTTCTTAGATAGAACATTAATATAATATTCAGTTCACATTATATTAGCCTAATCGACCACTATTTTAAACACATTTCCAGACTTGATTCTTCATCCAGTATGAAGCCACCCCCACTTCAGACGAAATTTCGTGACTTGAATTTGCTGCCCTCTCGTTTTTGGAATTTGGTTTTGAACCAACATATCGATTATTTATCTTTCAAACACTTTCAGCTTTTAATTCTTGTTCCAGTGATTTCAAATTCGTTCACTTTGTTATTTTTAAACATTTCCGCAATTCTCTCTCTGAATTTTGGTGGATGTGTATTTATTCCGTTACACTTCTTATGAGATTTTTACCATACCTACGAGAATGTGTCTCCCAAAACTGGATTTTGATACTGGTGCATTTCTGCCAAACAATTTTGGGGCTACAAAATATTAACAAAAAGTTATTTGCGTAGATGATAGCTGTTTTATTGTCTAAGTTTTATCATTATCTATTACTGTCTTTATGAATTCCGTGAGAATTTACTAATGATGGTGAAACGACAGAACGACGAGATATAACTTGTACTCCCCTGAGAAAAAAATCTATATTTTTCAGGAAACTTTAATATATAGAGAGAGAGGGATATAGAACTACATCAGTACATAAATAGATAGATAGATAGTTAAAATATAGATAGCGATAGCTAGATCGATATAGAGAAATATATATAGATATGTTTCTTTATTAGCCACAGGAGCACAAAAGAAGGGGACAAATATAAAGGGGGAAGTTTACATACAATATAAACGCGAAAAATATTATCACAAATGTAATATAAAAATTAGTCGATTTTCCCCAATAGGGGAGACATTTCATATGCGTAACACATACTCCCAAAAAAATGTGCAACCCTCAGCTTCAGCAGCACGAAGAGTTTGTACTCCTTTCCTCTCCTCCTCTTTTTCCTCAACCTACAGGCTGATATAGAGAGAAGGCCCATTCACTCGGGCCATTCTCGCCACTTTCACCCACCTTTAATAAAACTTGCTGGGTTACAGCACCTCTCTCTCCATCCTGACTCTTCTTCCAAAGTGGTATTTGAAAAAAAGAATCAGTTGTTGGCCGGAGAGAAAGGTGTCTGACCTCAGCCCTTTCAACCTTGTCCACCATACAACCTCTTTCGCCATAGCTATCACACAAAGGAAAACCGCCTCTCCTTCGTTTTTGAAGGAGGTGGCGGTTTGATCATGACAATGGACTCGGTGGTCAACCGGATTGGTCCCACCCGCGACAATAGTCGTTCTACATAGCCCCACAGGTCGGTGACGCCCGGGCAGTGTATGAATGCGTGCACGACGGTTTCTTCGTCTCGCACGCACCTCGGACAGATCTTTTTTGCAGGGTCCCTGCCCGGACGCCCATGTCTGTAGAGCTTGTCTCGAACTGGTAGAGCTCCTCGTTAGCACTGCCAGGCCAGGGACTTTTGGAAGTTGTCCATCGGTCCCGGGTGGAAGGTCCTAGCGAACAGACTGGCCAGTTCGTCTTCCTCTACGCCCAGAGTTTCACCGAGCACATCGTCGCACTTGCTGCGGATCAACCCTCTATAGAATGACGAAGTGGAGTCTCCACTGATCGCCGGGTCCGCCTGCTAGAGGGCTGTGAGCGCCTGAGCACATTCGATGTGCCAGTCGCCCATTTTCCATGGGGGTGTTAGAGGTGTTGTCTGGGTGGGTGGTGGTTTCCGGCGGGGTGGGGATGGAGATGTTTAGTGGGGTGGGGTGTCTGGGGGTGAGGGTGGGGAAACTTTTTAAAAGGACGCGGTTAATGGGTTTAACACAAGGATTACCCACGTCCTTACGAAAGTTTTCCTTTAAAGACTTATAGGTGTCCGTAGGGACCCTAATCATCTTTAAATTAGGTTTGTCTACACAGTTCGAAAAAGTTTTCCCTTCGGTTTTCACCGAAGGGTCGTTGGAGATGACCTCCATTAAAGTTTTGTTTTTACTGTTTATGTATGTGTAATGTTCTTGTTGTGTTGCGGTGGTTTTTGTCTGTTGTTCTTGTGGGAGCTTTCGTTTTGTTGTAGGTGTTTGTGTTTGGAGTGATGTCGTGGTTTTGTTTTCGGGACGGGGGCGTTTTGTTTCTAATGTTTGTGTTGGCGGTTGTATGTTTGTAGTGATGTTTGTTGTTTTTTTGTTCTTGTGGTGTATTTTCTTCTTTCTTTTCGAACGGAGAGGCTCTCCCTCATCATCACTTGGTGATGATGTGGGGCCCTCGTCCGTTGTGGTGTCTGTGTTATTTGGAAGGGGTATGTTTTGGGGAGCTGTTGTGTTTGTGGGTGTTTTGGCAGTGGTTTTATGTGGAGTGGGGTTGGGTGGGATTGTGCTTGCAGGTTGGTTTGTTGTTCTTGTTTTGGTGTTTGTGTGTTGTTGTTGTGGTGGTGGTGGTTGTGGTGGTTGTGTTGTTGTTTTTGGTGTTGGCAGTAGTGCCTCTTTTGTTTTAGTTAACTGAGGACAGTAAGCCTCCAGGTGACCACTGCTTAAACATTGGTAACATGAAGGTCGCCGCCTACCTTCAACAGAAATGTTTATGTGTAAAATTCCATCCAGAGTCACACGTTGGGGTATTTTAGCTATCCGTTCTGGCCTCATTTGGACCAGAACTTCCATGCTTGTACCATTGAATGTGCCTCTGGAGAACTTTCCCACCGAAATGATGGTGTCTTCGTCGAAATCGATGAAGCCAGTTAGAATCCACCAGACGTTTACATTTGGTGCAATGTTCAAATTTTTTATTTTTTTAGTTCTTTTTCCCATATATGTGGGGAAAAAGGGATAAAGGGGGTCACAATCGGCGATACAGAATATTTTTGTGCTGTCAATTGGTCTTTCAACAACACCGAAATGCTTCCAAAAAGTTTCCCTTTTTGGATGAAAGCTATCCTTCATGGAATTCTTCAGAACCAGTTCAATATCGTTTTGGGATAACTGAACTGTTTTTTTCGACACATTTGAAACCGTCCTAAAAATTTCTGTTTTCAGAACAGTTTCTCTGCGTAACTGTTGAGGAGAAGTGTTGCTGAAAGCACCACTCTTACCAAAAGTTATGTACTGTTTTGCATCGCTTAACATTTCCCTAGCATTGGAAATGTCAAGGTATGTGAACAGTTCCGTCTTTTGGACGGTTTGAGCAAAATAAATCTTTTCCTTGTTCGTGGAGTTGTTCGTGTTGCAGTTGTTGTTGGTGGTGTTGTTGTTATCATTGTTGTTGTTGTTGGTGGTGGTGTTGTTATCATTGTTGCTGTTGTTGTTCTTGTTGTCATTATTGTTGTTGTTGTTGTTGTTGTTGTTGTTGTTGTTGTTGTTGTGGTTGGTGTTGTTTATATTTTGCATGTTATTGGTGTTTGTGTTAGTGTTGATGTTACAATCAATGTCCGGCATCATGTTTTCAAAACTGACGACATTTTCGATGTCTTTCAATGAGGTGGTGAGAGGAGGTGACTGTGAGCTTAACACTCTTACCGCCTCTCCACCACTTCTAGTTATGAACGCAGCGTTCATGACTGAATGCAAGGTTTGTTTACACTTTTTTTTTACCGACGAAATCTTTTTCAAAACGAAAATTTCACCCCAGGGAGGAGTGAAGATGACTTGACCCACCGTCTGAAAGTCCAGACGTGGGGTCAAGCTATAAAATAGTAATAAATTTAACAATAAATTTTTGATTTCTTACTTAGAAAATCAACAAAAACTTACCAGCGAACTGGCACACGTCTCAAGTAAAACCAGATAGAAATAGCTATAGAGACAGAGGTGGAGAGATCGGCGTCTATAGACCGATGTATGTGATCAAGTCTAATATATGGTTCCATAGTGGTAGCAACAATGCTATTTGTACTCTATTTCTCACTACATTCATAGTTTATAGAACGTTAATTAAAGGTAGCAGTAAAACACCTGCATTGGCGTGGGGTGAGGAATGCATGGAGCTTTTCATATTTGTATGTGTGTGTGAATGCGTCTATATGTGCGTGCGTGCATCAAGGTAACCCACTTGACAGAGTCGTTAGGTATGTGTTGCTGGTCATTACGTTGTGAGTACAAATCCCTTCAAAAAGCACTTTGTCTTTCATCCTTTCGTTGATAGCACTAGTCCAGTGCTGACGCAGACATATTTTCTTTCAGCTGTCACACAGGGGATGTGCTATGGATCATGAGAGGGAGGACAGTAAGGGGTCTGTGTCTGTTACCAACTGCATGGCGCCTAAAACTGTTAGTTAAATCATGGTACGTATTGTCAAGTCATAGTCGATGCGATGTACATTTGTAGTCTATGCGTGTGAGTATATATATATATATATATATATTAGAATTGGTGCTCTGAAATAGCGATATATATATGAATGTATATATAGTGTATTTTGCAATACACTGTATGCTTAATTAAAATCATTTTGAAGACCTTACGCTATTGTTTTAAAGTAGTGACTGTGTCACTTACTTCAATTCATAATTTCTACTATATATACATTCATATAAATATCGCTATTTCAGAGCACCATTTCTAATTTTCAATTTTAGCTGGACCGGCAACCGCTCTGTATAATCCGTTCCTGATTATTACTGTAATTCTCTAAGAATCCAACATTCATAATTTTCAGCAAACAGGAGGAGTGGTGAGCTTTGATAAGTACTAACAAGTACGAAACAGAGCTCTGTCAGCTTATCTCCCCTTGTTTACTGAAAATTGAAGTAAGTGACATTGTCGCTACTTTAAAACAATATCGTAAGGTCTTCAAAATGCTTTTAATTAAGCATACAGCTTTTTGAAAAATACACTATATATACTTCATATATATATATATAACGAAGGAATTGTGGTAAGGAACCAGATGGACCTTAACGCACCAAAGTACTCACTACTTAGGGTAGTAGAGTGGGTAATAGGACAATTATGACCCCATTGGGGTCATACTTGTTCATATATATATATATATATATATGACCCCATATATATGTATACCATATGACCCCATATATATATGACCCTATATATATATATATATATATATATATATATATATATATATATATATATATGGGGTCATATTTGTACGCCGGTAATATATATATATATATATATATATATATATATATGTGTGTGTGTATGTGAGTGGTGTGTGTGTTTGTATGCATGAGTGTTGGTGTGTGAGTGACGTGTGTGTTTGTAGTTTGTATGCATGAGTGTTGGTGTATGTGTGTGTGTGTGTGCGTGTCAATAAGTGTTTTTGTTTTTTTTTAATGACCATGCTGTAAAATGGAGTGGTAGAGAGGGCCCTTGAGTCTAGTAAGACATCCTCTCTAGTGCTGGTGGCACAAATAAAAGCACCCAGTCCATGCTGTAAAGTGGCGCTGGTGTTAGGAAAGGCATCCAACCAGTGTATCAATGCCAAAACGCTTAGCAGCACAGCAACAAATAGATAGGAACAACAACAAAATATGAAGACGTCGCATCTCAGAGTTGCAACGCTTAATGTTGGCACTCTCAGAGGTAGATCTGCTGAAAAAGCGGAGATGCTGGAAAGAAGGCATGTGGATGTGTGCTGCGTGCAAGAAGTGAGATGGAGAGATGCCTCTGCGAGAGTAGTCGTAGGCAAACATCTTAGCTATAAGCTTTTCTGGGTAGGTAAGGATGATGGTTTAGGTGGAGTAGGCATTTTCCTGGCTGAGAGATTGATCAATAAGACAATAGAGGTAGTTCGAGTTAGTAATCAAATAATTAAGCTTAGATTAGTTGTAGCCAGGAGACTACTGACCATTATCTCTGCCTATGCTCCCCACCAGGCCTAGGCAAAGATGAGAAAGACTGCTTTTACGAGCAACTTTTACAGGCAGCCGCAATGACAGAGGATGGAGACATCGTTGTGCTGGCAGGGGACTTCAATGGTCATGTTGGACAGCTCCAGATTACACTGGGGTACATGGTGGGCACGGTTACGGCTCAAGAAATGAAGGAGTGAGACTTCTTGAATTTTGTGATGCAGGTACACTGACTATTTGCAACACTAACTTCCAGAAACCTGCCATCACCTAATAACCTACAAACTGTCGAGCACATAAGCCAGATTGACTTCTTACTAGTTAGGCAGCGGGACAGGCAGATGGTGTCTAATACCAAGGCATAGCCCGGGGAAGAATGTTTCCCACAGCATGGGTTAGTCGTTGGTGGTATCTCAGTAAGCAAGAGACGGAATGAGGCATACAGGAAGGTGTGGAGAAGAAAGGTCTGGAAGCTAAAGGACCTTTCACTAAAATACAAATTTAGGAAAGGCCTTCGGGATGTGTATGGCGGGAGAGAAGACGATTTAGAGACGTATGACATAGATAATAACTGGAATTTCTTACGTGACAACTTGCTGCAGGCTACTGATGAAACTTGTGGCTGGAGCAGAGCTCCAACCAGACAAAGAGTGACCTGGTGGTTGAGCAGCACAGTAGATAAGGCCATTAGAGACAAAAGACTAGCATGGAAGGCTTGGAAAAAGGGTGGGAGTAGGGAAGAATATACAGCCGTTAAGAGAGAAGCTAGACGTCAGGTGTACTTAGCACGCAGGGAGGCTGAGAGTAGGAGGTTTGCCAATGTTCTGCGACGGGAAGGTCAGAGGCGTGCGGTGTTCCACATTGCAAGGCAGTGTGTCAAAGCGGATCAGGATGTTGTTGGATATGGATGTGTCCGGAATGGTGCCGGTGTACTTGGTGTCACGAATGATCAGAAAGGGGGGGGGGGGCTGGACGTGTCGTTGTGAGAGACTGATGAATGTAGAAAACGAGTGGGAGAGAGAGAGGTTGCTCCCGGTAGATCCGACGGAGGGACCGGATATTGAGATTGACGAATATGGAGTCCAAGAGGCGATTAGGTAAATGAGGGGTGGTAGGGTTGCTGGATCATCGTGAATGGTTGCTAGGATGCTGAAGGCATCAGGGGACGTGAGCACTGGACTGGTTACACGCATCATCGGTCGGGCTGTGTATGGTGGTGTCATACCCAAAGACTGGTGCAGCGGTGTTCTCATAGATTGCTACAAGGGTGGGGGGGGAGCAATTGTGGGGGTATGGGGCTGATGGATCGGGTTGCGGGGGTGGCAGAGGGGATGTTGGCGCAACTAGTTGGAGAAAGGGTCAGGCTGGGTGAGATGCAGTTTGGTTTTGTGCCTGGGAGGAGTACAGTAGATGCCCTCTTCTTGGTGGGACAGTTGCAGGAGAGGTTCTTAGGGAGGTGCGTCGGGGGTGCGTCGGGGTTCGGTCCTCGACTCGCTCTTGTTCATTGTAGTCCTCCAGGCCATGGCAGAGGAGTTTGGGACTGGCTGTCCGTGGGAACTTCTCTATGCTAATGATCTGGTCCATGTAGCAGAATCGGTGGAGGAGCTAGAAAGTAGATTCTGGCTATGGAAACAGCAGTTGGGAGCAGGAGGATGGGAGTGAGCCTAGCTAAGACAAAAGTGTTGATGAGTAGAAAAGAGGACAGAGCTCTGATTACGTCGGGGAAATGGCCATGTTCGATATGCGGAAAAGGAACTGGCATAAATTCTATAAAATGCACGCAGTGTGGATCCTGGGTGCACGGGAGATGTGGCGAGATAGCGGGCAAACGAGCAGGTAGGGAGAAATACGTATGCAGTGGATGTACGGGGAAATTAGACAGTAGAAGTCGCATTGATAGACACATTTTTTCAAATGCAGGTAGGTGCTATAGAAGTGGTGGATAGCTTCCTGTACCTAGGAGATCAGATTAGCATGGAAGGGGGGAGGGGTTCCGAGGCCATAGTATCTAGAATAAGGACGGGTTGAAAGAAGTTTAGGGAGCTGCTTCCTCTGCTTACGAAGAAGGGTTTCTCCATGCGTACGAAAGGCCGGTTATATGATGCCTGTGTGAGGAGCGCGATGCTGCATGGTAGTGAGACATGGGCAGCAAATGCAGAGGATATGCGACGGCTGGAGAGAAATGAGGCAAGCATGCTCCATTGGATGTGCAGTGTCAATGTGCGTGAACGACCCAGCATGAATGTGTTGAGAGAGAAAATGTGTCTGAGGGGGATAGAATGTAGTGTGCGAGAGAGGAGACTGAGGTGGTATGGACATGTGATGCGCATGGATGATGACCGATGGGTGAAGAAGTGCCAGGAAATGCCAGTTGAAGGAAGACGTGGTAGAGGTAGACCACGAAAAACATGGGCGGAGGTGATGAGAACAGACCTCAGATCGCTGAAGCTCACGGTGGAGATGACGAAGGACCGTGACGAGTGGAGAGATGCTGTACCGAATAAGACTCGTCCCACCCTTGCAAGCAGGGAAGAGTGGACGTAAAATGATGATGATGATGATGATGATATATATATATATATGACACACACATAGATATATAAATACATACATATATATATACTCACGCACACACGCACATACACGCATACACACACTCGCGCGCACACATACACACACGCACACACGCATATATATGTATAAATATATAAATATGCATGAATATGTGTGTGATTGTATGGATATTAGGGGTGTATAAATACATACGTTTATGAGATAAATATTATCAGTTATTCGTGTCTTACGGCGGTTAATTAGTTTACTATTCACAAATTAATTTTTTTGAACTTGAGTATAGATAGATAGATAAATAAATAAGGTATGTATGTATGTATGTATGTATGTATGTATGTATGTATGTATGTATGTATGTATGTATGTATGTATGTATGTAGGTAGGTAGGTAGGTAGGTAGGTAGGTAGGTAGGTAGAAATATAGATAGGTAGACGGCCACATTGATATATAGGTAGATAGATAGATGAATTTGATTAGTTGTGGATAATAACATCTGTTCTTTTGTATTTCCTCAGGCATATCTCGTCTTTAAAGTTCTGATTCAAACCAAAGGAAGTCACTCCGGCTGTCGTCTTTGATTATTTTATCGTGTTGGTTTTAAAGTCATCTTGATATATTTTTTCATACAACCTACTGATTTTGTATCGGGTTTGAAAAATCAATATTATTATTTCATGTAATTCACACAGTTGTCCTGTATATACGTCTCTGGTGTAATAATTTGATGACAGTGCTATCAAATCAGAGTGAAATGTTTGTGCCAACAGTTATTGATATTTTCCAGAAGATTTGGATATTTCGGTTCCATCATTTGACACGAATGAGTCGGGTCTTTTGTTAATTGGTCAATAAAACTATTGATGGCGTCAAAGAAATGATTTCTCTTTTTTTTTCAGTCATATTGGCAAGTTTCAGAATTTGAACTGTGTTTCATCCCATGTGTGCGCACGTATATATATATATATATATATATATATATATATATATATATATATATAGAGAGAGAGAGAGAGAGAGAGAGAGAGAGAGAGAGGGGGGGAGGTAGAACACTGGAAGGTAATATCCGTAGTGGTAGAGCACTCAGCCATTGGGACAAGTTTGATAGAAGTAGTAACACAACAGTTAGTTCACCATACAAAGGACAATCGTTTCACCTTATGCAGATCTTCAGCTCGGACTGGCAGTGGTTATATAGAACAGGAAGAACAACCGTATGAACGCGCATGCGCAGAAACAGTCACTTCACCCAAGCGATACAAAACCACCAGCGAAAGGTGTAATGGAGAAAACTGCAAATGTCCGGAATAAAATGTTCGAGTTGATTAGAAAATTAAAAATGTTGTTATTCAATCCGGAGCTTTGTAATTATGCAAGAGGTGTTTCCATACATGTGGACAACGTGAGAAGATTTCAAATCTTGATTTTTGACAATCGCTATTGCGTAATCTCCTTAGAATATTTATCCCTTCTTCAATACACAGTCCGCAAGACGGATTGCCTCTAGCGTATGGCTTGGACTTAGTGATAGCTTTCCGTTGAATGGAGTAGTCTATATGAGTCTTTGAGGGACTTATTCTGCGCATGCGCGTTAATACGGTTGTTCTTCCCGTTCCGTATAACCCTTACCAGTCCGAGCTGATGATCCGCATAAGGTGAAACAATTGTTCTCGGTATGGTGAATTAACTCTTGTGTTACTACTTCTATATATATATATATATATATATATATATATATATATATATATATATATATATATATATATATATATATGTGTGTGTGTGTGTGTGTGTGTGTGTGTGTGTGTGTGTGTGCGCGCATATGTATATATATGTGTGTGTGCACAAGTGAAACTACAGGCCTAAATGTCTCACCATGTAGACATAATAGATTAATATTTAAACATTACTCGATATTGAGTACTCATTCTCACGTCCGTCAATAATACACGTTCACACACACACACACACACACACACATACACACACACACACACACACACACACATATATATATATATATGTGTGTGTGTGTGTGTGTGTGGGTGTGTGTGTGTGTACATATACGGACTCTTACACTAATACTCTCTTACTCGAATTCCATTCCTGATTCACACACTGATCCCATCTCTATCTCATCCATTTCTACTTCAATCACTCGTTCACTCACGCAATATTTCTTTTTTACACAGTCACTCTTCCTTTCTGCTGCACTTAATTTCAGGTAATCCCAAACTAACATCTACTTTCATGTTATTTATATCATAGTTATGTCATTTATATAATAATGGCAGTTTCAGTATAAATTGGGATATTTTTACATCGTAGAATATCTTTATCAAATCAATCTAGCTCTTTACTCTCTTTCTATGAGCATTTATTTGTATATTCATATATGCATTTAATTGAGCAGGTGCATCCGTTATAGTTAAGTAGGCATTAAGCAAATAATTCCCTCTTCTCTTATTTGCACAATACAATAAATGTATTATTACAAATTTTAACTACGATAATTCTTGTTCACAATACACGTCATATAACAGGCAGACGTTAGAAAACAAACAACTGTGCAACTGAAACAATGGATCGATTGTATCAATAGATTATAAGAAGAGAAATGATCAAATAAGCTTGAACTTTAATTTATCTCCTCCGAGCAAGATATAGTGTTTATAATGTTTACCCAAGAAACTCAATTTTATTCCGGTATATGCACATTTCCTAAATCTTAAGAATGAAACAAAAGAGCAATTGTTAGAAAATCTCAAGATGATACCACAGAGGTATCATCTCAGCGATCTGTTCAAACCTACTAACGTTATTAAACTCAAGACGTGACATTTAGAAGAGCAAATTAACAATTCTGATATGACATTTCTCTCATAATCGACATTTTAAAGAGTGTAACATTATCTTTTTGAAGCTATTCACATTCAGACAGAACCTACATTTTAGTTATTTTATTACTTGTTATTAATTCAAGAGAGATATGAATAAATATAAGGTTTTACGATTAATTTTTCTCACTCAATTTATTCATATACCTTAAATGATAAATTTGATTTATTATCAATAACGTATTTTTAGTAGTTTAATTAGGTTTTCTACTGCATAAGATAGTGCACGAATATGTTTACGAAGATTATGCAGCATAGAGTTCTAGTTTTTGTGAGGTTTGGGTGGGTATAGACTTCCCATGTTAATGTAGCGTATTATGTTGTATTGTACTGAGGATTAGCTTGAGTTTTGTTGGAATTATAATATTAATTGCATTGTGCACGCTGTGCTATTGAGTCGATAATATCAGGGGTCAGCTGTTCCTAGCAGAACTATAGTATGAACAGTGTTTCGTGTTGTGAACACTAGTATGGTCTTAGGTTTTTTGGTTCGTATGCTTCATCATATCCAGTGCTCTGATTATTACTGCTACATTGCTCGAGTATAACTTAGTCATCCACACTGGCATACTACCCAGATGACAATTCATGATGTTGTCAGCAATACCAAAACACTGCAGGCATTCAATAATGAGGTACTATATAATATGCCTTCTTAAGGTCCATCCAGGCCGCAGACATGTTGGTATGGTGTTTTCACAATGTCTCAAATCTTTAGATATAGATAACCAGGTGATTTTGATAGTTTGAAACCTCTTCTTCCATCATTTTTGTTACGTCGGCAACGTTCCTTCCAGCAAAAAGAAAAATATACACATCTCTCCAAACAAATTCCATTGATTCCAGTTTGGTACATAGGCTACATAATCCTTCACATTGTCTTTGCTAAAGGTAATATTCCTTTGTCTATTTATTTCTTGCATTTCTGTTTTGTTACATGCGTTTCGCAGAGGACAGCTCAGCTTCACCCATAGGTGTGATGGATACGACTCCAATATCGATCTGCTCTTCAAACAGGCGATTAAAAAAAAATAGAGTATTATTTGTTGAATCGCCAGATCGATAATAGAGTCGGTTCCATAATTTCTATGGTCGACCCTGAGCCGCTCCATCGCTAAACGCGCGTAATAGGTTGGTACAAATAAAACACTAACTATATGTAAACGAAACTTCGTCGTTTTTCTTAATATATGCACTCTGCCTGTGCATCGAGTGCTCATTTTGGTACCACCTCCAGTAATTGACTGAATCATATACACTCTATATAGAGAATTGAATGAGGAACGTGTATGTAAACCTACATTGGATAAGAAAGGATAAATCGTGAGTGCATCTTCATTTGTAAAATGCTTCACATCTAAATAGAAGAATAGTGGCCCTCTTGAAAAGGCCGGATTTCATTTCATCTGCTGTTAATCATGATTAAATATGAACGCAGAGTGTAACAGTTCTATATATATAATTGTTTTTACTTTTGGCACAAGGCCAACAATTATACCAGTGCATTACTGGTACTTTATTTTATCGACCCCGTAAGGATGAAAGGTAACGTTAAGTTCTATATATATAATAATTTACAGTTGAATATACAAAACGTCACCATTAGTTTATAGTTGATCTAGTATATAATAATAATCGAAGCAGATGCGTGAAAATACATCTTCATCTCTCGACACCAGATATATAGTTGGATAAGTTCAGACCCAAGTGTTATCTTGTTTCTCATCAACTATATTATTTCCATTTTTTATCAATGTAATACATCTACTATAAAATATATTAAAGTTTCTAACCTTCGCTATAGTATAAATTTCATCGCATATTGCACACTCATCTTATGGCGCACACCATTTGACTTTTGTAATAATTGGTTGACTTTTGTAATAATGTTTGATATTTTCCATTTTCATCCCTCAGTTTACTTATACGGTCATTTATTTTCTTTTATCATTTTCAGGTAAGTCTTTCATTGAACTCTTCTTATGAAACATTATAGTCAAAATGTATTGGTAAGTTTTTAGTAACAATATATTAGATATTGTATTTCAAATCAGCACATATTGTTCTTATTCTTTCACTAGTTCCAGTTATTAGAATGAGGCGATACTCAATTATAACGACAACAATACTTACATTTTTCAGGTCTGACACTTATTTTAGTGATCTCTTCTTTGTCGGATTAACTTACAGGACATCAATAAAAGCTAGACTTAAACACACACACGTACACATGCACCTATGCATACATAGTACATACAATATGTATTATGTATCTATGTATGTATATATGTATGCATGTATATGTGTGTACACACACATACACACACACACACACACACACACACACACACACACACATATATATATATATATATATATATATATATATATGCGTGTAAATATATGTGTGAATATATATATATATATAAGTAAGTATGTTTTGAAACAGCAAGCGAGTTTGGAATTAGAAAATAGAAGCTTTCACGGTATTTTTTTAGTAAAGAAATTTTAGCCTGATAGTGGGGGTTTAAAACCCTCAGAGAAATGGAAAAAGATGAGTATTGACGTCAATACTCATCTTTTTCCATTTCTCTGAGGGTTCTAAACCCCACTATCAGGCTAAAATTTCTTTAGTAAAAAAATACGGTGAAAGCTTATATATATATATATATATATAATGGATACACGATGGGCTTCTGCACAGATTCCGTCTTCGAAAGTTCACTCACAAGGCATTAGTCGATTCGAAGGTTTTGTAGAATACACTTCCTCAAGGTGTCACAAATTGGAACTGAACTCGATACCCTGTCGTTGCGAAACACAATCTGCAACCACACAGCCATATCTATGAAATTTTACATCAACTCAAAAGAAAATGAAATGCACATATTTCGAGAAGAGTAAACACACATACACACATACGCATGCATACACACGCACACGCACACAAAACACACACATACATACACCCATACGTGTACGCACACACATATTTCTTACCAATATTTATGTTTCCAGTGTTAACTATATGTTCATAATTTATCAATATCACTTTTTTCAACCCAATCCTCTCTCTATCTTTCCTACATTATCTTATAAGTGGTCAAGACAAGTCATTCATTGGTCAATCGAGTGGAATGTGTTTTTGGATTTCGTTGATACACTTGATATCTGTTGAACTTTATAAATGTCGTGTTAATAGGTCCTGTAAGACAGCCATCAACTTTTCTACTGCTTGTGTTATGATAAAACATACAACGGCCTCAGCTCTTTATCTTTCGCGGAAAGTGGTTGCTCTAAAACACTTTGTATTTAATAGAATCTCCGGACTTTGGGTGCTTTGAGTGTAATTGACTGTTTCAAGAACTCGAGCTATACTGAGGGAAGGCCTTGATGTAGTTGATCGTATCAACCGCAAGTCTGTAATTGTTTTATTGATCTCAATTTTGTCGAATCGTTTAGTTAAGGGACTTAAACACACACAGACACAGCGACACACACACATATTTAGATTTGTTTCGGTGTTGAAGGTGAAAGGGACATTCTGTGGGTCAAGCTCGGATTTAAAATCTTTTAGTGATGAAGGAAATTTGAGGTTTGGGGTGAATTCTGCCACCATGATTCTATTATCTATCTTTTCAATGTTAATCAGATTTTCACACGCCTTCAGCAAGAGAAGCCTGCTACTCCCCCAATGGTTGAATTTGGGAGTTTGTCCATGCTGAGGCAGTGACAAGTTGGAAGTTGTCAGATTTGGTATACCCAAGGGCTAATGTAGGATGGAAATGCCTATGCTCTTATAGACTGTTGGTGTCAATAGCATTGGGTTTTGCACTCATTACAAGCTCATCATGTCTACCAAGTGGACCAAGTGTTTTAACATTGAGTGTGCTAAAGTGAGCTTAATGTTTGCATTTTAGCAGAGGTGTTAATCTACTATCTACTCTATAGAAATCAGCTTGCCTGTATATATCCTGGCTGAAAGCTTCTTCGACATGAGGTAGCATCTTGAGGAAGATCAGCTAAACCAGGGACTGGAAGCCTAGTCTGAATCTGTGGAGAGTCTATGTTTTCGATAGCTAATTAAAAGTACGAGTTGCTAGTGATGAACAGTCCATTTTATGGCTACTGAGAGTCCTTATTTACCCATAGGTGGTGGTATTGTTTGTGTAGGACTTCCATAATGCCCTCTGAGAGATAATAGAGGGAAGGAGATGCCTTAATGTTTCTAATTTGTCTCCAAGGATTAGGCACTCCCTTTGGACTGGTCACAGGTGGGACCGCTTTAACGAGTAACAGTTCCAGGTGGCATTAGACTGACCTGATCACATACCAAATAAGAAGGGTGTCAGTTGATCAAACAACTGAAACATTCATAATCTAAACCGACGGAGGTCCAATCTATTCTATATATTGTCAACATCTACAGCTGAACTTCTGTGTCGTGTACGAAATGATTCTTAATTGTTTATTCATTGAAAGGGATCCCCTTTGTCAGGCATCAACTACACGCCAACACGAGTTCCTTTCTAACTAATCGGAAATGTATGTGCGGTTAATTATGTTACTTGTTCAACGTCATTGTATATCGTCTATTCAAAATGGCTGACTGAAAATACAACTTCTATTACATACACGTAGGAACTGCCATTTTTCGCCAGTTCGGTCTCGAATGATCGAATTAAATTATTTATATTCTACCTAGGTTCGTTATTACTAACATCTCTCTCACTCTCTCTCACTCTCTCTCTCTCTCTGTCTTTTGACATTGGTGACAAAATATATTCTTGGGTTTTTGAATGGTGAGCTTAGTGGAACATGATAAATCTTGGCTAAGACCGAATGAGTCTGGGAATTTTTACTTTCTTTCGAAGCCCTTGTAATTTATTACATACAATAGATATCCATAATATACATATGTATTCGTAATCACGCTATATGTTGGCATCTTTGTGCATACATAACTTAGCCTAAAAATGAATATATATATACTGTACATGTGTAATGAGTTCTCTTTCTCAGAAAGCTATCCATTATCATTATTATATATATGTTCATACATACACGCATACATATATATAAACAAAGACCCCCCCCCCATATATATATATATATTTATATATATGTATATATATATATATATATATATATATATATATATATATATATATATATATATATGCATGTGGGTGTATGTTTGTAATAAGTGAATGAATCTCTGCGTGAGTGTGCGAGCAATGAATGTGTGAGCAATCGTGTAAAGTTTATCGTGTCTACACATAATTTAACATAATCATAATTTTACTTCGTTTGCTATTCCCAATACTTATTTTTTAAATATATCGCTATATTATATAGAATGTGTAACTAAGAATAGCAATGATGTGTAAAATCGTGAAAGACACAATATAAATCAGAGAATCAATAATTATATGAATAGTTTTTCAATTGAGACTATGTCGTATGACGTATGGACCGATAGCTTGCTATAGAATTATTTTATTGCAATTTTAAATTTTGAATATTTTAGTAAATAATGTAGATGGTGTAAATATAGATGATATATTTAAAATGTCAATATATACAAATACTGTTCTTTTTCCTAATGTTCTTCTTCTTTGCCCGCTTATTCATGAGAGGGTGGTGGGGGTAGAGTCCTCAAACACTCCTTCCAGTGTCAAAAGCAACCATCTCCAACTGATCTGGCTGGATCCCCAAGCGTGACCAGCCAAGCCCATGGATATATTATCCAAACCATCTTGCTCGGGGTCTACCCCTAGGTCTCCTGCCGGTTGGTTTTGCCCGTAAAATCTGTCCAGCGTTTCCGAAAACACTCTAACCACATACCCATATAATCGGAGCTGTGATCTCTCAATTTGGAGAAGTAGTGGCTCCACCTGGAGCGACCCTCTGACTGATCTCCGCGTTACGCACCTTACCGAGTAACGTTATTCCAGCAAAATTTGTATAAATGTGACTTACAATTTCTTGTGGATAGCAAATTATTCAATCATCGAAAGTTGATTAAATGTTTCCTTTTAGCTTGTGTTTATGATCTAAAGTAATTGTATGTATGATCTAAAGTAATTGAAATTTAGAGCATATGATTATATTCAGATTCACCGAGTCATATGTGATAAAGAGAAGGGGGAAGGTGTCCTCATACTGGAGACCGAGACCGAGTGTTTGCAATTTAAACAAGCAACGTTTGGTGGATTTTTATTAACCTACTACTCAATTCATTTAAAAAAGCAATGAGGTATCAAATCATGTCTTTCAAGAAAAAGTAAACCATTTTATTGACGAATTCAAAAATGGGAAATCGTATCTTTAATTAAAGTGCGACCGTTCAATTTTCATATCTTCCTTAATTACACCATTGCCAGACAATAGTTCATACGATGTATAATATACGAATCTAGTGATTCGTATGGAAGGGTCAAATGTCTTAACTAATCAAGTAGAACCAATACGTAGACATTATGTAAAATCTCGTTAAAGTAGGCATTGCTAGCATGCTATTAAGTGGGGTCATTGAATTCAGAATCTGTATCCTTCTATGATTTTGTATATTTGTTGCCATTTTGGCAGTATTGGTAGAGGGTCGGACGCCATGCTTTGACGTATAGAGTTACGGCCCTTGCCACTCTGAGTTCAAATCCCGCCGAGGTTAACTTTGCCTTTCATCCTTACGGGGTCGATAAAATAAAGTACACTGGATAATTGCTGGCATTGTGCCTAACGTAGAAACAATTATTTAGAAATGTATATGGCAGTATCGGTAGAGGGTTGGAGGCCATGCTTTCTAGCATAGTTACGTCCCTTTACAGTCTGAGTTCAAATCCCGCCGAGGTTAACTTTGCCTTTCATCCTTACGGGGTCGATGAAATAAAGTACCAGTAAGGTAATTGCTGGCCTTGTGCCTAAAGTAGAAACAATTATTTAGAATGCATCTCAATTTTATCGCGTTACTTCTAAGTCCTTAGCAAGGATAGGGACTAAATGTTTATAGATACTGTACCGGTTCTTCGGAATAAGTAATAAAAGGAACTCTAATATGTTTGATTGTTATATATTATCTTTATTGAATTTGCCTTTAATTCAAATCTTAGATTATAAGTTATTCATTATAGAGCTGGTCTTTCAGTGACAATATGCACAATGTGTAAATCAACAGTTAGACATCACGATTTGATATGTGAAAGGAAATGAATATAGATTAAAATATTGATTTCTATTATTATTAGATAATTTTGTCGACAGAGTTCTCTATGAACATTATTATTGTTAGGATATTAGCTTAGATTCCATGCGGTCATTGTATAAAGCCATCATAAATAGCATTTTCTATATTAGAATGTCTGATGAGTTTGATTTTCAAAATTAGATATACTTACTACTTATCGGTTCATGTATTTTGTACATAATCATCCTGCATGACACAAAATATATTGCACGCAAATACAGATACATAGGCTCACACATGTATATATGCTGTGTTGTTGCAAATGTGATACATATGAATAAAATTTAGAAAGAGAATCCAGGACTATCCATCACCAGTGATCTTCTGGCCATCATAGGTATTTCTTCGCATTAAAGATCAGATACCTCAGGCTATCGCGAACAATAACTAAAATAAGTTATTGGGATAAAAAGAATTGGGTGGTGAAAGAGAGACAGGTAAACAAACAAGAATGGTGAGGCAACGTAAAGAGAGGAAAAAATGAGAAAATCAAGTCAGTGATTCCTGTGAACATAAGAACTTGGGAATCATTGACGAGAAGACGAAAGACACACCTTGGCCGTGCGAAAAGTGAGCGAGAAAAGAATTTCACACGGTGTGGGACGATGGAGGAAGGGAGAGAGAGGGTGAGTAGCAGAGACCCCCATCCTTCTCTCTCTCTCTCTCTCTCTCTCTCTCTCTCTCTCTCTCTCTCTCTATATATATATATATATATATATATATATATATATATATATATATATCGAACACATGTATGTTTATATTAGTGTTCATATCTCTTGTTTATTCAATAATATATATATTAGATGTGAGAAAAACCACAGACCCTCCATTTCAACTCTACTTTTGAAAAGCAGAAGAACTGCGAAACCGGTAAAGGAACCAAATAAATATATATATTTAAAAAAGAAATAACACTCCAGTTGCATTTTCGATTTCATCTTTTTTTCTTTATACTTTCACTCGTATAGGATACCTCGGTTATTTTTCATTTTGTAAAAGAAAACCTCACTTTCTAATATATATATATATATATATATATATATATATATATATATATATATATATATATATATATATATATATATATAGAGAGAGAGAGAGAGAGAGAGAGAGAGAGAGAGAGAGAGAGAGAGAGAGAGAGAGAGAGAGAGAGAGGTGGGGGATTGATAGATAGATATGCATAATATCCTTTGTGTCACTCACTACTAATATGTTGAGAAGAATTGAACCGAAAATAAATATCGCTAACGCTGAATATATAATACATATAGTCATTTTCTCATGGCTGTCACCGCCTGTCTCTGGGATCCCACATTAAAAGATCGCCACTGATCTCTGTCTCCCGTTATACACAGAATGATTCTTTATAACCTGTAGAGTCCTTGATGCTGTCGGACTAGGACTTCCTATATTTGTGTGTACTTTCGTCGTACTCCTTCAACTATACCTTTGAGAAACGTTTTGGACAAAGTTGCATGAAGGGATACATGTCCGTATCAGGTGAGCTTTCGTCTTTTTACTGTTGCATGGAGTGGCTCACACTTGTCTGCATATATATGGACTTGCTGCCCGACAAAGCTGATAATCTCGTGGTTTGGTGTCTTCCTAACATGTCGAATGTAAATATCCTGCTTTCACTCCTATACAGGGGGACTTGAATTTACTGAAAGTATCTACATTTGTATCCGTGGGTAAACTAATGAAATTGCTTTTCTATATGATTTCCTCATTACAGAGAAGGCTAGTCCGAGTCTTGTCTTTATTTAGATCCTTTGTATTTACTTTTGTTTACTTCTTCACGTATCCTTTTTTTCAGCATGTTGTTGGATGTTAAATTCTGGTTAAAGCTATTAACCAAATATTGGTTATTTCTGATCTCCATTTAGTTCACATTTAACCTTCTTTCCATTCCGGTAGTGAGGTTCTGGAGTTTTGGTTCATTGCTTTCCAGTAGGTCAATGTGGTCAGCAACACACAGGTTGGAAAGTGTCCTTCCTCCGCTAGAAATGGAGGTCTGGTAATCATGTAGTTTCTCCTGCGCCAAATGTTCTTAGAATACGTTGAAAAACACCAGAAATGGAGAAACAACTTTGTCGAACTCCAAATGTTACTCTGAAGGTATCTCTGATAAGGTATCTCAGGATTACTGCAATGTTTGAGTTTTTGTTTCGACACGGTACATGAATTATATATGTATGTAAATAGGAAACAGTTTTTAAACGTGTTATATTAAAAATACGACTGTGATCAAGTATGACTTATTTTACTCATGATCTCTTATATTTCTTTATTTCTTCTTTATTTTTTTTTTGTTTGGTTTGTAACAATAACGTTCCCCAAATCCATGAATTTATTAAAGTTCCGAAAATTTTGAAAATTCATTGTAATACAATGACGCTAGTAGTTGCTTTTTCATCGTGTGCTTTGCTGCTGTGGTTGCAAAGAATGTAACCTGACCGTTGCTGTGTTATATATATATATATATATATATATATATATATATATATATATATATATATATATATATATATATGTATATATATATATATATGCACTTATACACATATACACACAATTTACTTATAGTTTTGTTTAACTATTACTGAGATTCGGTTTTGTGTTTTTATTCAATTTATTTGATACTCCCTTATTTTTTATTATTATTGTGAACAACGTTGAAACTGAACTGTATGTTCGACTAAGACCCTCCTTTGTATATATATTAATATTCTGTGTGGCCAACTGTTCTGTATAATACAAACGTAAGTTTATATGCTGCAATCATATTCACTAGAAAACCTAAGTGTATCATTTTACATGATATAACGTGCTTGTGACTGAGGTATTTTTGGTAATGTGTGTACATAGCATTGTGTCAGCTGCTATATTTATCATTGGATTTATAACACCAAATGGTGTGAAATGTCATTGAATATATATGATATATATAAATTTATATTTAAAAAGAAAAAAAAAATGTATATATATATATATATATATATATATATATATATATATATATATATACATATTTTTTTCTTTTTAAATATAAATTTATATATATCATATATATTCAATGACATTTCACACCATTTGGTGTTATAAATCCAATGATAAATATAGCAGCTGACACAATGCTATGTACACACATTACCAAAAATACCTCAGTCACAAGCACGTTATATCATGTAAAATGATACACAAAATGATACCACTCCGACTATCGCACACGTTTGCCTACCAATAGAGACAAGGGACATAATGCCAATAGATTACCTGGAACCTATATGAAACATACGCCTGACCAAAACACACACAAACTACCACCCAACCACAAAAACCTCACTAAACAACGCATAAACCGAAGTAGATCTGTCACGTGGTATAACCCCCCCCCCTCTATTTTATACACGTCGCCACTAACATAACGGGAACCTTTTTCAGGGCTCTCGAACAATCTTTTCCACACGCACACAAATACCACAAGCTCTTCAATAGACACACCGTAAAATTCTCTTTCTCCACAACACCAAACCTAGGCCACACAATTGCACACACTAATAGGGCAAAAATACGAAAACACATGGTTTCCCCTCAACAAACCACCACCACAACCCAAAACGAAACCACACACACAATACAACACAACAACCCACACACCACACCCACACCACATGACACCAACCGCCATCGTGCCACCGCAAATGCAACTGCAAAAAACGAGCCGAATGCCCACTAAACGGGGAGTGCCTCGTTAAGAATATTGTTTACCGGTGTGATGTCACAGCCGGCAATAAGGAGTACTCATATATAGGTGCGACATCGCCTACGTTTAAGGAGCGCTGGTATAACCACAGAAGCTCCTTCAAACATAGACTGAAAGGACCCCAAACAAAACTGGCCGACTTGATCTGGGACCTCAAGGAGAGGAATATTGAACACCAGATTTCGTGGTCAGTAAAAAGACACGTGGGATATATCCCCAGTGAGAGAAACCACTGCAGATTATGCCTGGCTGAGGCGGCGGAAATAATTAAATTAAAATCCGTCATAAACTATAGGTCGGACATAATTGTCAAGTGCAGACACACTAGGATGAACACCTTTTCTGCACAAACATTCGCGGGAGGGGCACGCACTAACCATGACCCACCATAATAATAACCACATCTGCCGCGTATCACCATCGCCCATCTCAACGAATTTTAATTATAATCTTACTTTACTTTATCTTATTTTATTGTATTGCATTTAACCATATGTAAGCCCGTATTTTGTATATCATGCCGCATACATAACCCACACCAAAAATCACACTAACCATGACACACCATATTAATAACCACCCATACCCCGTCTCACCATCGCCCATCTCAATGAACTTATTGTATTGTATTCCATGTAACCATTTCTAAGCCCGTATTTGTATATCATGCCGCACACATCACCATCACCACCACCAAAATTCACATCAACATACATACACACCTCATCGTTGCAACATCGTATTAGATCGGTCTCCTATGATAGGTTTTACCTTAGAATCCACAATGACAAGGGACCTTGTAAATACAATGTCGATAATATCACACCATCGCCACCACCACCACACCACACATCGTCATAAGTCTACCATACACACCTACAACCTCATCCCCCCATGTTCCCTCTATCTACCCTAACCTAGAACCACACGCTAAATTCGACCCTGTAATTGTACTGTCGCACGCTCACACAACCACCGCCACCACTAGATACATCCACATACTTCAACAATCATTATCATTAACATCATCAACACATATCGTCCCTCGCTCCCAGATCGACTGTATTATATACACCCCCCCCCCTCGTCTGCCTTACCCTATAGCACACTGTAACCTTTGATCATGTAATCATCTTGTCGAACATATCACCTCACCACAACACACATCGCCGTACGTCCATAAACGCTTCTCCCCGCGTTCCCTATGTCACCTTTTAACCGGTATTCGATCCGGTATATATATTTTTGTCCCTCACAACTCCACCACCACCACCACAAAAAAACACAACTCCATACTTCATCAACACCGACAACACATACCTCCACTCCCCAACCAACAATAATGTGTGTGTCTGTGTGTAAGTATTTTTACAGATACGGGCGTATAAGTGTGCGTGCGTGTACGCATATTTATATGTATGTGTGTGTATGTGAACACATGTGTATACATATATGTATATGTGTGTATATATCTGTATATATATATATATATGTATGTGTATGCGTATGTGTATGTGTGTGTGTATATGTATGTATGTGTGTGTATGTGTACGTCTACATATATGTATATGGGTGAATCTGACTGTATGTGTAGGTGAGCTCATATATGTGCATGTATGTGTATATGTGAGTGTATATGTGTGTTGTCTGTACATGTGTGTGTATATGTATATATATGTGTGAGTATACGTGTGTGTGAGTGTGTATGTGTATATTTTGTATACGTGAGTGTGAGTCCATGTGCCCATACCCATATGTGTGTATGGGTATATGTATGTGTATGTATATATGTAAAACACCTTCTACATTGCCTCTCACCTTCCCTCCATCTCTGTCATTCGCCACCCCCACCGATACTCCCCAACTCTCCATATTCGTGTCCGCATGCGCGCATGCACATA
>OZ024742.1:298992529-299007529 GCA_964016885.1 Eledone cirrhosa | reverse complement strand
ATACATGGAACTCTTTTAACCATCTTTTGTTCTTATATATTATATATATACATATATATGTATATATATATATATATATATATATATATATATATATATATATATATATATATATATATATATATATATATATATAGTTTAGCGAGGTTTTTTAAATGAAATCGTGTGTCGAAACAAATATTGTTATACTTGGGGAGGGTCATATTTGCGTAATATTGCCAGAATTAATAACAGAACACACTCACTGTTTGGTTGGTTTTCGCTTCTCGCTGTCTTTTATATCTGCGATCTAACTTACTCGGTCCTCAATGTTGCCATTGACTGACCGACGCTCAAAAATAATACAGATACAATATAGACACAAACACATATATATAGTTTACATAATTTACATAAATCTTTCGTTGCACATCTGCAACATCGTCAGTGGTGTTATATTCTTTGTTCCTCCTGCTGTGTTGTATGTCTACGCCATTTTTTATTCAGTTTGTCTATATATTTATTTATTTATTTGCTTGTTTGTTTATTTTATTTTATTTTGTCTTCTTTGCGCATGCGTTTGCGTGTGTGTATAGTGTTATATGTGCTGTGTGACTAGTGTGTATAGTGTTGTGTCTGCTGGGTGACTAGTGTGTGTGTTTATGTGCTTGTTGTTATTGTGCTTGTGTATGTATTTATTTATCTTATTTTATTTTATTTTATTTACTTATTTATACTTCTCTTAGGTCAGTGTTGTTTGTTTGGGTGTTGTTGTTGTTCCACTCATTCTTTCTGTTTAGCTTTGGTCTTCTAATTTCTATTTCACTGGCCTCTCTGATTTGCCTATCTGCTGGGTCATTCCTATGTTTAGATATTATTCTAATTTCTATGTTGTCTATGTTACCGTCATGTTGTTGTCTAGCATGTTCGTATAGTACTGACCCGTTTTTTCGTCCTTTTAGTTCCCCCCAGTGTTGGTCTATCCTTTCACCTATGCTACGAGCTGTCTCACCTATGTATGTTGTTGTCATGTTTCTGCAAGTACCCTCTGTACATCTTATGCTATAGACTACGTTTCTAGTTTTACAGTTTATCCGGGGGTTCACCTTACATATGATATAGATGTAAGGTGAACCCCCGGATAAACTGTAAAACTAGAAACGTAGTCTATAGCATAAGATGTACAGAGGGTACTTGCAGAAACATGACAACAACATACATAGGTGAGACAGCTAGTAGCATAGGTGAAAGGATAGACCAACACTGGGGTGAACTAAAAGGACGAAAAAACGGGTCAGTACTATACGAACATGCTAGACAACAACATGACGGTAACATAGACAACATAGAAATTAGAATAATATCTAAACATAGGAATGACCCAGCAGATAGGCAAATCAGAGAGGCCAGTGAAATAGAAATTAGAAGACCAAAGCTAAACAGAAAGAATGAGTGGAACAACAACAACACCCAAACAAACAACACTGACCTAAGAGAAGTATAAATAAGTAAATAAAATAAAATAAAATAAGATAAATAAATACATACACAAGCACAATAACAACAAGCACATAAACACACACTAGTCACCCAGCAGACACAACACTATACACACTAGTCACACAGCACACATAACACTATACACACACGCAAAGGCATGCGCAAAGAAGACAAAATAAAATAAAATAAACAAACAAGCAAATAAATAAATAAATATATAGACAGACTGAATAAAAAATGGCGTAGACATACAACACAACAGGAGGAACAAAGAATATAACACCACTGACGATGTTGCAGATGTGCAACGAAAGATTTATGTAAATTATGTAAACTATATATATGTGTTTGTGTCTATATTGTATCTGTATTATTTTTGACCGTCGGTTAGTCAATGGCAACATTGAGGACCGAGTAAGTTAGATCGCAGATATAAAAGACAGCGAGAAGCGAAAACCAACCAAACAGTGAGTGTGTTCTGTTATTAATTCTGGCAATATTACGCAAATATGACCCTCCGCAAGTATAACAATATATATATATATATATATAATAAATACAATATCGGAGAAAGCTTTTTAGCGATACTCCAGCCAAATTCCAACTCACTCAACAAACATTAGGAAATAAGTGATTATATCCTCAATTATGCGTTCGGGGTGCTAACTAAAAGTATTGTATGGAAAATTGGCTGTATTATTTCATATGAGACATATCGAATATATCTCTTCCCAGACGGACGTCTCGTTTCATCATAGGATTCCTACAATTTGGGTTAAATTATACCAATTTATGTAGGAGCTTGTATACCTTCAATAGATATATATTCAAGTGGGCCCCAATAATACTAATATTGATAATCTAACCAACATAAGTATTTAGCGATAATCATCATCTGTACCTGTGGTATCTGTCAGGTTGCCAGTCCAGCAGTTCTAAAGAAATGCTCAAACTGATTCAAAAATGAGGAAGTAAATTACCGCCAAAAAAACAATACATGCGCATGACAATGAACTCTAAAAGGAATTCACGCCACGTGCTAAGAACTCAATTGGAAATTGAAAAAATATCTATGTGTGTACAACATTTGATGACACACACAGATATTTTCTCGGGCAAAATAACAGAATGAGATATAAGGAACAATCAATATTCATATATAAAAAATAAACAAAGAAATCCTAACCTTATACCGGGAAAATTTCAAATCTGCTGCGCCAAGAGTAAATAAATAAATACAATATCGGAGAAAGCTTTTTAGCGATACTCCGGCCAAATTCCAACTCACTCAACAAACATTAAGAAATAAGTGATTATATTCCCAATTATGCGTTCGGGGTGCTAACTAAAAGTATTGCGTGGAAAATTGGCTGTATTATTTCATATGAGACATATCGAATATATCTCTTCCCAGACGGACGTCTCGTTTCATCATAGGATTCCTACAATTTGGGTTAAATTATACCAATTTATGTAGGAGCTTGTATACCTTCAATAGATATTCAAGTGGGCTCCTATAATTCATCAGTAGGTGCCCCAATAATACTAATATTGATAATCTAACCAACATCAGTATTTAGCAATAATCATCATCTGTACCTGAGGTATCTGTCAGGTTGCCAGTCCAGCAGTTCTAAAGAAATGCTCAAACTGATTCAAAAATGAGGAAGTAAATTAACGTCAAAAAAACAATACATGCGCATGTCAATGAACTCTAAAAGGAATTCAGACCTCGTGCTAAGAACTCAATTGGAAATTGAAAAAATATCTATGTGTGTACAACATTTGATGACACACACATATCAACGGATTAATAAGGTAAAATTCATTACAACAATGTTTTCCTGTTTTTTCTGTTCAAGTCCTTACTGCCTGATAAAGTCATAGCGGTTGAATAATGTCTATCATTGAAATATATATATATATATATATATATATATATATATATTTATTAAAATAACAGATTAAAGTTTAAGCAAAGAATCGCTGCTTTCGCCCTTAACGGGATCTTCTGAAACTAACAAAGTCAATCTGTAAACGCAGAACTGGATATTTCAAAAAAACGTTGCAACCGGAGGAAGACAGGAAGACGATACTTTGGTTCGTGGAAATGTTCGCTGGCAAAGAACGGGAAAAAACGAATATAATACGTTATTAATAGGAGCGGTGAAAAACAATTACGCGCAAAGACAGAACCACGTTTATGGTATAAAAGAGGTCGTAGACTAATGTTCTCTTAGGTGGTGCATAGAGACGTTCTCTGGCAATGAACGAAAAAACGAAGATAATACGTCATATGTGGAGCGTGGAGAACAATAGCACGCAAAGACAAAACCACGTAAATGGTATAGCAGAAGTCGTAGACTAAAATTCTAACAAGGAGACCAAATGAATCACCGCTACAGAGTTAAGAACAAAGTAAATAAATACAATACAGAAGTAATAGAAAGAAATACATACACGCAAACAAATACGTACATACACGAGCATACGCAAAAACTTACCATAGGTATACAAAACCCCGCACATATAAATATGTGTGTGTGTGTATGTGTGTATACAAATAAATAAATAATTATATAAACATATATAGATAAATAAATACGTATATAACAAGCGCACACACATACCCTCATATAAACACACGAATGTTCGGAGACGTAAGTCAACAAAAACATGAAGTACACATATACACACACCCGCCATACGTACGAACCTGCATACTCACACAGACGCAAAACTCCCGTATACACATAGCCAAACCATATGTACCAGAATATATAAAAAATTATACGCCATACCAATCAAATATGCGTACGAGAAGGTATACGTACCTTCACAAAACATACGGGTTATATATACTTACCTATCCAAATATATGTATATATATATATATATATAAATATATATATATATATATATATATGTATATATATATATATATATATATATTTATATACATATATATATATATACATATATTTATATATATATATATATATATACATATATATATATACATATATTTATATATATATATATATACATATATTTATATATATATATATATACATATATATATACATATATATATACATATATATATACATATATATATACATATATTTATATATACATATATATATATATATATATATACATATATTTATATATACATATATTTATATATATATATTTATACATATATATATACATATATACATATATATATACATATATATATATATATATATATATACATACATATATTTATATATATATATTTATACATATATATATATATATATATATATATATATATATATATATATATATATATATATATATATATATATATACATATATATATATATATACATATATATATATATATACATATATATATATATACATATATATATATATATATACATATATATATATATATATATATATATACATATATATACATATATATATATATATATATATATATATATACATATATATACATATATATATATATATATATATATATATATATATATATATATATACAATTAAGTTAAAAAACGAAACGAAATTTAATTTCGTTTCGTTATTTGTTTTTATATATATATACATATATATATATATATATATATATATATATATATATATATATATATTTCAATGATACCCATTATTCAACCGCTATGACTTTAAAAACAGGAAAACAATGTTGTAATGAATTTTACCTTATTAATCCGTTGATATGCTCAGTTCCAGAGTGTGGAGTTAGTTCTCTAAGAAACTGAAAGCATATGATAAACGAATTCCAGCGTCCGCAGGACATGCCCTCACCTCATTGGCCCGATAAAATATCAACTCCCCAGCTGAAAGTTTATTGAAATTCTTCGGTCTGTTCTCCTAGAAACAAGCCAGCCTGTTGCTTTTGACTGTATATTTATTCTGGTCCAGTTGACCTACTTCACTGTAGTGGTAATGGTAGTGGTGTGAGCAGATCAATTAGCTGGTCAGTTACAATCTCCCTGTAATTTCCATGGTGGTATTCAGGTTTTCAAGGTAGAATTTATGAGGTTAAACTGATATCGGTTCCTCTGGTGGTGTTAGTGCGTCTCCATATCGCTAGGTATAGTGGGAGATGCTATAAATGTGTGTGCTAAAACAAATACGTGTTAAAATCTAGAAGTGTTAAGAAATTCATACACTGAAAATCATATTTTATTAATTGTTTTATTTTATTTCAGCATTTAATATGTAATTATAGGTCTCAGTTTTACGGACGACTAATCATTTGTATTTTTTGTCCCCTACTTTCCTGAACACTCCTTCCTTTTTTGATAACCCTCCGCCACCAACGTTTTCTTTTCAGTGCCCCCCAAATTGTGTAAGATATTGCGAAAATTTTATTTACCATTGCCTAAGATCAATCCAAACCTTGGGAATAAAGGAAATAATTTATTTTGAAGCCTGTCGGATAACTGTAGCAGAAATTCAGGGTACATCTTGAGCAAGACATTTTATTTTACGTGGCTGGCAAAAATGAGTTGTCCCTGTAATATGTAGGGCCAGGCTTGCCATATTCTGTGTCAGGCCAAATCTCTCTGAGAATTACGTTATGGGTACGTGTCTGTGAAATCCTCAACCACTTGCACGTTAAATCTATGAGCAGTTCCGGAGTGCAAGAAAACAGACAGATGATATCGTAGACATGTCAACTCTCCCCTTTGGGGTAGGTGGGAGATATCTTTTCTTGAAAAAATGGGTATAGCCTTCATTGTAAAATCTCCCCATTTTGGAGCACCTTTTTTAATGATAATCTCCGTTTGGGATTTTAGAAATTGGTAGAACTGATAACGTCGACTAAAAAAAAAAAAAAATTAATTAATTAAAAATAAAAACCGCAATTAGAATATTAGCTTCCCTACCCTTTTGGTCTTATATTTGTGTGTCCACTAAATGAGAAATATAGAAAATGTTTGTGAAATCGTAGTGTTTGTGTGACAGACGTATGAAAAAAAAAAGAAGAAAAAAAATGAGACCTAGTGCATTCATTATTATTTGTATTCTTAACATATTACTAAATGTATTATTTTCCTTCTTCTGTACTAAATTATACATTACAAATTATATTTTCTCAAATTTCAACAGTGATCTCGTGTTTCTTTGTACCACAGCAACGGGAATTATAAATTAACTTTCAGTAACATCATTTTTGCCTGTTATCTTGGTTGCTTTAGTTTATTGTTTCTGTCATCTTCTGTCCACCGAACACCGCTGATATCTCATCTACATGGAAATTATTCCATGGATATTATATTCAGCCATTAAAGATGATGTCCGTTAAAAAATCAATGCTTAATTTAACTGAAGGAATTGCATTCCGTTAATTAATGGCTCATTTAATTTCAACTCAGTTGGAAAAGGAAATGTGATTTCCTATCGCACACCAAAGGTTGTCACTTACAGCCGAACAGTTCCATCGTTGTTTCCAGGAGTCAAATATTAGTTTAAACGTCAATGTTCTCAGTATTTAAAAAGAAGGTAGAGCATATGATATAATATTTTGCCAATCTCCTATTGTCCCCTTCGACCATGATTGTCCATTTGTTTGGATCTGGAAAGTTCTTGAAGGCACAAGCCTGCACTCGATATTTAATGGACAACCAGCAGTCCTTCATGTATGCAAGACTCCTCTCTCCATGTTGGTTGTCCACGAAATATCGAGCACAGGCCAAAGGAAAGACAAGGGATGAGACAGATTAAAATCAGTGTCACCTCACTTCATTTTTCCAGCCGAGTGGACTGAAGTAACGTGAAATCCAATATCTTGCTTAAGGATACATCACGCCACTCAGTCGGGGAATCAAACTTACCGTCTTACAGTCTTGAACTCAATGCCCGGACCACCAAGTTACCTTAACTTTTTCTTGAAAAGCAGTATATATATATATATATATATATATATATATATATATATATATATGGACCTTGAACAGCTGGTAAATTTGATGGGGGCATCGTCGTCATTTACTGTATATCTTGAGCATTGAAGCCTATCGATTTCTAGTTCTTCCTTCTCCTTTTTTGTATAAGTGTGAGAAGATAAATCGACCCTAGTAATGGGCTGCTACTTTACGTATGAACCCAGAAAGGATTTAAAACCAAGATGGCCTCACAGATGTTTGATCTCAGAACGTATAAGCCGGAATGAATACTGTTGCCTGTAGTGGAACATTAGTTATTGAGGCACATTTAATAACTAGGAAATTCGGTAGTCAAGTGGTAGAGGTCGTCTCGGTAAGTTTGATGTATAAATGAATTAGAAATTGATGTATCGTATATTGGTTTCTGATTTAGGCACAAGACCAACAATTTTCGGGAAGTCGGAAAGGGGAAAGTTGATTATATCGACCTTAGTACGTTACCGGCACTTTAATTTTTCGACGCCGTAAGGATGAAAGTCAAGGCTAAGCTCGGCGGGATTTGAACTCAGACCATAAAGAGACGTAATTCTATGCCATAACTCTATGTCCGACGTTCCACCGATTCTGCCAATCCACCACCCTGATGTATTGTATATTGATATTTGTTTAGTCCGGCATATTTCTGATACATTGATAATGATAAAGAGAAAACTCGGAGGGTATGGTGTTCAAAGTTAGATCATAACATCTTGTGTTCGATTCCGGGTGGTGCGTTTTGTCTTGAGAAAAACAGTTTATTTCACGTTGCTTCAGTTAACAGAGTTGTAAAATAATAGAGTTCCACCAAGGCCGGCATTGATCAGTCTCTACAGTCTCTATGTTACGAGTGCACATGTGAATTGAAGGCTCTGGTATATGCCCGTTGATTTCACAAGCAGGCTGTTCCGTTGTTAGAACATCTGGAACACTCTTCGTCGAAATCGACGGAGGTCCAACATAACGCGATAATCACAAAATTTGTATTGGTTGTTTCACTTAAAACTGGAGTGGAGCGGCCCATATGAATACCGTTTACTTTCTGCACCGATCACGATTTAAATTGTATAGGGTTAACATGTGTCGTTGAAAATAATAGCTGCTTAATGTGGCTTAAGTGCTTATTAGCCATTGGTCTCACATGCAGATACGAAATGATTTGTATTTTATTTATGTTTTAGTTAACAAGTTAACGACTCCTGATTAAAGAAAAATAGCTCGTTAGTGCTGTCGTTGAGCGGCTTAGTATCATTGTGAGCTTAGTAATGTATATTTACTTTACTTGTAACCCAGTGATTTATTTTCCAAAAGATTACAAACCCCGATAGATATCAACCCGTAACTGAATAATGTCATCACGGCTATTGACTATATTATTATTATTATTATTATTTGCATTTATCTTGCTTTATGTTTATACGAGTTATCACCAAGTCACAACCAGTGACCTCAAGAGACAACAAGGTCCGCCATGTTCAAGAAAGAACACACATATTCACACATGCATCCTTAGTGTTTAGACTTGTGATGTACTTATATTGACAGGATCCTCCTTAGTATATGGGCAGTTCCCATTAGTACTATCTTTTGTATTTCTCCTATACGCGGGTTTCCTGGGATTTGCGATAAGTAGTCGTTAGACCCCTTATTATTATTATTATTATTATTATTATTATTATTATTGTTCTTTAAGTCTCATTCATTAATGTTATTTAACTGGAAAGTTTGTTGAAATGAATATCAAGCCGCTACCTGCAGCCTCAGATATTCAGGACGTATCGGAGGGTTCTTGCTGTTCCCAGCAAGCATGCCTTTTGAAGCGTTCCAAAAAGCGGGGCGGGGCCAATTTTCTTTAACCATCCCTGGAAACTCTTTGAGATAGTACCTAGTGCGCCTATGACAATCGGGACCACTTTGACTTCATGGCAGTTCCAAGTCCTTTTTACCTCCCACTTTAAGTCCTGGTATCGGTTAATTTTCTCCCTCTCCTTCTCTTGCACTCTCGTGTCGAATGGGCAGGCCACATCCACATCAGGAACGATCTTTTTTTCCTTGTCCAAAACCACCAGATCAGGTCTATTGTGTTCCAGTTTCTTCTCCGTCTGTATCCTAAAATCCTACAGCACCTTCACCTGATCGTTTTCTATCACCGACTCTGGCTTATGCTCATACCACTTCTCAGAATGTGGTAAATTGTTTACTTTGCATAGGTGCCAGTGGATCACTCTGCCCATCACATCCTGTCTCCAGCCTTTATAGTGAGTCTGGGCTAGGTGTTTACACTCGGATACAATGTGAGCCACAGTCTCCTCTCTCTCTCCACAGATCCTACACAGTGGGCTAGTCTCCTCCTTGTAAATATGGTGTTTCAACCACTTCGTTTTGAGGGCCTGCTCTTGCACAGCCATTAGCATTCCTTCTGTAGCCTTTTTAAGGTCTCCTCTTTTCAACCAGTTCCATGTCTGTGGATCTCTGAATTCAGTTTTCTCAAAGAAGGTACTATGAAGGGATTTTTCATGAAGGCTGCTCTTTCTCCTTGTTATTTCCTCCTTGGACATCCCCTGGTCTATTGTCCTCTCCTTCAGTACAATTCTGAGCATTGGCTCCTTACTATCAGTCACGTATTTGTGTAGGTTGTTTTTCTCCATCTGAACACAGTCCTCTATGCTGATAAGACCTCTTCCACCTTCAGATCTCCCTAAGTAGAGTCTATCGACATCACTCCTCTTGTGAACATATTGTAGATAGTCAATAGCTTCCTAGTCTTCCTATCCATTTCTTTTTGTTCAGCAACATTCCATCTCAGAATTCCCGCACTGTACCTAAAAATAGACACAGCTCGGGAATTTACTGCACTTATGGCATTCCTACTGTTCAGATGTGACTTTAATACGCTCCTTACTCTCTGAATGTATTCAGATCTTATCAATTCCTTCATTTTTTTGTTCTTGATGTCATCAGCCTCCAGAACACCCAAATACTTGTATCCTTCTTTTTCTTCTTCTTCTTCTTCTTCTTCTTCTTCTTCTTCTTATTATTATTATTATTATTATTATTATTATTATTATTATAGCTGCATTTATGTTCATACGAGTCATCACCAAGTCACAACCAGTGACCTCAAGAGACAACAAGGTCCGCCATGTTCAAGAAAGAACATACATACTCACACATGCATCTTTAGGTGTTTAGACTTGTGATGTACTTATATTGACAGAATCTTCCTTAGTGTATGGGCAGTTCCCATTAGTAGTATCTTTTGTATTTCTCCTATACGCGGGTTTCCTGGGATTTGCGATAAGTAATCATTAGACCCCTTAGGTATCATTCCTAGAGCGCCTACAACCACTGGTATTGTTTTAGTTCTCAATTTCCACATTTTTCCAATTTCTATCTCCAGGTCCTTATACTTGCTCAATTTTTCAAATGTTTTTATAGATACATTCTTGTCTATTGGAACGGACATATCAATTAGCAGGCATACCCTCTTTTTAAAGTCCTTCAATATTATATCAGGTCTATTTGCATCTATTTTTCGGTCTGTTTGGATGCTAAAGTTCCACAAGATTGAGATGTGATCTTTTGCAAGTATGGGAGGTGGGTGATGCTCCCACCAATTCTTTTGATGGGGCAGGTTAAAATGCTTACACATTATCCAATGTATGCATTGTGCAGCTCTGTCATGCCTGTTTAGGTATTCGGTTGGAGCTATAGGACTGCACATTGAAATTATATGGTCAATGGTCTCTGGTTGTTTTTTACATACACGGCATAATGGGCTGCATCCATTTTTTATTATGTTGGCTTGGTAATTTTTTGTTGGCAGACACTGATCTTGTGCTGATATAATCAGTCCTTCAGTCTCCGATTTCAGTCCAGAGGATGCCAACCGCTGATGGGTTAAAGTTTTGTCAATATCAGGATTGTTAGCTCGTTCTGGGTATTTTCCATACAGAGGCTTTTCTTGCCATTTCTTAGCCAGTTTCTGTAGCAGTTCCTTCTTTGCAGTTACTTTTACCTGCTTTGCTTTTTCTGTGTTTTTCATTTCAGCAGTAAATGGGACTTCTGAAATGTGTAGTCCATTACTGTATCTTTGTGCATCTTTTGTAATGGAGTATGATCTTTTGATGCTTTCGTGTTTCAAAACGAGTTTGATCATCCAATCATGTGATTCCCTTAGATATGTAGATAATCCAATTGTTGCAGTTTTCAACGCAATGTCTAACTGGATTAACCCACGTCCTCCTTCTGTCCAAAATCACCAGGTCAGGCCTATTTATTATTATTATTATTATGTCGGCCCTTGTGGCTAATAAATGAAATCATTATTATTATTATTATTATTATTATTATTATTATTATTATTATTATTATTATTATCATATGGCATATATTTCGTATTCAGAACAGAAGAGAAATGGATGTAAGCATAGCTGAATTGTTGAAAATATTCGCCTCACAACTACGTAGTTTTGGGTTCAATACCTTTCCACAGTACTTTGGACCATTGTTTTCTACTATTGCAGCCAGCATGCTGGATGACGGAAACTGTGTGGAAGATCTTCTGAGGAAATATATCTGCTCGTTGTTAATATATCTGTTCTCCTAATTTAACACTACAACATTAACGGAGTCCTCCCTATGTCGGCTATAAATGTCTATTTTCCTCCCAGCAGTTTCGGAGGCCATGAAAAATCTTATGGACGCTTTTCTTCGGTATTTAATTAAATCTTTTAGAAATTTAGGAGTAAACCTTATCTATCGCTACATCATTATACATTTGCCACCTATAAATAAGGAAAGAAGGAATTTAAATGACAATGACTATTTATATTGTTAAGGATTCTTTAAATCTGTCAACAATATATTAATTATAAAAGGAGAACAACTCGATGTATTGGAACATAAAGCCATGTTCCTTAGATAACCTGTGCATTGTTAACCGCAAAGCGTATCGAAGAGTTAAATTATTCTTAAATTATATTGAAGAGTTAGATTATTACAGCTTAATAGAAACTCATTTAAAAGCCAGCATTACTAGCAACATTACTAGTTGTATTTTGCCATTGTTTGTTCCCAGTTTAACTCTGATACAGCAGGCATGATGGGAAACCGGACCTCCATAGAGAGCATCACATTATTTAGTATATCATGGACTAAATTTAACAATGTATAATCGCATTTAAAAAAAAGATAGTATTATGTGATTTCAGGGGATTTCTTTTTCTAGTAGGTCGAATTACAAAATATAGGCTTTCTAGTTGGCTAGCTGTTTGTATTGAAAAAATCAGATAGTGTAGCTGATCGGCATTTAACAAGAACATAATTTATATATTTGCTGTTGGCTGAAAGTTTAAACTCACAATTAATTATACGTTTATGTGTACGTATGAAATAATGAACGCATCTATCTATAACTTAACATATTCGTAATACATATATTTCATTCAATCATATATTGGTTTGAAGCTAATTTGACATGACAATCAAACACGGATGATATTGCTTACACTAGTGCTGCCATCGTTAAGATATATACTACTGTTCATCAAACTCTAACGTGATCATGAACCAAATATTTAGTCATTATTTTCAGTTCATTATCTTGCTTGGCTGCTTTCTTCAACTATTGCTATAACAACCATATCCATGGCTCTAAATTATCTGTACTTTTCTTTTTGAAATCTCATAGATATCAAAAACGTTTCATTTCTCTTTCCTTTTGTAGTTACATTCTCTTATTTGTAATATAGCCATCTATGTTTGATTTTCATTTCGTATGTTGTTTTCTTAATTTATGATAGTTATCATAATATATTTTGTCTGAGAAATATAGTTGTAAAACATATATTTCCTTCTCCCGCATATGTATGTATATATGTATATATATATATATATATATATATATATATATATATATATATATATATATATATATATGTGTGTGTGTGTGTGTGTGTGTGTGTGTGTGTGTGTGTGTGTGTGTGTGTGTGTGTGTGTGTGTGTATTGTCATGGTCGTTTTGGGGAAGCCAGTACAATACAAAGTAAAAAGAATACAGTTGGAACATTGCATTAAACCGGGTTTCTAAAGAGAAATCATAACCTAATATTTCACAATGTTTCGTACACACACACACACACACATATATATATATATATATATATATATATATATATATATATATTGGTCGTTTTGGAAGCCTCAACAATGCAGATAGGTAAATCACCGGTTAACAGAATCCGGTGGTGAAGTGAGAGATGTAAGGGAATGTATAATGAGATGTATAGTGTGTAGAGGAACGTAGCAAAGAGCATAAAAAGTAAAAATAATGACACGAGATAGAGTTACCTTGGGAGAGATTTAATTGTCCCTATTTTTCGGATTCGCATCCATCAACTGGGGGTTTTCCGGGGGGAAAATTTATCTGTCGGAGAGGAACGGTACGTGTCCTCTGCTGTCCGCTGTTTGTGATTAACTGAGGTATTCTGTAGAGCGCACGTGCGCGCGGAATAGGTGCGGTCAAGCAAAGGTCGAAGCAATTCTTTTTATTGTGGGATGGCGTTAGCTGTCAATCTATTGTATTACCTATATGTACTGGTGTTTTGTACTAGCAGTGTAGTATAGTAGTATGGTAGTAGTCCGCCTGGTCGCTTGTTGGTCGGTGGATAGAGGCGGCGCTAACACAATAACAATCGTTCAAATGCCACTGTGTGTGTGTGTGCGTGTGTTGTTGTCTCGTTTGTTTATACCAGCCACCTCATCTCGCTTCTCTCGCATCGCTTATTTATTTGTGGCCTTAGGCGTTTGATCCAAAGTGCTTCCTTTATTCGTAACGTGCTGATGTTGTGTTCTGTCGCTAGCACTGCGACAATGGGCCTTCCGTCTAGCCTCTGACAATGGCCCTCTCTCCGTATAGCCCTGCGGATAGCGTTGAGGTTTTTCTCGCCCAGGTGTGGTATTAACCAAATGCGGAAACAAAGACGGAAGACCCATTGTCACAGTGCTAGCGACAATTTAAAGAATTTTAGATATAAACAACTAGCAGAATGGCCCGGCGTTGCTCGGGATTGGCTCTAGTGTTCTTATATATTTGATATATATTTATCCTTATCGAGCCTCGTGAAATATATACGTTTGTTTATATTTTGTTATTGTATATGCAAACATATCTGTACACGAATATATAATTATATATATATTAAAATAACAGATTAAAGTTTAAGCAAAGAATCGCTGCTTTCACCCTTAACGGGATCTTCTGAAACTAAAATAATCAATCTGTGAACGCAGAAGTAAATATTTCGAAAAACGTTACACACTATATATATATATACACACACACACTATATATACATATATACACACACACACAGCGCCATAATGTCGCAATGCAGACAGTCAGACATACATATAGATATTATAAGGGCGCAACGTTATATCTATGTATCTATCTAAAAAAAAGACTAAGAATTACAGAGAGAGATCGCATTGATAGGGCATTGAAAATTTGAAATATCTTTTGCTCAAACCACTCACAGGACCATAAGTATGTG
>OZ024742.1:298945029-298987529 GCA_964016885.1 Eledone cirrhosa | reverse complement strand
AATCATGTAAAGAGACGTTTTATGTCTTTATTTGTACAAAGAGGATAACAGAATGCTTTCACGTTTGGTTAAACGTTTACAGTGTGATTTATAATTTGTACATATACCTATATTAAATTCAACTGATATTTTCTTCCATACTCTGCTTTGCATATATATTTATTATGAAAAATATACGTTATTTTCCATTCGTAAGTAATATAAAATAATCATTAGAAATACGGTTTTACAAAGAATAAATATAAATTGTTTGATTTTGAAAAATCCAATTTTAATATTTTATGAATAACAGTTATTTATGTTAGATATATTGAAAACAAAACCACGACGACTCTATAATAAAATAAAAAGCTAAATAAGAAAGAAAATTAATGTTAACATTTAGATATTGAGTCACCAATAAGTTTATAATACGGTTGACTTTTGTACTGAAGAACTTGACTAAAGTTACTTTACTAAAGGTTAAATTCAAGGATGTCAAAAATTTGTATTTAGTCTCTATTGTTGTCTGAAGAAAGATAGAATAATTTCTAGTGATCCTATTCCACAAATTATACAGCCGCCAGATATATTTGCGTGTTATTTTAGAAGCAACAAACTGAATAAAAGGAACGATGTTGAGACGTAACGAATGAACATATTTAGAAGAATTAGTCTAAAGTATTCTTCAAATAAAATATTCTGATTGCGAAGAAAGTTTATCGGAAGTATTCTGTGTAAATGTCTGTCTATTATATGGCCAAGAATAATTTAAAAGTCAGACGTTTTTATAAAGAATGCTACATAGATTTAATGTTAAAGTTGTTGCGCTTTCTCAAGGTGACTTGAAATTTGCAACTACAAGCATTTATTATGGATCAAGATACCTACTTATAAACCAGAAGCAAAAGCAAGCGCAAATGTGCCAAACTGTGGCTCTGCAGGATTACTGGATGTAAATCGGTATTATTAGGACAATGGATTTCAGAGTAGAAGCAGAAACGGACAACATCGTGCTAATATATAGTTATATCATTTCATACATCAAATACAAAACTATCTCCTTCCTCTGAGGGCAATACAATTGGTTTACAATTGGTTTACAATTGGTTTACATTAATTATAGTCGATTAAAACTCAGACAATCTAAATTGTCGATTTTTGCTCACTGTATTGAATTGAAATCGAAATATAACGAATGTTGGGATACTCAACTGCAGACCTTAAATTCGCCCCAAGAGATAACTCGCTAAAATATTTTGGAAACGACACAGATTTATATGTACGAGGTCTCTTGGAAAAGAAACAGGAAATATTTCAAATCCAAATTACAAACTATATGTTTTCCTTTTCATAATAATATTCCGCAAATCTAACGCAACTTCCCATACCTATCGGTCACGCTTCCATGCACTCTTGGAAGGATTCTCCCGGGATTCACAGTAGCTCCGTCACTACGGTTCTTTTGATGGCTTTAACGCCCGGAAAACTGGTTCCCCTGATAACCCTTTTGAACTTGGAGAAAAGGAATAAATCACACATAACCTGGTCGGTTGAGTAGGGAGGGCGCTCCAGGACAGTGGTGTTCTTCTTGGTCAGGAACTGCTGAATTTCAGTGTTGTGAGCCAGTGCGTTGTCGAGGTTAAGCAGCCACGAGCTGTCCTGAAAATCTCTCGCCTCTTTTCGCTTACTGATCGAAGCAAATGCCACAGGATTTCTTTGTAGACATACTGGATAATTGTCTTGCCCTGTGTCTCAGCGTTGGTCTCATTCTTCCACGTTTTTGCGCCCTATTTGCACCTTTTGTGCCTCTGGAAAATCCGAAAGCGTGATATCGTCTCATCTCCGTACACTTGTTGCTGTATTCCGAGTGTTTTTAACAGAGTTATCCCCAGCCGAACCAGAAACTTCAGGTTTGTTCGTTGCCCTGTGCCCATTGAATGATAGTTTAAAATTGAGGAGATGTTAACAAAAGCACCTGAAAAAACATACAATGGCTGCAGAGAGCTTAGATCGCAGTTATATTCTTCCCGGATATTACGTCACACTGTGACGCAAATTCATAATCCCTATCACACAGCACTCTACGTCCTGTTACTTTTCTGACACATCACGTATTCCAGAAAGCTGTCATTTTGAAAATATCATATGTGTATGTTCTCCATTCATTCAAGGTTTGAAGGTAAGAATAAAATCCTCAGTATGTTAGAGCAATACTGATTTATAGGGAGATGATAACAATAACAATAATATAGAAATTATACTGGATAGCATACGATTTAAATTTCTCAATGATAATTGCTGATTGCAATAAAAATATTAAAAGCATCTATTTCAAAATTAGATTTATCTGGCTTCAATACATGGTTTTTAAATTAAGCCTATTTTTGGTTGCTCAAGGAGACGGTAGAAAATTATATTAGAATCCAACAAAAGGTTCTCGTTACAGCAATGCATTCAACAGTTTGGAGCAGCTGGTGATGTTAATCGGAATGCACTTTCAATATTTGATATTTTATTTTCTATGTGTATTCAATAGCTTGTAATGACGCGATAGACGTAACACCCAAGAGTTTGTAAAACGTATAATGATCTTTTCAAAACAACCTACAACACTGCCTTTTTATGTGTGTGGGTGATATTCATTTTTCCGTTTGTCTAATTTTATTGTCTGTGTTTAACACAAGGTTAATTTATGTTCCTGTATTTGTTACTAAAAACAAATACATTCATGCATTATTTTCCTGTATTCGTTATAATCAAAATTAGTATTAGAATATGTTTTCTTTTCTTTTGACAAACGTTCGTTGTTCCCAATTAACCCTAAAAACCTTCTTAAAATTGCTATTTATTGCCGTTTGCTATCTAATGATTTGATAAAACGTTGTGTTTTTCTCTGTCTCTTTGTGAATAAATCCAATATAACTGCTGTTTTGGAAAGCAATGAATTAATTTGATAGTTATGTGACTCAATTACTACATTCTTTCCAGTCTAGCATAAAATTATTATAATTGAGAATCATGAGAATTCTAGCTAAATACACAAGGAAAATGACTCTTTGGTTTTTGGTTGAAAAATTGATTGTTCGTCCGACAGATATTTTATTTGGGGAGCTTATGTCTACACCAGGTGGTTTTCAATTGGCCTTTCCTTTCCTGATTTCTACTATATTCCTCTCTCGTGATGTCAGATGATTTAATTTTTCTCTTGTTTTATGAATTTATATTCTGATGTAAAAACGTCGTTTATCTCCTCAAAAAACTTTAATTCGTTTGGAGTAATTTATTCGTTTTCAAACCTAGGTATTCGTCATGATTTAATGGTTTTATTATCCTGAACGTCTTCAAGTTCCAGATTTTTAACTTTGCTTCTAAATATTTTTTAACTCGTGAGATATACCTCCTCTTTCCAAGTAGGCTCTGTTCTATGATTTACGCTGTGACGTACATTTAGTTTGTTTGCTCTCTAATTATTTATGAAGCACAGGTAACTTGATTGATTGATTAGAGATTTGTTTTATGTTGTATATTTGCTGGTTTGTAGATTACTGTAATTTGTATATTGACTGTATTCATACATTTATTTATCTTCGTTTGTTATTTTTTCTCTAAACCATTGTCATTCATTCACTTGGCTCATTCATGTTCATATTTCTTGGCACTTTTAGATTTATCTAATATTTGTTTACTGTTACTTAATCTCTGTTGGATTGTAGAGTATGTTGTTTTGTCATTACATTCTGTTTTACCACAGCTTTTGCTCTATTTTACTCTTGTGCGATTACTTTTCTATTATGGTACCTAATCAATTCTCCTTTTATATTTTACTGATCAGATAAAGATATTTGTTTGATTATTTCATACTTTCCTTTTGTGAGCGAATTTCGGAATTGCTTTGTCTGCAGGTTTTATAAGTCGATTGTGGAATATTATCAAGAAGGGCTTTATACCCTCTAATATTCAACTAGCGCCTTCTTTCTGTCCAGTTCCTTTGTGTTGTAAGTTTGATTTATGTAGTTAGTTGCTCTTGGATAAGTCTCATTGCGAATTGTTTTCTTGTAGTTTTCAATACCACATAGAACAAAGCAAAATACTATATATTGATATAATCAGTATGTGTAACCAATATCGTCGATTTTAGTGTTTTATAAGAAATAATGAATACATGCATTTCCCATTCTAAAGATTTTCGTATTCGCCTCACCACAGTATGTACTACAACGTTAGATGAGACAAATTAATAATACTTTATTTAATTATCTCTAGTAAACTAGAATTGCTAAATATCTTCCCAGTTACTATTCTCTACTTTTCGCAATAATTTAGGAAGACAGACAGGTAATTGTGAATAAAGGTGAAAAAAAAAACAAAAAAAACAAAACAAAAAACATTAATTAAAATTAATATTACATCTAACATCAAAACTTTGCTTTTAATTACAAGAAATAATTTCTATGTTAATCTAATAAATACATTATTTTCATTAAGCAAAGTCTGAGAATTTCGAAAACGTACTTTATTCTAAAATAATACTGAAATCACAAGCATTGTTTTATTTTTCGTGTTTTTGTAAACTCGTATAGCCTCATTAGAGAAAATTGTTTTTGTTTCAATTTTTACCACGTCCCCGCCCCACCCGCCACAATTTTCTTTTCCGTTTTTTCTCTTATTTACTCCTTTTTTGTTCTGAAATTAATGTGTTGGTTTTGTTGTCAAATTTCTGGATCTTATAAAGCAGGCATGCTCAACTATTTTCGAGCAGTGGGCCGCATAGATTGTGACTCATCATTAGGTGGGCCGCACTACTAAATAATTCAAGGCAATTTTGAAATTAGGCGTACCATTCGGAAAGCCAAACTGGCCGTATGTGACTAGCGGGCCGCAGTTTGCCTATGACTCTTTTAAAGTCCCATACATTATGGTTTTTCTTTTTGCAAACTATCACCAATCATGTTGATTACGCCCGTGTTTGGGTTGATAGAATAACGAAGTATGTTCAATTATAGTCAATTAAATAATATTTAAAGTTTACACATTTTCACATCTTATAATTTACAACGAGTGTTGAATCTTGTCATTTCTGTTCAATTTACTGAAACCACTAAGGAAACCACACGACAGAACGAAATAAAATGAAAATACGAAAAGGAATAGGGTCTAAATACATAATAATATTAGGATTAAATAGAGAAACATTTTATGAAGGACATTTCTAATCGGAAAGGAGAATTCTCATCATATTTTCAACAACAATAGACAAGTCTCGTATGCAGCACTAGATGCAACTCCAGCCTTTGACGTATATACAACACGATAGTCTTTTAGATATATAGAATTGTGATTGTATGCTCATTAGTTTTGCTTTGTTTTGAGATCTATTTTATTGTATCACTTCTCAGTGGTCTTCATTGTGTTGCTCCCACATATTGTCGAATGTTCATATTTCACTACCTTATGTATAAATCCATACTTAAGGCTATAACGAAACTTAAGGCTATTTTGAAAACTCTCTAAATATATATACAACAATAAAATTCGTTATTTCATTTTGAAAATGTTTTCTTTTTAATAATGCTTGATTTTTTGTGATAGCGTAAATACAAAATATTACTGAAAAACAATTGTTATATTCTTGTGAGTTACATATATTGTTTTCTCTTTACATCGACAAATCAACACGTTCTAGCTAGAGCTATACAGGATCCTGTTTCATGAAGAAAGAATACAAATTTAATCAATGTTTTGAAACTTGCTTATTATTATTGAATATAATAAAAATATTTGGAACCGATATATCTCTAAAGCAAAGATCTAAATTGGCATCAGTTACGCACTGTTTTAACTGAGGAATAAAGATTGTTGATCTGAATCGCATTTATAAATTACTTCTGCTTCTATGCAGTTATTAAGCATGCTAGAACTCAATATATTTCTAATTTTCTTCTGCTATGGTACGTCAACTTCGAAAACGCTTTAACACAGTTACATCCACATACCCACACATGCACGCACTTACGTACCCACCACGTACATATATAATATTTAAAATACACCAATGAAAATATGCTTATTTGCCATGTATTTTAAGTATGAGTGTATGTCGGTGTCTGTCTATGTGTATATACCAGCAATGTTCATCGTCACCATTTGTAAATGACTAAATTACACTTGTATTGCTTGATTCGATATATCGATTTGTCTTATAAAATGCTAATTGAAGGAAGAGTAAATCTTTCATAACACCTGACCATGGTCGGCATTGCTATTAGGCCAACTAGGCAGCCACCTAGGACGTAGAACACAGGAAGTCAAGTTACTGATCCTCAAAGTATTACAAGTTTAAACAAATTTGTATAGTTAATGTAAATATGTATTAATATATTTCGATCAACAAATAAATCACTTAACATATTTACCACGTAGCAGTGTTGTCGAAATATCCAAAGCGATAGTCATATGATGTTTACATATAACATGATGTAGCGAAGGTCTGTTTAGGCTGTGTCATAGATAATACAGACTTAGTAATTTTATAGTAAGTTTAGCGCAAGGAGTCTCACAAACCGGGTTTTTCAGTGTCAATCTTGAATTTGAAATACATTTATTTTGAAGAATGAAACACATAACTGAACAAAGGAGTGAACACTCTAGCGCTAGCTTAGGAAGCTATATTTTAAGCACGGTCCCTGATCATACTGTATCATCTACTCGGGAAGTTCTGCATATTACACATTTTCATTTATTTCAAATATAAATTCTGTGGAGCGCAGAAAACCATTAATCTATTTCACGCTTGTGTAGGTGTATGATAGTGCATATCCTCTGGTGTATATCACAGATTTCAAAATTAGGTTATCCCGGTTTGGGGACCAAGATAATTTATTCCAGTAGATTAGGAAAAAAAAAATACAGATAATTGATTATTAATTTCGTTACAGTCAATTAGATTTAAATATCATAGTTTTGATTCAACGGTAAATATTTTGACCGTAAAACGATGTTAATTTGTTATATGAAACATGCTGCAGTTTTATAAGGAGAAAGTAAATTGTTAAAAGACATCAAACGATGTCAGAGTTCTTGGCATATTAAAGATAGTAATTTCTCGTTCAGAATATACCCCAGCAGCTGGGTATTTTGTCAGCAACTTTTGAGAAATAAACAAGAAACGGCAAATAACGAGGTAACATAGATTAGCCATTGCCAGGGAAGGAGAGAGAGAAAGAAAATGGGAGGGCTATAGACAGGAGAGAGAAAATCTGATATAAAATCATGTCTTATATCTAATTACATATTTCTTCAAAAACATACTACACACGCACGCACACACACACGCACACACACACATATATATAAATATACAAACATATATATATATATATATATTTATATATATATATATATATAAATGTACACACACACACACACACACACACATATATATATATATATATGTATATTTATATGCGGAAATTAAACGGATAAATAACACAGGAAAACGATACCGTACGTCATATATTATTTTAGCGCTTGATATAGTAGGAAATGGGTTTTAACGTTTCGGTCGTTTGTCCTTCATGAGATAAAAGAATGATAAATAAAAGAAGAAATACAATGATAGGCGAGAGTGAGTAGCGAATGAAACGGATTTTTTTTTCGCAGAAAGCCCGTGGGTGTTTAATTAGCCACTTTGGTGGAGTAAATACAAAATCAAAATATCGAACAACGATATAATCCACTCGTGAATTTAATGCGCAAATGTCTGAGTATTTTACAAGCATGTATATAGTTTTAGCGTATTTTCCAGGGAGAATTAGTGTGCCATATTACAGCTATAATCAGATTCTGCTAGCTGTGTGACCTGGAACAAAGTTCATTAAATAACGTGTCGCATGGTTCTGATATCTTGACAGTAAATCGAAAACCCTATGAACTAATTCTCATCCCTTCAAAATTTTATTATAAGCAATTGAGCCATAGATCGGCTGAGTTGATAATGGGGATTATAACTTAAACTTTCAAAACAATAAATATATTTTTGTTTTAAATTAAACAAAAGCTGCAAAGATTCCTGTTGGAAAACACAGCTTGCTTTAATTAACATGAATATTAAGTTTAATTCCAAAGTTAACACTGTAAGAATGTATTTCTGTTGTATCGATTGAAACTCTTTCCTTACTGAATTAATATTTAGACAATTTATGTTGGTAAGAATAAGAGATCAATTTTCTACCAGTATGATGCAAAGTCTTCGACGTATTTTCTCTCAATTTACACAATTCAGATAATTTGTGCAGGCAAAAATAAAATATCAGTTTCTTTTGCAGTATGTGTTTCCTCAATTTAAAACGATGCATTAACTGTAATTGGTGTAAGAATGAAATCACTTGGCCTATAAAACGGTAATTAAGAGCTAATTGAAATACAAAACGAAAAACGTTAGCAGTGCAGTTTTTTTTTATCTTCATGATTTCCAAACGTTATCGTTCTGGAAAGTTCTGTGTAGACGGATAATGGGGCGAGAAAACAAACATGCTAATATTTTATTCCAGTATTTGCTGTCGTAAAAACAAAATCAAAATATTTAAGAGTTAATTGTAATATATAATGGGAAATAAACAACAAGATTTCTGATGAATTTAAAATGATTATCATCGTGATAAAAGTAGCAGTAATAATAATAATGGTTTCTGATTTAGGCACAAGATCAGCAATTGTGGAGGAGGGGAAAGTCGATTAAATCGTCCCCAATGCGTTACTTGTACTTTATTTTATCGACACCGTAGGGATGAAAGGCAAAGCTAGCTTCGCCGTCATTTGAAATCAGAACGTTTAAGGACGTTAAGCAATTCTTGTCACTCAAATGGTGATAGAAATACGAATAACAGTTGGAGCCTTCAAAACAGAAAGTAAAGTAACGTCGGGCGCATACACAGACCAGGCCCATCAACTCAGGCCTTGCTTGCCACTCTCACCCACATGTCAACAAATTGTTTGGAAGGCAGCTCGCATCTCTCCAACTTGATTTTTCTCTTCAAACACAACCTGGAAAGGTTTTCTTTATCGCCAAACTTTTGATAAACCTTATAATAATGATAAAAATAATAGTGATACCAAACAATGTAAATTACATAACGATAAGGAATTTTGTAAGAAGAATATAGGTTTCCTCCTTTTACGTATATTCGTATGTTAGTGCTTTCCATGTAGAGAGAGAGAAAAGGAAATGTAGCTAAAGGCTGGCTTAATGTTTGGAATAAAGAATAAAGTAAAGTCGTTTACTTTCATACTTTACTTTTCTTATTAAGATGGGAAATAGTCTGATATTTGGTAGAAATATTTTATCTCCATCAAATACAGAGAGAGAGAGATAGAGAGAGAGATAGAGATAGATAGATAGAGAGAGAGAGAGAGAGAGAAGTGATATATTTAAAGAAAGCGAGATATATAGAAGGTTTTGTAAGAGGGGGCAACATATGCAGAGAGTGTGTGGGGAAGAAAACGAGGGATATATAGAGCGAGAATGAGGTGGGTGAAGCAAAGGGAAAGAAGGTGATAATAGAAATAAGGACTCCATATATATAAAAAAAATACTTTCTTGCGAATCTGAGAGCTTGATATACATGATGCGTTTCTGTTTACAACTTTGATATGTGTATATATATATATATATATATATATATATATATATATAAATTCACACACGCAGGTGCGTGCATCTGTGCGTGTGCGAAAAATTGTACAGAATCTTTAGTGCATCGGAGAAAATGTTTGCAGTATTTGTTCCGGCTATTTGCGTTTCCTGCTTAAATTCCACAAAGTCAACTTCTTTTGATATTTATGGAGTAAATGCAATCCATCAAATTGGGGTCCTCGGGGCTAAATCTGAAGCCATTAATATTTTTACGATTGTTATTGTTGTTGTTGCTATATAACATAACAAACTAGCCTATCTATGTTGTCAAAAATGTTGACAGGTCAATTGCAATAAAGGCAATACTTTCGTATCATCCTTCGTGCGAGGTAGTGTGGGTGACGTTTGGTTCTTCTTAGGGAGAGGGATCTTCTTGGAAGGAAAATATATTACAGCTTCCATCTAACATCGAAAAAACTGGCAAACGGCATGCGACCTGTCATGGGAAGCGTAGGATGGACACAAAACAGTAGCGTATCCTGAGACCAGAAAAAGTATCTAGAAGGCAGCAAACATTATTTGACAGCTATATCGTTACAATTCCTAAAGGAACTATGGGAAAAGGCATGTTGTTACCGGCCATGGGCTCCTCAACAAAATTCTGTGGATCTGCTACAGTAGATTGGTAGAGGATGGAAACTACCCTATTGAGGTGTAGTGCAGAAAGGACAGCACAGGTGAGAATGTGGACATTCATAAACCCTCCGCTTTCGGTATGTTATGCATCGAAATTCAGAGAATTCCCTGAACGATGTGAGGACGTTGAAATGGAGTTGAGACCGTTCAGTTGTTAAATGCTGTGGATGAAAGCAGCTAGGTGTGATATGGGGTAGCGTGTTACCGCCTGGTTTAATCAAGAGGTTAAAGATGTCATATGGTGGGGATAATGAATGAATAAAAGGAGTGGATATAAACACAGTGGACATAAACAGGTAACAGTCCATTGTCAGCGGTCAATCGGATATCTACATTGTTTTCAACATCTAGGACAGCAACATAAACATCAGACCGACAGAAAGAAACTCATCAGATGGCAACAGAAATAAATACTGCATCAGTCCTGTCAACTCTCCCCGACGGGGAGATTTCCCACCTACTTTGGGATTGATGAAAGATATTGTCTCTCGTGAAAATAGGTATAAATTTCATTATGTAAAATATTTCCATTTTGTCTCATTTCGCTCCGTTTTAGGGCCCTTTTTTTTCTTCGTACGCCCCATTTAGATTCTTAGAGTTTGGCAGGTCTGCTGTATAGTATTTAGTCCACCACTCAGCCGTTCTACGTATGTTACTGACCTTCAATAATACAAAATATTGACAAGCATTTATATTCACTTAAGTATTACTATTTACCGACTAAGAGCACGTTTATCAATATTATATATGAGATCTTATATAATCCACAGGAGAATTGTATCGAGAATTATCTATCAATTTACTTGAATATTGATTAGGGTAGTAGCGTAGTAATATATCGCCTAGAGGATATATTCTCATTCATACAGTGGTTTGCATAAATATGTCTAACGTTATAAATTAATATAGAGAAATATAACTATTTGTTTTACTAAAAGATCTTGTCCATTATATATTAAAAAAACTGCTTCGTTTTCAATTCATAATTTCTGTAATTTAATACAATCAGTGACAAACATTCTCCAGCTTACTGTTACATATACACAATATATTTGATTGGGAGCACGTGTTTTACGTCATAGGCTATGCCTATATTAAAACACGACAATGAATATGTATGCATTTGCGTGCATGAACATATTCATATACACATACTATATATGTATATAATTGTATATGTATGCATGTATATATATATATATATATATATATATATATATATATATATATATATATATATACAAACATTCATTCACACATTTACAAATTTATAGCGGCAGTACGCTGTGTGTGTGTGTGTTGGTGTGTGCGTGTCTATGTGAGTGCCTGGGCAGGCGAATTATAATCATGTTGGATATTTGTTTGATATGAAGTTAAATATGTGACCAACCAATTTTTTATCTTCTTAGATGTCTTCAGTAATATATATATAGCCTCCACCTATGTTATAGATAAATACAGGTGTCCATACGGGATTTCACTGTCACTCTCTTTAGCAGCTGATTCTTAGTGAATTGTCAAAGAAACGTTATTAGATAAAGCTTACATTCAGTGTCCGATGTCATTTCGATAAGTAGATCACTTGACACTTAAACCAGTCGCCTGGTCTTTAAGCTGCTCGATTGCGACGCCATCGTAACCATCTCAGCTTACAATATTTTGTACCAATTTTACGATAGGAAAGGTGTCTGCTTTGGCATTCTAGATTTGGTCATTTACTGAAATATCTCGGACAGCTCAAGAACATTAACATTTGAATTATATGATTCTTCATGTGTTCTTTAGCATCCATCTTAACATAGAACTTAAGAAACATAGAAGAATCATGGGAACGTTTTAGACACATAGGCTATTGGTTAGGGTGTTGGATTATCAATCATAAGGTCGCAGATACTGGATCGAACACCGGTTTGTATTCTTAAGCGAAATACTTTATTTAACGTTGCTTCTTCTATCAGGAGTTGAGACCAGCAGATAATATCAGCAATGAATAGACTAATGAAAACTTTGTTTTCTTGGTTCCGTATGGCGGTCAGCACCTTTCCATTAATGTATTCTGCTTGGTTTGTTGCAACGTGATGTTTCGAGTCACAACTGCTCATACACACCGATATAATCAATTGTTTCTACGTTAGGCACAAGGCCAGCTATTACGCAGTACATTACTGGTACTTTATTTTATCGACCCCGTAAGGATGAAAGGCAAAGTTAACCTCGGCGGGATTTGAACTCAGAATAGCAAGGGCCGTACGTCATACGTCAAAGCATGGCGTCCGACCCTCTACATAATTAATACTTGTAAGACATTTATTTCGAATCTCACAGTTTAATTTTCTGAAGTCGAGACTATCTTTAGAATAGTTTGCCTATATATACACTTTTGCTTATCGGGGTAATTCAATTTTGTGATAATGTTTGCTAATTGGAGATTGAAGAGTTTTTAAGAAAATGAGAGTAAGTACAGTAGATTGCTATTCACAAACTAAAATACACATTTCAGAATATGGTTTCTGCTTTAGTGATTACTCATTAAATGGGTCCTTATTTACGGTTTCTATATGTATTGAGACACAAATAAGGTAATACCTGTATTTTGGCTTTAGGTCTTGCACCATTATTTTGTGTTTCATTTTAACCTCTTCAAGTTATTTTGCCTCAAACCAGACTCACTGGCATACTTCCTTATCTTTCTTTTCCTCTCTATCTAATAAATTACTTATGTGAATTAAAATTGTATCCAACCTTCCACATTCAGTTCAATATCACATACAAATTTCTCTCTTCCTCTCATTTTTATACTCTATCAGTCACTCATTCTCTATACCTCTAATGTCTTATCAAATATCTCTCTATCATTATGGATTGGCAGTATCGGTAGAGGGTCGGACGCCATGCTTTGACGCATAGATTTACGGCCCTTGCCATTCTGAGTTCAAATCCCGCCGAGGTAACTTTGCCTTTCATCCTTACGGGGTCGATAAAATAAAGTACCAGTAATGCACTGGTTAATTGCTGGCCTTGTGGCAAAAGTAGAAACAATTATTTTTCCTTCCTTATCTATCTACTCTTCTTCTCTTTATAATATTTTACTTTTATGTTCCACTTCCCTCAGCATATCCACAGCTTTCCCTTTTCTAGTGTGAGGGAAATGCAATGACCGTTTTATTATTGCAGAAAAAATAAATAGTTGAGGCATTGGGACACTTTAATATTTAATTTTAACTTTCCTACACCTCATGTGATTTAGAGAATAAAACATCCGCAAATATTGCAAATGCCCTCTTCATTAATAAGTATGCAGAACATTTAATATTCCATCACTAAAAAATAAAAAAATAAAAACAATCTTCAAATAAATTAATATACATCGATTAATATGATAACGCTATATATATATTTTTAGACGTATTAATTTATCAGTTTACCACACTGCTCGGGAAATTCATATTATAGCACCTCTCGACATGTATGTTTGTGCACTTTGTGACTTTGTAATTATGGCTAGCTTTATCTAAAGTCACGAAATCTTTCTGAGAAATCACGAAATCTCGTATACATGAAGTCATCAATTATATTCCAATGATATCACTAAATTACTTTCGTTGTAACAATAAAACAAAGGAATTCATATCGTATATCTCCTCTATATCCCATGCCTCACTGGAAAACAAATTAAATTCATAATTAGTAGACATATCTATTCATTCATTCATATATTTGTTGACAAACATTTATATTTCTCTTCTATGTGCAAGGAACTAATAAATATTTATTCGTTGTAAAATATATTTTCTCGGTTACGCTTTAAAAACTGTAGCTTAATATGCATTGATTTGGCTTTCAGTATATACAAAAGTTATTAATCAGTATGTTTGTTTGTGTGTACGATAGGTTATGCGAAAGCAACTTTTGTCACGCAACTAAGTTTTGGTTAATGTACAGTTCAATGCAATATTTTCCAGTACATTTTTGCATCCTGGAATCGTCAATTTCTTTTCTTAATTTTAAAGAAGTTATATTTATTTTTATTCTGAAACAGAATGTATTAAGGTAACCCCCCCCCCCCCCCCCAATGTCCTCATAAAGGTTGTGATCAGAGGCAAATTTTCTAGCGGTCCCATACGTGATTCCAAAGGCAAGCGGTAACAGCTTCTTTATCCTTTTCCAGTGGACAAGAGCTTTGTATATATATATATGTATTCTATGGTATATTCCAAATAAATAGATGTATATTTTTAAATATTTGTGCATTTATAACGTTAAATTACATGCATGTTAAATTTAGTTCGTTTTATATTGCTTTATTAAAATTGAAATTTGTAAATCTTATAGAACAAAAATTATAAATAACGGCATAAATTGTTACATAAGCTTACAAGTAACTCATTAAAAACACTTTCTTTTTATATAAAATAACGCTGCCCCTTGGCCATTTACTCATAACCAGGTGTTTCGGAAAAGCCGGGCTTACACTGATTTTTTGAGCATGGTAAGCATTGAAAACTTATTTCACACGTGCCAACTAGTATCAAAAATAACAATAACTCATCATTTGGATTATAAGATATCTAATTTTAAATTGATGATAATAATATTCTTTTGAGAATATCTAATAACAATATTAATATTAAATATATTACTTTTAGATCTTCATTTCATAATTCCACATTCCTTCCATTGTATAAATTAGAACATGTACAGATAATCTTCTGCGAATATGTTTTCTGTTTATTTATAGCATTTTGTGATATATATATATATATATATATATATATATATATATATATATATATATATATATTATATATATATATATATATATATATACATTATATATATATATATATGTGTGTGTGTGTGTGTATATATTATATATGTATGTTCTTCTGGTTTTATAATTTTTGCCAATAGGAAGAGAGTCAGTTTCTAACGTAGATAAAAGACCCTCTCATTGGAATTTAAACAACATCAACTAGATAGATATGTATGCATGTCTGCATGCATGTGTGTGCAGGTATGGATGTTATTGTATGTGTGGATGTTTTGACTAAAGTGTGTGCATGTGGATATGCTTTGTACAAGTATATATGCAGTTATTAGATGCAACATTTTTGGAATGTTTTACTAATTTTTACTCATCCATTCATGGATTGTACTTTCCTACCTAGTCGTGTTCTTTCTATTTCTGTGAAGCCCAGCTTCTCAAGATTTGTACCGAGGCAGTTACTAACATATCCCAGTGCCCCAATAATCACAGACATAAATCTAATGTTCTTCATACATATTCTCCTTTTCGTTAATCTTTACTGTTATATTGGCATCTGCTGGGCAGCTATGTATGTATGTATGTTCTTCTGGTTTTATAATTTCACAAAGTTTTACTAATAGAGAGAGAGTCGGTTTCTAACGTAGACACAAGACTCTCATTGGAATTTACACAACATCAACTAGGTAGATATGTATGTATGCATGTATGTGTAGATATGGATGTTATTGTATGTGTGGATGTGGATGTTTTGAGTTGTATGTGTGCATGTGTATATGCTTTATATCTGTACATGTGTATATGCTGTCATTAGATGCAAAATATTTGGAATGTTTTACATATTTTTACTGTTCCATTAATGGATTGTACTTGTAGTTTCCTAACTAGTTGTGTTCTCTCTGTTCCTGTGAAGCCTAGCTTCTCAGGATTTGTATTGAGGCAGTTATTAACATATCCCAGTGCCTCAGTAATCACAGGCATAAATCAGGGTGGAGTATCTGCAGGTTTCTCATCAGATCTGCATAAATATTCTCCTTTTCACTAATCTTTGATATCATATTGGCATCTGCTGGGCAGCTAATTTCCACTGCTGTGCATGTTTTCTTCCCCCTGTCCCATGTCATAATATCTGGTCTGTTATGCCTGCATTTTATTGGGGTTTTTACTGGAACATTCCACCAGTACTCTTTCATATTATGTACATGGATGTATGTCTTCCACATTGTTGTAGCTTTTAATGTGTTTATTATCGTGGCTATCTTTTTTACGAACTGCATTGTACAGTGTTTTGGCCACTCATAGGTAGATAGTACCGCGATGACATCTTTTGACAGCTGCTGATGACATGGGTGATATCCTCGATGTTAGTTCTGCAGAGTCTGCACTTGTTATCACATCTAGGTGTTTTGCCTGCATCCCTATCTCTTTTGTGAATCAGGTATTTCGTGCTAATCTCCTGTTCCTGGATTGCAAAAGCGTATCCTTCAAAGTGAGAGCCAATATAACCGTTGTTGGTCCAAGATAGACTACTTTCCTTATCTATATTACTCTCACTCTGGAGCTTCTTGGCAACATATCCATGCATGATTTTTTGCTGATAGGCATGCAGTTTTTCATCCATGGATTCACTGCTATACTGCTGAGCGACATCCCTGGGTGTGAGTTTTTTTTATTATCACACAGGAAATATCTCTCAAGGAGTTCCTTCCCAACTCTCATGATCTTATCTGTTTCATGCAGATAGACTTGCTCGAGAAACGGGCTCCTACGCTTCGAGGTTCTTAGATGTTGTCGGAGAGATATGATGCGACATTCAAATGTTGTCTGGACTGATGTTAGGCCTCTGCTTCCCTGCTTACATTTCAAGTAAAAGCGGTCTATGTCACTGTTGATGTGGAAGTTTCCGGTGCTGTTCAGTATTTTTCGAGTTCCAACATCAACTGCTCGGATTTCATCTATCGTCCAATTGAGTATTCCAAACGTTGGTGTTAGGACAGGCACAGCAATCACATTGTGAGTCACTGTTTTGTTTTGCGCAGAGAGTTCCGATGACTAGATATTTCTTAATCGGGTGTAGTATTCCCTGGTTACGCGTTTTTTATTACAGATACCATTATAGGATATGTTCTCATCTATCCCCAGCTATCTGTAGCAGTCCTCATCAGATATTGGTGATGTTGTTAGATTGGGTTGTTGATTTTCCCCGCTTTACAATCATGTATGAGCATTTATCTTGGCCAAACACCATTCCTATATCCTTTGAGAACCTTGTAACCAGGTCAAGATTCTTCTCCATCCAATCCATGTTCTTGGCATAGATTTTCAGATCGTCCACAAAGAAATTATGGTTTAGGTTCGTATTTCTGTCCCCCTGTGAGCCAATGATGTATCCCTCACATTTCTTGAGCAGAAAGGACAAGGGGTTTAATGACAAGATGAATAATATCACAGAGAGACTGTCCCCCTGAAATATACCCCTGCAATATTTTATTTTATCAGTGAAAATAGAGTCCTCCCTCTCTGTCTTTAACCTAGGATAGTAGCCCAAGAAGAAGACAGCCTCTCTATGGCTCTGACAATAATGTCTGTGACATTAACAAGTTGGAGGGACTCTATCATCCAAGAGTGGGGAATAGAATCAAAAGCTTTCCTGAAGTCCAGCCAGACTGTAGTCATATTCCTCCTAAGTTGTCGCACCTCCGACATCGCAGTTTTGTTGATTAGGAGTTGTTCAACCCATCCCCAAACCCCTTTCTTGTTCATCTGTGATGATGTTATTATTTTCACAGTGATCTTGGAGGAATAGGTTCAGGCAGGCTGTATACATCTTATACATCAGGTTCTGGCATGCAATGGGTAGGTAGTTTTTTGCCAAGTGGGTGTCTTTGTTCTTGGGGACCAGTAATGTTTGTGCTAATGTCAACCATTCAGGTATACGTGTATCTCCCTTAAGAACTTGTTGGTAGAGGTCAGTAAGATACCTCCGATAGAATATCAGTTTTTTGTACCAGTAGCCGACAATCATGTCTCTTCCTGGTGTTTTCTTATCTTGGAGTTTTCCTATCACAGTCTCAAAGGTACCCTCACTTATTTCGTATGTTTTGTTGTAGTGTAGGAGCAATAGTTCTTTCGGATTTCTCACACTGCATCTTGGTTGAAATTCTTCTTTTCACCCCATATTTTGCTCCAAAAGGAATCTATGTCTTTCTGGGATGGGGCCTCAGTGACACTTATTATTTTGCCCTTCATATCTCTATAGACTGATGTTTGGTTTCGTCTGAATCTTTTATTAAGCACTTTTCTCTCATCTACCTTCTTCAGGTATCGGCGTTTTTCGCTAACAGCTCTCAATTCTTGTTTGAGGGTGATCAGCTTATATTGGAGAGTTCTGGTTCTACTGTTACCAAACATCGTCTCTATTTAATTTTTCACTCTTTGTTGGTGAGGAGTGAGGTTTTTTTGTGTTTGTTTGCATGTAAGGAGCATTGTCACATATCCTATGTTTTTTCGTAGGTCAGCAATCTTTTTTTCTATTTTAGTTATATATGATGGTATGTTTGGTGGTGTTTTGTTATTGTTAATATCTCTGCTATCACCAAGATAATGCTTCACTGTCGTTTCTAGGGCATATAAACAGGCGTTGATTTGCCAAAATGTTGGGGTTTTTATCCGTCGTAAATATTCATCCCCTATTTCGCCAATAACACGTAGTATTTCATTATTTGGTTTTTTATTCAACATTGTCGTTTTAACACGTTCAGCAAGAGAGATATTTATACATGAGTTAATTTCTCTCTGGGAGATTTCGTTGGGGGGAAATTTTCAATTGTTTATACTTTTGATTATCATTATCGATAGTATTTTCCACAACAGTCGAGGTAGACTCGGATGGTACACGTGGTGTCACATTTATTCGATTATTATTATTATCGAGTGTTTTCCCCAGCATTCGAGGTAGACTTAGATGGTACAGGTGGTGTCAAGTTTCTTACAGGCATAGTTGTTTCAAGGTGCTGTTCGACCTGGCTGCTAGGAAGTCTAGTAGCATGGCGACCTGTAGCACGTGTTGTTGATAGCATGTTTGTTGTTGGGGACTTACAATTAATAATATTTATCTTATTTTTACGTTCAACAAACGTCGCTTGTTGGCGTAATTGTTTCGCTGTGAAATAATTTAGCTCTGGTTGCATTTTCTCCCAGTGTAGCTTCATTCTATTCATATAGCCAATGGAGGGATTGTTTTTTGCCATTTTATAACAATTAAATAAATCATTATTAAGTTCGCAACTCCAAGAGAAATGCGATTTATAATTTAGGCTTCTTCTGTAGCTACAACTGAATAAAGTTTGATTACCTTCCTTGTTATTTGTCTTCGGTACTTCCTTAATTTTTTTGTTGATGTTGTGTTCAGCCATGCTGTTTGTAGCAAATCCTTGTAAAATGAATTATGTATTTAGTCGGATATTATATTTCTACGAATTCGAATAAAAGGTGTCTTCAGAAGGGGTAGTTAGAAGAATAACCAGTTATTCAACTTGACTGTAGTTGTGGCATTACTGTCGGAGATAGTATTCATCTTAAATTTAATAAATAGTCTCCCACGCCAAAATATGCGACTGATCGCGTTGACTGTCTAGTATGTATGTATGTCATCTCTTTCTCTTAATTTCGAGTATACTTTTTGACCGGCCACCTTCCTGGTGGCAAGGTTGTAAAAAAAAAGAAATTGTCATCCCTTGAATCGCAAGAATATTTTGCAAATTTTGAAGGTGCCAGCTATCGCAGCTATTTGTAGACTATGAATTAGGGAGCTGCGCTCTTTGTCCGCAAATCCAAGTTCAGTCATACTTTGGTCCAACCTGTAGCTCCAATAATGATGGGTATGAAGCTAAAGGTGTATCTTAGATACTGGATTTGTAAACTCCTCATCAATGGTCCGTAGATGTCCTCCTTCTCCTGTATTTTTCTGACAACGTTTACATCAACTGGGCAGCTGATCTCCACAACAGAACACGTTTTCAATGTGTGGTCCAAAACAACAATATCAGGCCGGTTGTGCTTTAATTTGGTGGCAGTTTTTATTTTCAGGTTCCACCAGTATTCCTTAGTGCCATCTGTCTCAATATATTCTTCCTCGTTTGTTGTTAATTTTGTTTTCCGAAGTGCGTTCCAGATGGTTCTAGTTATCCCATCGTGTCTCATGGGGTGGTAGTAGCGAGATGACATTCTTTCGCAGCTGGCAACAATGTGGCTTACATCCTCGAGCTTTGTTTTACATAGCCTACATTTATTATCAGCTGATGGCCCTCCCATTTTGTGCAGCAGATATTTGGTAGGGAGTTCTTGTTCCTGTATTGCATAGAGATATCCCTCAAGGTGTGATGTCATAAACTTGTCGGAACTCCATGCCAGACTTTTTGAGTGGTTTATCCCCTCTATGGTCTGTGTTTTACGTCTCAAGTATCCATGCACAACTTTTTCTGTAAATTGGTCAATTTTTTCATCTTGTTTGAACATTGAATAGGATCTTCCGATTTCTCTGGGTGAGAGATTTATATCAGACTTTATTCCATATCTCTCCTCCAGATCAGTCGCTATTCTAATGATATTTTTTTTTCATGGTCATAAACCTGGGCAAGATGGTTGCCAACCTTTTTCCTCTGTTGCAGGTGTTGCTTCAGTGTTACTATCCGGGTCTCATATGATGTTAATATGGATTTTAGACCCCGGCCACCTTCCTTGCGTGAGAAGTATACCCTATCCACATCACCATTGATGTTAAAGTTCCCAGTAACACTGAGAAGTTTGCGAGTTCTAACATCCATCTCACTTAGTTCTGCAATGACCAGTTCAGCAGGCCAAATGTTGGCGTTAGAATTGGCACAGCATAAGTATTGTGGGCAATGTATTTGTTGTCCGCTGACAGTTCTGATGACCATATTTTCTTTACTCTTCTGAGGTATTCAGTGCTGGTTCTCTCCTTATTTATGGGTCCATCATATCTGACATTCTCATCCTGTCCAAGATATCTGAAGTTGTCACCTAACTGTAGAGGATGTATTTTCAGGCCGTTCATCTCTAGATTTCTAGAGGAGGGCACAGCTCTTCCATGTATGTATGTATGTATGTATGTATGTATGTATGTATGTATGTATGTATGTATGTATGTATGTATGGAGTGGTCACCTTGCCAGGATGAAGGATTCTAGAATACCAAAACAACTCTTTTATGGAGAGTTGGTTAAAGGTAAACGACCGCCACATAAACCAAAAAAAGAGGTATAAGGATTCCTTGAAAGCCTCTCTGAAAGACGCTAACATCTCTGCTGATACATGGGAAAATATTGCTGCTGATCGTAATAAATGGAGAAAGACTGTATATGAGGGAAAAGTTGCCTTTGAGGCATCTCGAATCGCATACGAGAAAGTAAAGCGGGATGTGAGGAAGGGCATTGCTTTTGCACTTCCAGACGGCGAGGGTTCTCCTATGGTGCTGACATGCAGCGTCTGTGCGAGACTCTGCCTAAGCAAAGCTGGACTCGAAAGTCATCTTCGCAGTCATAAAGTAAGACCAGTGGTTGACTACCAGGCTGCTGTTGGAGATGCTACTCATCATGCTTGCCAAACATATGGTAGAGAATGTAAATCAGCAGGAGGGCTCAAGCGACATGCAAAAGTACACGAACTCCAACCACAGCCGACTATTCCCAGTGAATGTTTTGGTTGCCGACTCTGTGCAAGACATTTTAGATCATTGGCTGGGCTAAAAAGCCACATTCGATCGCAGCGCTGTTAGTTGCTATCGTGTGTGTGTGTGTGTATAGATATGCTTATGTGTGTGCGTGTATGTGTATATATATATATGTATATGTATATTATTATTGTTGTTGTCGTTATTATTATTGTTATTATTATTATTGTTATTAATGTATGTGTGTGTGTATATGTGTGTGTGTGTATATGTGTATGTATGTGTGTATGTATATATATATATATGTATATATATATATTTCTTTTTTTTCTTTTTTCTTTATTAATTAATTTTTTTTTCTTTTCTCGTGCAATGGCCATACTCGATAACGAGGAGGCAGCCATCATCATCATGTATGTATGTATGTATGTATGTATGTATGTATGTATGTATGTATGTATGTATGTATCTATATATGTATGTATGTATGGATGTATCTTTGTATGTATGTATGCGGGTGTGATGTATGTGTGTGTGTGTCTGTGAGTGTGCGTGTGTGCATTTGTATTTCTCGTTACGCCATGAAACAAGATAAATGTGAATATAGCTGATGAAATCTTGAATATATATTTCTTGTTCACATACCGGGAATTTCTTCTATTTTGAGTCACAATATTAGAGATGTTAATAATACCCATGTTTCTCTTGAGATACAGTGCTCAGGGTTAATATATATATATAATTGCAGCTATATATATATATATATATGTATGTATATATGCACACACACACACACACACACACACACACACACACACACACACACACACACACACACACACACACACACTCACACACACACACACACACACACACACACACACACACACACACACATATATATATATATATATATATATATATGTACACATATATATACACATATAGATATATACGCACATATAAAGAGAGCTATATAGATACAGATATATATGTATGTATAGATATATATATATGGATATCTATATGTGTGTGGGTATATGTGTATGTAAATAAACGCAGTGTGGTCTGATGGTTAGGAAGATCACTTCAGTATCACGGCATTGCGGATTTGATCCCGCTGTATGTATCCTAGGCGAGACACACCTTTTAATATATTTGGTTTGACGGAAAGTGTTTGATCTGACCTGTTCAAAGTGAGGGGTGTTAATTACACTACCTGCACGCTAATTTAGCGAGCTAGTAGTTCCGTGGATGAAACAGGGTAGACATATACCGTTATCTAATTTAATATCACCACGTGGCTCTTGAACGCCTTTAACGAAGTCTAATCTAGTCTATTGTAATCAATTGGGCTATGTCTCTTGTTTGGGGATATAAGGCTTTTAAGCTAGTCACAGGCATATCCCTTTCCTGACATACAAAACACAAAAAGAAAACCAACACAGTACACATATCGTTGAAACTGACAGGGATCAACCTAGACTATTCAATCTACGAAACATCCAGTGATGTATTATTCATGTATATAGTGTGGTTTGACCCAAACTAAGTATCAAGATGACATGTCATCTGATATATATATATATATATATATATATATATATATATATATCAGATGACATGTCATCTTGATACTTAGTTTGGGTCAAACCACACTATATACATGAATAATACATCACTGGATATTATATATATAGACATTTCATACATTTGTTTTCATTCTGGTGGATTTGATCATATTTTGTGATTGTATAACTTTCCATATCAACATTAATCGCTAATAATTTATAAGTTAGCACCGATTTCTAAATACAATACAACTTTTATTGTATGACGTTATAACGGTTAATTCCAATTATAAAACGCACCTATTCAAACAATTCTTTATAATCTATAACTGTTACTTATCATATTTCAACTGAAAAGAACTAGCTAGTTGGTGTAAATTGTCTCAATTTCGCGCTGGCAAGAATTGCGTGCGTTAGACGGAACATTAGTGAGGAAAATGCACTGTAAGAACCAGTTCACATTCTGGAACTCATTCATGCTAACACCTATCCCCGTCCTAATCGCAGTAAGTATGGAGGTAATTTCGGGTCCCAGAACATTAGGTGCTTTCACCGCTATAGAGTTAATGATAATCCTATCAGAGAGTGGCTGGTGAATTGACAGTTTGCAATCTTCATCAAGAAAACCTGGGCCTGTCGTTGAATTCAGACGGTAGTGAATATAGTGGTGAGAGTTTTACCTGCCTTGACATTTTTACTTATGTTTCCTGGCAGTTATTCACCGTGTGCGCAGATATTTTACAAATCATTGCCTATTATGCCATTTGGAATATCATTTTCAGTTTTAAATTTCCGCTTTACTAGTGTCTGCCGATTCAGCCAGTTTTATAGTTATTGCTTTTCTTAATAGAATGAAACTGCTTCCTCATTTGTTCGTGTTTTCGAGATATTAGTATAAGCTTGCTTTTATTTCCCAATAAATGTTTTGTAATCCTATAATGGCTATTTTATAATAGTTTTATTATCAGGCTCTTATGTCATTGTAAATATATTTCACTGGATGTCCTATTTTGGGAGATATATTTTAAATGCTAACCTTACTTTCCATGGCTTGCACCATCTGTCTGTTCAGTTTACTTTACCTAATTACCAATTGAACATATTAAACAGGCTAATAGCTGAAACTGAACCGTTTGATAGTTATGATATTTAGATTCTTAATTCAGTCTCATGTATTAAAATTATATGAATATAATTCCTTACCTTATTTTCTTGTTTACAGACGTGTTGTATCATGTGCTTTTAGTAATAAGGGTTTGTAAGTTTCCTCCTCGTTAGTGAAATATTCTGCTCAATTGTATATGCCTCTTTGTCAAATAGTTTGTCTAAAATTACATTTCAAAACCCATTTTCCAGCCAGTATTTCTGCTGATTCCTTGTTCCTTCTGCAACAGGTGTTTTACTAGTCTCTAAACTCTATCATTCATTTAAATGACATCTTTGTGGGTATATTAGTTAAAAGTAATATACGAGCTATAAAACAACTTCGGTTCAGGTCGTGTTTATTTTTTAATATGCTAAAATTTAGCACAAAAACTATTTATTGACAAGAACTGATTTTATTTACTGCTCCCCTTTCTGCACAATTGTGCAATGTTCTATTTACTAATATTATATTTGATGGCTGAATATTATGTGGTTCTTCATGTCTAATGATTCCAGATTCCACGAACAAGAAGCACTGTTACATATTTAATCTCAGATACTTCCTCCTCTGGAGTGTCTGCTAATTAGGAAGCAGTTATTTTAGCTGTGAATCATTTTCATGCCCATATTTTGGTCTTCTAACTGACAATATATATTTTGGTTCAGCACTGACTTGAAGATCCTGTAGCCTACAGGGAGGTGGGCAAGAAGATGAATGTCTTCAATTAATAGTAATTGTGTTTTGGAGAACCAGGTTTCAGTAATCTGTTCAATATATGTGACAGCATAGAAGTGATTGATACTTTAACCATAGGTTTGAAGATTTCTTTAATTCATAACCCTACCTGATATTGGCTCTTTATTTTACTAAATCACCTTCACTTTTCCACTTTAACATATGATTGTGATGTTTCAAATCTGTGTTTATTGGATTCTGTTGCTGCTTTGCTTTCTGTTTTGTTTTTATTCAGTTCCAGGTAAAATTATTTGGTCTCCGAAACAGGCCCTTACTTCAATACAATCTAATTTCGCATCTAAGAACTTGTAGCGATTTTACAGAGATGACAAAAATGACTTGAATCTGTAATTCAAAGGGACAACCGGCTCATACAATGTCTCAGGTTGAATCTCCTTGTGAACTACTTTAAGAGCCACGTGTCTGTGGGATAATTTACAGCCACGTGACGCCTTGCAGCATCCCTTCTGCTCTTCAGGAAACTGGTTGATTTTATTTCCCAATTCTTGTTCCGTTTCTGCGATATTATACGTAGTTAATGTCATGTATATTGTAGAAAGCATGTTATGGGTCTGTAGAGTTGGATAATTACTGTGTCATCATTATTCCTGTGGCCCAGGACGGTTTTACCTTTTGTAAGTGAGTCAAATATCATTTCTGGCTCCATCAACATCTCGTGTCATTGTTAAATATTTCGTTCAGATGTTTCGGACATTTTATGCCCCAGGGCTTCCATTTGCTTACTGTTTAGTTGTTTAGGGACCGTGTTTGTTGTCCTTACTATTCTTGTGTGTGGGGATTCCTTTGCTGCCCACAATGCATCCAGTATTATTTTACTTCATTTAATTTGGAGGCTATATTTAGCTTTAATTTGCTTTTACAAAGTACTTGGTAGTGCATTGTTTGTGTTGAAGTAAAATTGGTTGTTCACGTCACGCACTTTACACACTTAAATATATAAAATTTGCTTTATACATGTGCATATTATCCGTTTAAAATCCTATTGCTAACAGAATGATAATCAATCATATAAGAGTACTAGGGTCTATATGATCGAATACAATTCCCCTTGAAATCAGTACCCCAGCATATCCGAAGTTTAATGATTGAAACTAGTAAAATACTGAGCAATCGTGAGCCACAATATATTTCCTACTAATTCCTTTTATGATGTTCCCCTTTCCAACATACATGCAGTTGTAGACAAAGAAATATTTAGCTCGTATTCTGTTTTAATGTCTCTCCCATTTCTCTATGAACATTGGTTCAATCGTTTAGCGATTTGTATTAGGAATGCATACATGTAATATTACGACTTATTCCTTCTAATATCCAAACATAATGAAACTAACAATATATTAACTATTTGCTATATGACGGTAGTGTCTGTTGATAACATTGTTTTTTCTACAAGTCCATAGCTATGTGAGAATGAGTCAAAGCTAAGGAATAGTAATTAATTAAATGTATAACAGAGATGGTAATTGATATTCATCTGCAGTGCATTATATCATTTGCGCAATGAATATATTACAATTTGTTTTGAAACAAAAGCAGTATCAGTTATATGTTTACTCTGATATGATGATGAAATTAAGTATATCATCTCAATGAAACACAAATGTACCCTACATACTCATACACAGCACGTACCTAAAACATTCAAATAAAACATTCAATTATAAAGCATATTAAAGATATGCTGGCGCTATCTCCATGCAACCCAACCTGCTTCGTTTGAATCCGCTCTTCCTTTGTTACACATATGGTGTACATCACTAACCTCTGTGCTAACCACTTAGTCCAATCTTTTTCACTTATTATGAACTCGTTGAAATTCCTACCAGCTTATGTTTTTTTCCATAGTTATTGATGAGTAGTTGATCAAAGACATTTGCGCCTCGGAAGGGAAAATTCTACTTCGTGGTTTAGTGTACAGGAATCTGACAGACTTATCAAGGATATGCCAATAGACGATACTAACACAGTAGCTGACTCATTGAGTAAAAGAATAACTAAATATATATTTATTGCTTTTTGACCCAAATACTATAGTTATGTTTCATATCTGGTGTAGCAAATCGGTATTGAACAAATGCTTACGTTCCTCCCAGAAACACCCAAGACAATATTTCATGCTAGATACCATGTATACAAATGGTTTCAGGATCGAGCTATTTTGGGGAAGTGATCAAATTGGATTCGGTAAAGAAGCTTCCTTCCCCATGTACCGTATAGTGGAATTTCAGCCTGTAACCTGCTGCTGACTGTTTATATTGAACAGTAATATCTGCTGGTTGGTGAATAATAATGGTGAGCTAATAAAGCTATTTTCTTTCACACGAGAGATTAGCCAATGGCGCCATCATTTATTAACATTACTCCGAAAGATGAACAGGGTATTATCTGCGTACACTTTCTAAGTAACAATTATTGTGTAAGTCACTTTCAAAATCGACATATTGCGCACCATATTTCATTATCGTCGTTTAATACCATAAGACATATTATATTCTTGATGTTAGGATTCAATATATTTGACGTAGATTACGGTGAACAATGTTTCCGACGTAGCTCTGAGTGTTAATATGACAAAGAACATAGTGTGATATTGTGGAACCTCTGTCGATTTCGAGAAGGGTCTTTCAGGTTTTCGATCAGCTGAACAGCCAACTCGTGAATTAACGTGTACATAATGATGGTTAAATATTTCATAGACATGTAAAACCCGAATATAATTCCCATGTCATATAGCATGTGTCAGTGTATGATATACAATATATTAAACGGGCTTCCTTGTAGGTTGCGTCGATTTAATTTTAGTCACAAAGTGTTGTCCAACTCGAAACCTATGATGGAAACATTCACATACGATGTGATGCAGATAAATAGAATCATGGACATTACGATTGTGAAGCGATCTTCTTAACCTTTCTACCAAGCATGCGTTCATATGGTTATATATATATCGGAATACATTCCGATGATTTGATCAGAGGTAAACACTGTATTTAAGGTCGAGTGACGTAACTTCGATTGATTAACGGCTTTTAGACTCACCTGATCAATGAAACAATTGTTAATACTTGAAATAAAACCCCTTGTTGTACAGCCGACCGTGTTATTCTTCATTCTTTCACTATTATTACTCCAAGTATAACCTGCATAGGAATTCTCGCGAATTCGCTACCTAACTATGGAAACAGCTTGTTGAGTCAAACAAAGTCGTACGTTAAAACTATCCAAAATACAGAGTTCTCACAACTTCTATCTGGATCACCTATAATGATAACTTGTTATCCCTTATGTATATATATATATATATATATATATATATATATATATATATATATATATATATATATATATATATATATACACAGTTCAAGAGTAACCAATCTTAAAGAGAGAGATGGAGATAGTAGAGGAGATATGAGAGGAGAGATTGGTGAATTAGTTAGAAGCCAAAGCGTAAATGCATGTGCTCAATGTGCAATATGCAGTAGAAAGCAGCTAGGTGGCTGGGTTCATGCAGAAGTTAGGTGCATTTAATAATGTCTTCCTTGTGAAATTTGTGGTCTTGTTTTGCTTAACTAATGAGTATATATATATATATATATATATATATATACATATATATATATATATAAATATATATATATATATATATATACATATATATATATATATACATATATATATATATATATATATATATACATATATATATATATACACATATATATATATATATATATATATACACATATATATATATATATATATATATATATATATATATATATACATATATATATATATATATATATATATATATACATATATATATATATATATATATATATATATATATATATACACACATATATATATATATATATATATATATATATATATATATATATATATATAGAGAGAGAGAGAGAGAGAGAGAGAGAGAGAGAGAGAGAGGCGTCAACTGATTAGGTTTATGATATTATCACTAAGACACCTAATAGACCGATATTGCTTTATAGATGGTATTCTTCACAGCTAATTCGATTAATAAATTACTGGTGCATTACTTGTTTATTGTTTACTTAAGCCTTTAGTAACAATGGGTTTGGCAATAATGTCTCTTTGAACAGCTAAAGAGGATATATAGTTGCTGATTCAATCCTAACTGATATTTGGGAAAGGTTCGACTAATCCAATATTTTCTGTTCACCAGGATAATGTATATACAAGCATGGTATTTACATCTGTCTCGGATACTAAGTGTTGGTTAAAAACTAAAGATATATTCTGCAGTAGTATGTGACATTAAAGCAACACAATGAAAACGCCAGTAATTTAAATTTTACTGTTTAACACTTTGAAATTTTCCTTATACTGCTTGAAATGACTCCGATTAAATATTTTCTTCTTAATATAAATGTTCGGATAATTTGGAAATTAAGCCTAACTTGGCATATCTGACAAATCTTTGTTTTATCCGTGTGGAAACTTAAAGGAATTGAAAATGTTGAGTGCATAAAATTAGATTAAATTTAAAGCACATTAACGTTTCAAGTTTTTAATTGAAATTCTGAGAAGTACACAGATCTTAGTAAATCACCCAATCAAGGCAGTTTAATTAGCCATCAGAAAATTGGTGGCGTCATTTATTCTGCTTGAAAGTTATTGTGAATCAATTAATAAAATTGAATTAAATCTTATTCTACAATTGAATGTATTTTATACCAGTTCGTCTATCGTGTATTCGTCTTGCATTGACATTCATAACGCAGAAAAAATACTGGAAGACGCACCACATGAATTCTCTTTAGATAAATGATTGGAAATAACAGTTTGAAATCGATTTAGTTTCACATTTACAATTAAGACTGAATTTTCAAAAGAATTTATATTTTCTCTGGTCACTTATATTTCATACAAAACAGAATTGAAAAAGAACATTATCATAATTAGATTTTTCTTTGGTTAAAGTAATAGGAAAAGGTATCAATTTATTCTTATAGCGATTAATTCGTTCGAAATATGAAATAGTGTGGAGTTAGATATATGTTGTATGTCTGTGTGATTGGCATATGGATATGAGTGCTGAAAAGTTCCTGGAATTGGGTAAAATAAAATACAGGGTAATCAGGTAATTATGATTTCATTCAACATATTACACTCGCTGATTCATACACTTGTTGCAACGGTCCCACCTCCCATGTAAAGGTAACAGCTCTACCCTTCCATGATACACTTAAAGCCAGGAACTTTTTCAGGATGCCTCGTAGTTTAATATCTACAGTTGAAGTGGATTATTATAATTTAGAATTCTAGAATGGTGGGGGTTTAGCAGTATCGATACAGTCTCAGACAACATTCTTTTCTTCTACGATAGCTTTGCCTTTCATGTTTACGTGGTCGATAACATAAAATGCCAGTAACGTAAAGGCGTCGATTTAACCGACGTACGGTTCCCCTCCTGTGCCAAAAGTAGAAACAATTATAATTCATAACTTTGAGGAGTTTAAATATAATAAATGTATACAGGCGTTTTTAAATTCAATCATTATGTTAATACATATGAGCGCAAAATTTACCTGTTTCAGACTATACGTGGTGTCATTTAATCACAGGTGATTCCGAGTCTCAAAGCATAATGAGGTCTACCGTGCATTTCACCATTTCTGGGGTCGGGTCAATTTAATCGATTTTTCACTAACCTTAAATTGAATGGTTTTTTCCTAGTTTTTCTATCAGTTATTTACACTTCATCTTTCCTCCATTTAATAACTTCACCCCCAATGTAACAACTTCAATTCCTACAAAGGATAAGAGACACAGTTCTGGCATTCAGTTTAGACATTACAAGTCTCAACCCCACGAGGTATTCAATTTTGAGCATCTTTATTTCTTTCTCTTTGATCTTATCCAAATCAAAGACTCCCAAATGCTTATATCCTTCCGCTCCCATTTCTTTAATAGTCTGGCTAAATGCATGCCCAATCCCTCTAGGCTGTTAGTCTTTCACGTTTTGTGGTTACAGTACCACATTTTTCTATCTTAATATCCTGACTAATCAGAATTAAAGTAGATGTTAAGCTGTCAATTTCGTCCTCTTTTTTCAAAAAACTTTAAATCAGCCATAAATAATTAATGTTTGATCTTAATGCCATCTAGCACATAACCCATTTTCACTTTTCTCAGGACATGGGTTAGGGATATATGCAGATGATAAATATGACAAATAGAAGTGGTAATAAATTCTCCCTGAAATATAGTCATTCATATATTTACCAAGCCTAACTGTTCTCCACAAGAAATTAACTGTTTCCCAGATGGCCATCGATATCTCTATAAACCTCAATAAATTGTCTGGAACTTGAATAAATTTCAGGCACTCTAATATCCAATTGTGGGGGATCATGTCGTAGACTCTTCTTTTAGTTCACCCACGCCTTGGCTAAGTTCTTGTGCCACTTTTTACAATCTGCAATGATTATTTTATCAATCAATAGTTGATCTTTTGTACCTCTGCTGGTCTTTTTACACCCTTTCTCCATACCTTTCCTTAAGTATTGCTCAACATGTGATACAATACCAACTCACCACCATAGGCGTTGAGCTGGCCAGCCGCCCGTGTGAGCCTACCGAGATGCAATGGCTCTTCCAGCGCATCTCCCTTACCACCATCCGGGAAAATGCCTTCTCCATTCTGTCCGCCGGGGCTGTGGTGAGGCCAGCACGTGGGACCCCATTTGTTCACCATACAGAGAGATGGAGGCGATGACAGTGGGAGTTCTGCTCTTTCATGTTCGGACCATATCCTTGTGGTTGCGTTTATCATCTATATAGAAAATAGGCTCAATTATTCGATGATTCAAGAATGCGGAATCATATCATAGGCTTTGTGGTAATAAACCCACGACTTGGCTAGTCTTGGTACCACTATACTTAGGTTTGCACCATTTCCGTTCATCAAGATACCTGTACGTTAACTAGGTGATTATTCCAGGCAATAACTTCCACATAAATGGCAAGCATGATATCGGTCTGTACCGTATTGCGTTTTATGCACAACACTGTACTTCCCTCTGTCAGCCACTCCGGTATCACCTGGCCAGCATCTAACAACGTGTTGAGTTGTACTGCTATTTTTGCAAAACATTTAGTAATTCGTCTTGGATTCCATCTGGTCCCAGAGATTTCCAATTGATTATTCAACTTGTTGCTGCCTTCTATCTCGTCCCTTACTGAAATGTTTAATATTGGGGACAAACTGTAGTTTCCTCTAGTTCTCGTAACTATTCAGTGTTCGTCTTGTACTACTACTCTCTATTAAAATGATCACTCAAAAGCCTTTGACATTCATTGCTATTTGGTATCATAATTCAACTATACATTCGCCATTTAATTATTGTTAAAATCTCTCTTTAGTCTTCTGTGAATAGTCTATTTTACTGATATTGCTTTTTTATTTTTTATTATCATTACTATTATTATTATTATTATTATTATTATATATATATATATATATATTTTTGATTTTTATTATTATTATTATTATTATTGCCATAAAATATTATGAAAAATTATATTCGTACTCACGAAAAGGATAAATCAAATAGAAATGAAGAGAAGACATTAAGCATGAAGGAAAAAAAATTAACTAAATATTTGTTGAATAGTATGCTGGGAGCTGTTTTTGACGTTTACTTACACTGTTTATTTAGTTGTTATGATCAAAGGTTTCCAGGCTTTTATATCCCCCAGAAGAAACGCAGCACTATTATCATTCAGGGTATATAATATCATATATCTAGTTAACTAATGGATGGAAATAAAATTATCGTAATTTCATATCACTTGATGATATCATTACAACCTCTCCTAGAGCCACATCTTATTATCTGTGTAAATGCGTGTTATATTGAATCGACACAGAAGAAAAAACCCAGAATTCAAACACATGGTGTCAGGCGTGGGCATTCACACACACAGATGAGCACAAACACACATACACACACACACACACACACACACACACACACACACACACACACACACACACACACACACACACACACACACACACACACACACACACACACACACACACACACACACACATATATATATATATCAAGTAAGAATATTTTCGAAACAGCGAGCGAGTTTGAAATTAGAAATATAAGCTATCGCCGTATTTTGACTAAAGAAATTAAAGAAATCATTTAGCCTGATAGTGGGGTTAAGAACCCTCGGAGAAATTTAAGTTCTTTAATTTCTTTAGTCAAAATACGGCGATAGCTTATATTTCTAATTCATATATATATATGACAAATTCTGGACTCCTACAGCTGAGCTCCTGCTATTTCAACAGCTAGATCCGAACTCATATATACACACAAACACATATATATATATATATATATATATATATAATCCACAACGTTTTTTGGTTCTAAGTGAAGAAGCCAGATATAATTTCACCAGAAAAACATTGTGTTGTATACAAGTTTTAATAATTCCATATCGTCTAATATTTTACAAGATACGATTTGAATTTTATTTTAGATGTGATCGTGCTTTTAGCAATTGTCGATACATTTCACATCGATGATAACCTTACAATGTTTTTGATAATTCACTTAAAACCGTAACAATTAATTATGCAATTGAAGACCCTGCTAATAAATCATATTCGTAAATTCAGACAAAAATAAACCAAAACGTATACAAACATTCTGTTTGATGGCTGCCAAAAACTGCTTAGGAAAATGACAAGATAACAAAACACAATGTTGATATTGTTTGTGGCTCTTGCATGTATTCGTATTCTATTCTCAGTTACGTTCAGTACATAGACTGTTTGCTAAACTATTAAGAATGCATTATAGAATTAACAACAATAGTATGAAAGGTAGTGCTTTGCTCAGCTGCGGGGGTTAAGCAACTTCATGAATAGACCATTATTGTGCTTTAACATCTATCTTACTTCACAACTACCAGCTTTAGAAAACTGAATACTTTTTCTACGTTCAAATGAATCAATATGAAGTGATATATTAAAATAAGTGTTCTGTTTAGTAACCTCTAGAGAGACATACAAATCGATCGGACGCTAAGTTAGTCACATAGTTACATGAAAGTATTCATAGGTCATTGCGAAAAACGATTTCAAATATGTACAGTTCAATATGAATTGAATAAGATATAGGTCACAATCAATAAGCAACCTTTATAAAATATGTTTGATTGATCGTGTCAGTTTGAACACATGGAACGGTGTCTTATGTGAATATATTCCGTATTAAAGAGTTAAACATTTATAAATAGACATTCAATTAATTTGGTTATTTATTATTAATTAACCAAGAATAGAATAGAAATGATTTCGAAATGTGTACAGTGACGGAGAGAATACGCTTTATTAAGTTCAAAACTATATAGTCCGTCTTTCGGTACTAGCTCCATCACTTCAGTCACAAACATGGACGCCACCGCCATCAATGCAGAGCATTGGATGATGATCGAAACTAGACATTGACTGATTATTTCAATAGTAAAAGGCTAAAGATTTATCCGCCCAGTATAAGGTAAAACTTACTGATTAATGTTTTAGTTGCACACCATCAAGACTTCTTGTTCTTACTGAGAGGTCTCCTGATAAGTCGACAACCTCACGGCCCCAGTGCACTTTAGTTGCATTCTGACTGCATACCAGTCGGCGAAACTGTACAGTCGAGACTTTGAAGAAATAATTGTTTCTACTTTAGGCACAAGGCCAGCAATTACCCAGTGCATTACTGGTACTTTATTTTATCGACCCCGTAAGGATGAAAGGCAAAGTCAACCTCGGCGGGATTTAAACTCAGATCGTAAAGGGACGTAACTATGCTGGAAAGCATGGCGTCCGACCCTCTACCGATACTGCCAATTCACCAATAACTTTGAAGACTTTGAAGAAATAATGAGGTATATTTGGTCTATTTGCTCTTCAAATCCTTAGTGCGTCAGTGAGAGACACCCATGCATACACTTGCAACCATGGTCGTATGGTTAAAGAGATCGATTCCCAACTACGTAGTTTATATTTCGTCACAAAGCAAAGCACAATATCTTTGAAAAAATGTCATAACTAATCTTATTGTCAACATTGGTGTCTCAAGCTCAATTCCCCATTCTTAGAGTGATATATATCTCAAGAAAGTTTGTGTTTGTTTTTGAAACATGTAAGTTCAATACTCATACTTTTCCACTTTTAGGGGGTTTTATCAGGCTAAAATTTCTTTAGACAAAAAGCTTCTATTTCTACTATATATATATATATATCAATGATGTTAATAAATGGAAACTATATTTATAAAACCATATTTATTCTATTATATATATTTCAAGGGTACCAAAACTTCGGTACGCTCTCATCAGATAAAATACAAAGTTTGTTTTATAAATATTGACATATCCAGGAAGAAGATTTTAACGGTTCGAGTTTTTCCTGGATAGTAAAAGGAAAGAAGGGAAAGAGAAGAAAAGTCAAATATTTCAAATTATTAAGATGAATATCCAAATGAGGTTGAGGTATAGGGCTGAAAAAAAACGTTATTTTTAGACGCTAGGTAGATTAAATAATTATTAGGATATATATATATATATGAAATACTGTTGGCTTCTTGCTCACATTAATTTCTATATTTTCATTTATATATATATATATATATTGAAATTTCCGTTGGAAACAGAAAAGGTCATAGAAATGAAGAGTGCTCTATGTAAGTATCAGAGCAAAATTTAATGTATAAAAATCAATACAATATAATTACCTCATTACCAGAGGTTTCCCGAATGAGGCGAATACGAAATAAACGATTTTATTCGTTCGTCAGACGAGGCAATATAAAACATGGGCAAATACTTAGAAAAACACATCAAGAAAATCAAAAAAAGATATAGATAAATGAAATAGAAATTGAAATATATAAAAATCTATCAAGAAATATAGTTAGGTGTGTGTATATGTATGTATATACGCTCACAGATGTGCATATATGTATATGTGCACATGTAAATGTATAGTGAGAAAGTGTGCGTAATTCTAAAATTTAGGGCAAATGTATCTATGTCTGTATTATACAGACAGAAATGGTTACATCGTAAATATATGAATATGAAAGCGCGCGCATAAAACGCCTGGACACTCGTACACTTAGATGCGGAAAGAAAGGAGGTAAAGGGAGTGTAATAATTAAAAGAAAAGTATCAGTCTCGATATATTTATAAAACTATAATAACGATAAATTAGAAAGAAAAGATATTAGAAAGAAAAAATTAAAGAAAACAAAAAAGGGGGGTACATACATACACAGACACGCGAGTCTCACAAAAGAAATGTAAAAATAATTATGCGTATATACACACGCGCACTTACACTTCCATACGTTCGATACGTACATACACACACACACACACACATACTTATACTCACGCATATAAACCTGTTTGCATGCCCACGTATGAAACTGAGTAAGTAAAAAAAAGAGGGAAGGGGGGGGGGGGAGAAGAAAAAAGGAACAAAACATAAAACCGAGATGTCAAAAACACGGATATAAAGACACGTACACATACGCATAATATATACATACACACACACACAAACACCTGTACACACACATATATATACACACATATATATATATATATATATGCATATACATACACGCACGCGCGCGCACATACGTAGTCACTCATGTACATATATAAAACGTATACACACATTAAGGCGTTCAGCCATATTGAAATGTGGATAAATAAGTACAAATATAAAATTGTAAGATAGGCTGCGCAAAAATAAAATAAAAATAAAAATGAGAAATATATCTGGATTGAAAAACACAAAAGACATGTGTAATCAGTTAGTGGAGGAAAAAGGGAAGTAAAAGAAGGGGAAGTAAAAAATAGAAAATAGGAAGTGGATCGGAGAATAAAGGGGGGGGGTGAAGTAAAAATAAATAAAAGTGAAAATAAATGAAATTATTGACAAGGATAAAAATGAAAGTAAGTCAGAAAGGGTAATTAAAAAGAGAATAATAAGAGTTTATGGAGGATAAGTATCTGAAAGTGTGTTAAGTTTATATGAGCTGGAAAGCAGGTGTGATTTCATGTGTGGGCAACTGGTGAAAATTTCCGTCTTTGTGTTCAGGCAGGTCTTTGGTGATTTAAGATTTTGCAATATCCAAAATTTTTCATTTATGCAGAGCGTGCATTTTCTTGTTCCTCTAGCATATTTTTTAGATTGGTTCAAAATTGACCAGTCTAGTTTATATTGGATGCCTTGGTCTTTCAAATCCCAAATACTGCTAGCCAGAGCTGTTGTAAATCTTTTTTCTGGATGTCGAAAGGATGCGACATGTGAGTAATAACGCGTTTTGAATCTGTCTTGCGTCATACCCACATATCGTTCACTGGTGGCTGGATGGTTGTTGCTGATGGTTGTCACTTTAGCCGCATATACAATGGCTTTGGTGTTGCATTTACCTTGTAATGGGCATTCACTTTTGATTCTACAGGAGCAAGTTTGATTTTCTCTAGGTGATATTTTGTTGAGGATATAGGACTTAATAGGGGGACCGCAGGAATAGCTAATTTTAACACAGTTTCTGTTAAAGATCTTATAGTATCTATGTGTTCTAGGGAAATGTTTATCTAGGAGTTCTAGGAATTTTTTGCCTACATTAGTTTTAACTGCTAGAGAGTAGGGGGGTGTGAACCAGATTATTTTTCTTTTCCTATTTTTATGTTTAATAGAGTTAGTGTAGTTAGGTATGTATTTAATCGGTTCGCTAAAGCCGCTATTTTGGAGGGCTTTATTATAGTAGGGGGATGCCTTATTAAAAATAGCTTCTGATGAAGAGAGGGTGGAGATCCTACGGCTAATATTAGGGATAAGGTTTTTAAAAACTATAGGTGGATGGCAAGATCCTTTATTTATATATTTTAAGTTTTCATTAGGTTTATGGTATGGTTTATGTTTTTCAATCCAGATATATTTTTCATTTTTATTTTTATTTTATTTTTGCGCAGCCTATCTTACAATTTTATATTTGTACTTATTTATCCACATTTCAATATGGCTGAACGCCTTAATGTGTGTATACTTTTTATATATGTACATGAGTGACTACGTATGTGCGCGCGCGTGCGTGTATGTAGATGCATATATATATATATATATATATATGTGTATATATATGTGTGTGTACAGGTGTTTGTGTGTGTGTGTATGTATATATTATGCGTATGTGTACGTGTCTTTATATCCGTGTTTTTGACATCTCGGTTTTATGTTTTGTTCCTTTTTTCTTCTCTCCCCCCCCTTCCCTCTTTTTTTTACTTACTCATTTTCATACGTGGGCCTGCAAACAGGTTTATATGCGTGAGTATAAGTATGTGTGTGTGTGTGTGTATGTACGTATCGAACGTATGGAAGTGTAAGTGCGCGTGTGTGTATACGCATAATTATTTTTACATTTCTTTTGTGAGACTCGCGTGTCTGTGTATGTATGTACCCCCCCCCCTCTTTTTTTTTTTTTTTTCTTTAATTTTTTCTTTCTAATATCTTTTCTTTCTAATTTATCGTTATTATAGTTTTATAAATATATCGAGACTGATACTTTTCTTTTAATTATTACACTCCCTTTACCTCCTTTCTTTCCGCATCTAAGTGTACGAGTGACCAGGCGTTTTATGCGCGCGCTTTCATATTCATATATTTACGATGTAACCATTTCTGTCTGTATAATACAGACATATAGATACATTTGCCCTAAATTTTAGAATTACGCACACTTTCTCACTATACATTTACATGTGCACATATACATATATGCACATCTGTGAGCGTATATACATACATATACACACACCTAACTATATTTCTTGATAGATTTTTATATATTTCAATTTCTATTTCATTTATCTATATCTTTTTTTGATTTTCTTGATGTGTTTTTCTAAGTATTTGCCCATGTTTTATATTGCCTCGTCTGACGAACGAATGAAGTCGTTTATTTCGTATTCGCCTCATTCGGGAAACCTCTGGTAATGAGGTAATTATATTGTATTGATTTTTATACGTTATATATATATATATATATATATATATATGTGTGTGTGTGTGTGTGTGTGTGTGTGTGTGTGTGTGTGTGTGTGTGTGTGTGTGTGTGTGTGTGTGTGTAGGAAGGAGAAAGGGAAAGAAAGAAAAGCTTGTATTTACGTGAATTTAAAAAGAATTAACAGTTTGTAGGAATGGTGGAACATGATACCAGAATTCAAAAAATTATTTAGCTATATTATGACTTATAATATTATATATATATAATCAATTAGATTATATGAAGAATTATGGTTGTAAGTAAATTTTATCTTATTACATTGCAACAGGTTGTAAGTATATAAATATCTATATAGATTAATAATTGTGCAAGTATAGGTATTATTGGTGATTTTATAGAAATAAACCACACGTGACTTTTCTTCTCTTTCCCTTCTTTCCTGTTACTATCCAGGAAAAACTTGAACCGTTAAGAACTTCTTCCTGGATATATCAATATTTATAAAACAAACTTTGTATTTTATCTGATGAGAGCGTACCAGAGTGTTGGTACTCTTGAAATATATATAATAGAATAAATATGGTTTTTATAAATATAGTTTCAATTTATTTAATATCATTCATAGTATACTCCAGAAAATCTGTCGAGTGTTTCGAATCAGTTATAAACATATATATTTGTTGATTTACCAACAAATTAAATATCCCATTTGCTTATATAAATATATATATATATATATATATATATATATATATATATATATATATATTATTATTATATATATATATATATATACATATATATATATTATTATTATTATATATATATATATATATTATTATTATATATATATATATTATATTTATATATATATATATAATATATATATTATTATTATTATTATTGTTATTATTATTATTATTAGTTTAGAGAAATATTCAAATTATTCGCTTCATCGAACATTACGTTTTACGAGTATTGTTAAACACCTAGCTGATTAATTCCAGGTATATAAATCAATTGTCTGACTAGAGAATATAGACTCTGGCTACAGGGAACCTAAATGAAAACTCAACAGTTAGGATATTGAAATATTTCAGTGTTGTAAATCTAACTCTCTCGTGGAGATTTAACCAAATATGATTTTAGAGAAAGATTAAATGTTTCTTTTTTTTAATATAATGAATATCGATCACGCTGCAATTGTTCTGTTTGCAATCACATAAGACATACAATATTTTATCGATGACATAACACAATTCTATATAACTATACCAAGTATATTTCTTGATAAAAAAAAAGACGAACGAATACAACTATGGCGGCCTCTCACACTCATGTATGAATTGTGTGTCATATTTTGCTAAGTAATTTTGGTACTCATACATTTATAAGAAATATCTACCTTTCTACCGAGACCCTTAGAATTAAAACGCTCGAGAAACCTCCTGTAAGGTGCTCTCTAATGAAAGGCCATCTAAAATTACACATGCGTGATATGTAACAACATTAAGAACAACAATGATCAGTCAGTGAATTGTATCACCAGTAATATTAAACAAAACAAAATTTCCGTATAATTCCCCGGAGTGAATGTCTAAAAAGTCTGTCTCAAGCCAGGAGATTCCTCAGGCAGGTACGTATCTCGGTTTCCTGGCGTGAAGAGACTGAGAGTACAAGACTCCCTCGTGGACAGGAGGCCAGTCCATCGCAGGAGCAAACCTCCAACTAATACTGGTACTTTATTTTATTGACCCCGTAAAATAAATTACCAGTAACGCACTAGGTTCGATATAATCGACTTTCCCCTCTCACAATATTGTTGGCCTCACAATAATAATATCTATCTAAATGTATTCATTATTTGTCGATAAGAACGATAAGAAGCATCCTTACTTTAATTTTCCCTATTAATATCCTCAGTATCAGCACAGTTTTATTTCAATGATGATAATGAAAACTCCTGTGCATACAATTATGGAATACATATTTCACACAGAGAAATTGTGTTCGTTTATACAGGCATAGAAATTGATTATGCTTAATATATTCACCATCGATATTGACAACGCGTTAATAATATATATGTGTGTTCTTTCCTAATTTACGACTGCCTATCTCTCTCTCTCTGTTTATTTCATTACTTATTGAAATCGCAGACGAAGAAATGTATATTTTTATATAATTCCTCAGCAGGGTGATGGTGTGAACTTTGACTCATTTAGGGAGGGAAATATAAGGTTGTTCCGGTCATATATATTCATTTCAATGCACTATATTTATTATACTATGCTATTTCTTCACACAGCCAGCTTTTGGCTTTATTGAAAAATCCGTTTGCAAACATTTTGCAAACATTCATGTTTACCTGCATTCATATACGCAGTTCATCAAATATCACTGTAGTGTATTATAATGTATATCATTTACAAATACATTACTTATCGAGTTTAGGAGTGTAAAGGTCACTACCTAATGGATTTTCTTTATGTATATTCTAATGCAAATTCATAGCAGTCTACCATGGATCATCATACAATTATATTAATGACTTCGTTAATGCAGTAATGTAGTCAGAGACTTAGTTCTAGAATGAATTAGAAAGAAGGACTTTTCTAAAAACATTTCGAGACACGTAAGTGAAACTGTTATACTTCTTTCTGTGGCTATATATATATATATATATATATATATATATATATATATATATATATATATATATATATATATATATATATATATATAGTGACGAAACATAAGTCAATTGCATGAACTCATAATCCTTTATTTACTGCTATATATATTTCGATGATAGCCACTGAATGGCTATATATATATATATATATATATTTCTGGAAAAATCATCAGGAAGCTACCTGATGTATTCTCCCGAATGAAACAGTTCTAGTCATGTAGAAGCCATTTCCATATTAAAAGCTTATACTCTGAACCCGGGAATAACACACATATGTATATATATATATATATATATATATATATATATATATATATATATATATATATATATACATATATATATATATTGAATCATATTCCTTTCCAATATAAACCATCAATTTATCAGTAACATAATTTCTTTCCACATGATTACCGGAGGTTTATTTTTAAAAATCAATTTTTCTAGAAGAAATCTACAAATGCAATTACAAA
>OZ024742.1:298910029-298942529 GCA_964016885.1 Eledone cirrhosa | reverse complement strand
CAGTCACTGAAGAGGTCACAGAATGTGTGACGAAAGAACTCTGACAATATATAAACAACTATCTAGTTGTGGAACCAACCAACCAACCGGAAATTTATAAATTCCTAAATTTATAAATTTATTATAATAAATTGAAGGGAAAGCAGCTGGTGCGTGTGTTTCTTATTGGCAACATGACCCTCCTAAAGTATAACAATATCGGTTTCAACACACGTTTTCAGATAAAGAATCTTGCTAAACAAATTCAGAAACGAAATATATATATATATATATATAACGGCAAAGAATGTTTCAAAGCTCAAATGTCATTTTATAGTCCTCAGCAAGATAGGTAAAAGACAGTTCAGAGTTCAATCTAATCGGTATGTGCAATAGTTTAGTATACTATCGATAGTTACTGCACGCTATATCTTTATTAAAAAAAATGTTTTTAAAATAATAAATGTTAACGTTTTTAACTGTATGTGTATTTGTTTACATTTTCGGATTCTTGCTTGACTTATGGACATGTGTTGGTAAATATTAATGGTATTTAATAGATTCTGGGGAGATTAATATAGCAGGAATGAATATTCCTTTTATTTTAATCGAAATATTCGTCAATCCATTAAATAATTTAATTCAACAATAATCCTGGTTATTTTTATTCACATATGTATATATATATATATTTATCTTTATTCATATATATATATATATATATATATATATATATATATATATATATATATATATATATATATATATATAATTATATATATATATAGGAAAAGAGTCAGGACCCATATGGCTGAGCTCCGGTCTTTTCAAGAGCTAGATCCGAACGGTAGATTCGGATCTAGCTGTCGAAACGGCCGGGGCTCAGCTGCCTCTATATATATAGCTCATTGAAATGTCTATGCATTGCCTAAAGAGGTCTTTCTTTTATTCGCTCTCTAACCTTTTTGCTAGTTATACACAAAATAATTATTTTATTCTCTGCTGTTCAAACTTCTGTGGGAAGGGCACATTGCGACAATTACATCGGACTAAATCAACTGGATATTTTGGTAGTTAATACACCTTGGTCATAAACAAAATATTGTCGGCAATTCTTTAGTTTGTAACACTATCAATTCTGCGAACTTTAGCTCTCACTTAATTCATAATGAGTTTAGAAACAAGAATGACATAGCAGCAAAACATGAGGTGTACAAAGTTGACGAAATTAAAGACAATGTAAAGCGTATTACCGATTCAATAATACCCATAGTAAAAGAGATGATATTAACATAACTCATCACACCTAAAGGGAATTTCATATTAGTAACAACATTATTAATACACTTTTAGAGAGGTGGGTTGACAATATCGGATAACATGCTTTGCAGTATAGAGATTACGGTCCTTTACGTTCTATGTACAAATACCGCCAAGGTGATCTTTGCCTTTCATCCTTACTGGGTGTATAAACTAAAGTACCTGTAATGTACTGGAATCGATCTAATCGACTATCCCCTCCCCCAAATTGTCGGCTCTGTGCCTAAACCAGAAACTATTATTAACACACTTTTTAGTTTGCTCAAGTTTTGCTCTGAATTGTTTAACTCTCTTTTTACCTATAGCCCTAGATCAATTAAAAGAGTGTCCCACAAAATTCCCTATGTATCATTCGGATTTGCGTACAATTTGCTTTTCTTTAATTTATTCATGACTTGTTTCTGCAATATTTCAATTAAAACTATTTAAATCCTTTCAGGTATTTCTGTGCTAAAATTAGTTAGCGTACGAAACTAAAGGAGAAATATGTAGACAACTCTCTCTAATAACTAAAATCTGAATTTCAAACGAGCTTATAAATCAGTTATTCAATTATAAACATAGTGAAGGAAAATAGTACACTATTATACAAGCCATTGCTACAATATATATCTATATAAATATATGAAAACTTGCATGAAGAAATTTGCATACCATGAACATTTTAGCAAATTTCAAACATATACATCTTGTTCTTTGAAATGCCATCTAAAATATTCCATTCTTTCGATCCTTATAAATATAAAACGTTTAATTTTTCCTATGTTTAGTATATTCAGCTGTTGCTATTTTATATAATTTCCATTAATCCCGAGGCGTGGAAACAAGTAATAATCACGTACTGAGGTTGACCTAATCGACTATACCTACTCTCGAAATATTGAAACGCGTTCCAATGCTGAATATCATTATTATATCAATCATATACACACAGATTTGCATTAAAATGTTCTTACTTATATATATATAAAGATATATTACTTATATATATATATAAAGATATATATAAAGATATATTAAAATGTTCTTACTTATATATATGTGTGTGCGTATGTGTGTGCGTATGTGTGTGTGTGTGTGTGTGTGCGTGCACGCAAATACGTTTTAACGAAGCTCTCCGTTTACAATCCCTCTCGTCCGGCCACTATCTACTCACACGATGAATTTACAAATTCATATGTTTTAAATACATATTAGTAACCCAAACTGGACATTATAAGTCAATTAGAAAATAAACCGCGTAATATGGGTACAATTATTAGACCAGATCTGTACAGTTTCAATGCCATGCCCTGTTCACAACAGTTGCATCAGCAAATGCTACTTACAGGCGTCATATTTCCAAATATTACATAACAAGACTGGTTTAACATATCAGCGTGAGTTCAGTCCTAATCCAAATGGGATATTTTAATCTGGGCGACTACCAGAGTCAAACAGAGTATCACTTGGATACTAATAGCAGTTTCATAGTGTAGCAGTATCACTTGAAATTCTGAAGATGAGAGCAGCTGAAATCAGCCGTTACGAGGAAAAACAGTTTGGGCGATAAAATTCAAATAGCTCAATAAGTGCCAGAGGTCACGACCTGGTTAGTTAAATGAATAACAAAATCGGAGATGCAAAATTCATACAAAGTGAACTAATATAAACAAATAGTGTTCTACTTACGATTAAAGACAAGTCTGCTACCTGTGAGATTATATAAATGAATTTTAGCGAAGCTATCCGTTTACAATTCATCTAGATCGGCCGCTATCTCCTCACTCGATGAATTTACAAAACTTGTATGTTGGAAATACGAATCTGTAACTGAGGGTGGATACTATACGTTAATTTATAGATAAATAGCTTCGTGTATGTTCAATTAATAGAATCAAGCGTTACAGTGCCAATGCCATGCCCTGTGAACATGTGTATATATGAAGCCTAGTGTCTATGTTGTTCGTAATTGCCTATTGGCTATGTTGTTCTTTGGCGCGATGTGCTCTTGAGCGAAATACTTCATTTCACGGTGTTCCAGTTACAACAACTGAAAATGTGTACAAGCAGCAGCACCAGCTGGGGGTTAGCCCTACAGGGATAATCATACTGCTTAAACGCAAATGAAACCCTGAACACCTCCTGCGAGTATCCCATATGTTTATATATAAACATAGAGCATATGCTTTCATATACCCCTATTAGGCTTAAGGTTATTTTAAGGGTACTGTGAATATATATATATATGAGTATGCGCGTGGTGTATCTGTGTGTGTGCGCCTGTGTCTGTGTAGATTGATAGATTAGATATATATAAATGTGGTGGGGATCCGACCGCAAGCTGGAGCGGTTTTAGTTTGTAATTCCTCCAAGCATATATATATGTACCGGTTGCATCTCAGTGTACTTAATAGGTAAGGTTATGTATAAATCCTAGAGTAGACAGTTATTTGTCTGGATACAACATATATATATATATATATATATATATATATATATATATATATATATATATATCCTTCCTTTGTCAGTGTTGAACAAAATGGCAACGATGGTTGCCGAACACTGTACGGCTAATAATTCGGGCTGTTTGTTTACAAACAAATCGAGCATTATAATAAATGTTCGGTAAACCTATACGTACATATATATATATATATATATATGTGTGCATGTATGTATGTATATACATACTACTGTACGTCTGTATACATATATATATGTATCCAGGCAAATAACTGTCTACTCTAGGATGTATACATATATATATATATATATATATGTTGTATCCAGGCAAATAACTTTGTGTCTACTCTAGCATTTATACATAACCTTACCTATTAAGTACACTGAGATGCAACCGGTACATATATATGCTTGGAGATATTATTACAAACTGAAACTGCTCCAGCTTGCGGTCGAATCTCCACCACATTTATATCTATCTAATCTATCTATCTACACAGACACAGACGCACACACACAGACACAGACACACACACACATATATACATATCCTACAGCTGTTACATAACTGAGAAAAACATTATTTTGAATATATATCCATGATACCTTACCATTCTTAGAAATTTAAACTGAACTTATACTTTTGTATATTTTTCATGAGGTAAACAATTTTTTAACAACTTGTAATTGCATATGCTAAAGCAGTTTTAATATAAATGAGAATTTTGTTCATGTTTATCTTTTTTTTAATTTAGATAGCAATGACAACAACTAGCAATTCTCTTGTGTGCAATAATTTCTTCTGGCACTTGATACTTTTTAGAAAGATCTATGGTTTAGATTTTTATGTGATTTAAAACCTTTGAGATTTCCTTTCCAGATCTCTTATCGTTTGCTTTCTGTGTTTCTGGTTTACGAGTGAAGAAGGGGCAATGCACGATGTGTAGATAGAATTACTATATCTTACGTTTTATGTTTCTGTGTGGTTTTAGGTCATTGATCTTAATAACATCTAATCTATATATTTATAAAAAGGAAGATTATTTGATTGTTTTACGTCGACCGCTAATAACATTAAATAAAATTGATAATATTTAGGGTTTTTCGTGTTTTCAACTAATCCTACCATCGATAATCTCGCTCTCGACTTATTTTCCGAAAACAGAATGGGGGCGAGTTAGGGGACAATTTACTGATTTTTTCTAACACATAGGTACTGTCTATTCGTCTCTCGTGCTATCTATATATAGAAAGCGAAATACTACTCCACCTCTCACCCAATCCATTCCCCTTCTCTATTAACTAAAACGTTTCTAGGTGTTTTCGTTTATTGTTGACTTACTCGCCAATCATACCTTTTTTCAGAAAATGGAGTTACACATAATCATTTATAGAAACGCCCCACTGGGGATCGCGAAGAAAATATTTTCCTAGTTTTTTTTCCGTGTGTTTCCAGCTAATCTTAACTTTACTTTACATCTATCATTTATTTCCCGATGTAAAGATATTCATTGCTCTCTTTTCAGCTTGGTCATTGTCACAGTTGATTTGCAGCTCTGATTATCTTTGTTTTCTTTGCTTGAATGGGAAAAATGAGTTTAGTTTCATCCCATTGTCTCAGATCAAATCATTTGCCAAACAAGAATATCGGGAAATTTCTTATTTCTCTTTTTCATCTGGTTATTTCCATTTTAGTGTTATATCCGTAATGCATCACGAAATATTGTATTATTCAATGTTGCCAATGTGAAACGTTTGGAAAATTCAACTTTAGTTTCATTCGCACAGAATAAATGCAGAAGATTAGATATGTTTCGCTAATGTGGAAGAATGTGAAGATTCCTATTTAGAGATATGAGAAGATGAATTAAAAATGTCATAAACATAATGCTAATTATAATTTTTCTAAAGGAGAGGAGAACAAGAACAAAAATATGTCAATGATTTAACTAATAGTATCTTTAGAATACTGTCACATTTCATTGAGAGAGAAATATTTCATGAATTATTAGAAACACAATGCAAGAATGGTTCTTCACAATAATACGGATTTTTAATCTAGAAACAAGGACAGCAATTTAAGCATATGCGACAGTCGATTATATCGACACCAGTTCTTGACTGGTACTTTATTTGATCACACCTAGGATTATGAGAGGCAAATTTAGCCTAAGCAAAATTTAAGCTCAAAACGATTCTGCAAATCCAAGATATTTCTTTCATTAATATTGATTTCTAATTTAGGCTCAAGGCCAACAATTTTGTAGAAAGGCTCTATTATATTTATCGACCCCAGTATTTGATTTGGTGATTTATACTATACCCCTGAATGATGAAAGACAACATTGAACTTGACTAGATTGAAATAAGAACTTAAAAGAGCCGGAACAAATATCACAAAGCTATTTATTCGAAGCTTTAAGAATTCCGCTAATCCAGTGTCTGTTTTCTTTCATTAATAAGGGTTTCTGATTTAAGACCAAAGCCAACAATTTTGGGGGAGGGGAAAGACGATTAAATCGACCCCAGTGCGTTACTGGTGCTTTACTCTATCGACCTTGAAATGATGGTAGGCAAAGCTAAACTGGGTGGGATTTGAAATCAGAATGTAAAGGAAGTAACTATATGCCACGAAGCATATTGTCCGACGCTTTAAGGATTCTGCTAATCCACCGTCCTTTTCATTTAATTAATAATGACAAACTTTCGTCAATACTCATTGTGGAATGAGTCTGCATCTGCACAGGTGTTTAAATATAAAATAAGAAGCTTTTAAACATGCATCTCTATAGTTAAACAGAGGAATTGTGTTAATACTAACTATCGCTCTTAAAACCATATAATAAAGAATTTCGGCGACTAGATTTTCTGTTATTGAGTACGTTTTGTTTTAAATACAATTGACAAAGTTATCAAATTCTATACAGATCGTAATTGTTTTTCTTTTTTCTGTTTTTGTTTTTCCCCGTCTTTGTTTTTCATTTAGATGAAAGCATTGCGTTGCAGGTGGTCAATGTTTTCTTTGAAATTGCGTGCACTTCATAATATGTGGCTCTGAAGCTATTCAAAATAATCATGTTTCTCTTTACAGTCGGTCTTAGATATTTCTTTCTCGATGTCACCATCGTAACGCAATGACGGGGTAGCATATTTGTGGTCGGTTGACCAACCAGAAACAGCAGCCAAATTTCCTTCAAATTGCATTAGAATATGTAGTCCTATGTGCTCCTAAATGCATATAATTTCGCGGTTGAATTTATATGGCCATTACCTAATGAATTTTGTGTTTATTCCTGAAAGGAAAAGATGGCCACGACTGAAACGCCTTTTATAATAATTGTACTAAGTCGGGATTGACCTGGGGATAACAACAACAATTGCATAGACGTTAATTTCTAAAGGTAAAATTAAAATATAGTTTGTCTTTTCGCTAGTCTGAAAGTATTTTACTTAAGACATCAGCAGGTCTAAGCAGTTTTATGTTTCTTGGAATGTGATATTTAAATAATTCCATATAAGGAATTGAATCTACAGCATTAATAATTATTGCCATTTGATATTTTTACATTCTCATATTCGTTAACATCTGGCTTAAATATTCCATAGAATATTCTCAATGTTTTATACCGGCATTTATTGAGGTATCAAATTATACATCATAGCAAAAGATCATATTTACTAGTGTATGTATATATTACTCGGTCATATATTTTAATGCCGGCACATCTGGATGGATTGTGCTGCTTCGTGGGCAAGTGTCTTTCCCATAACCTCCATTTCACCCAAGACTTTTGAGTGAAATTGGGTAAACATCTTTTTTTTTTAGCCTTATCAAATACATTGTACCTGTAATCTAACATTTTGTCATTCAATTTGTGTCATGCTGTGTCAGGCTTAAGAATTACATTAAGTGTACAGGTTTTGTATAATATTCTGCCACTTAATTCATGAGCTAGATATTAAATTGCTCGCTGTTACAATCGACGGAGAATCCACACACTCGATTGGTTGCCTATTGAAATTCCAAATAGATTTGATTTTTTTCTTCTTCAAGCAATTTTCGATCGCCTTTTCATAAAATAAAATCCATGCATTCGAAACAAATTGTTGGAAATTTCTCAAAGCTTCAATTATATGTCGTTTCTAAAATGTTGTAGTCGTACAATAAATATGTCACATTCTCCGTTGTCCATACAACTTAAACAGTATATTTTTAAGTCTATGTGAACCTTTAGTTCTTGGTGGAATTGTAGAAAAGCCATAGTAATATACGGTATGTCTTAGACATTTAAACCTGGCGAAGTCTAAACGCAGACGATTTCTTCCAGAGAAAGAAAGAAGAGCGAAAGAGGGGAAATGAGAAAGAGATGTAGAGGAAAAATCGATCCCAGTACTGAAATACTACTTTATTTATCAATCTCAAAAGAAGGAAATGCTAAGTTGAACTCGGCGCTAGGGAGCTAAAATGAAACATAATCTATGGCGTTCTAATGACTGCGAAATCGTCACATTAGATAGTGTATAGTGCTTTTAATATATCTTTTATTGATTCTCCATCAATCACAGGGCAGCCAATTTCCATATTTCCATCACATACCAACTTGTGTTTGTTTTAAGTTTTTTTAGAGGGTTTAAGTGGTATATGTTATTCATTTTCCTCTAAACGTGTTCTGTATTCTGAGTTTTTCTCAACTTTCTCCCTACCTGAATTAATAGTATACTTTTGAACAACTTATTTTACTGCTTGACAGTATTACATAAAGAGGTGCAACCTGCATGTTAGGTGTACGTTACTATATTGTCAATGAAATATAAAACATCTATTTCTGTATTGCTCCAATTATTAACTCACTCAGCGATTGAATACATTCAATAGATTTACAAACATTAACTTTAGTTGTTAACATTATTTGTCCTCCACGCGCACGCAATCTCTATTCTGCTGTCCATCATTTTAAGAAATGGACCTCATCTAACTATAGAAAACTAATTTGTTAATACTTGTCATTGATCTATTCTCATATAATTGTTTCTACTTTTGGCACAAGGCCAGCAATTACTCAGTGCATTACTGGTACTTTATTTTATCGACCCCGTAAGGATGGAAGGCAAAGTTAACCTCGGCGGGATTTGAACTCAGATCATAAAGGGAGGTAACTATGCTTCAAAGCATGGCGTCCGACCCTCTACCGATACTGCCAATCCACTATTCTCATATAATGATGGTATTTCTGTCATTGCTATTTACAAGAATTACTTTTTTAATTACTCTTTACTCAATGCGGGAAGGGCAATGGCCCTAAACCTCTTCAGAGCATCAGAGACTAGTGGTAAGGAGAAAAATCTTCTCCAATTGGAGACCATGTCCTATTGATTTCAACAGTGAACTCCGCTAAAGAAACCTAAGGGCTAGGTAGTATTACATGTCCAAGTAGGTCACAACCAGATGTAAACTCAGAAGGCAAATACCGGAATAAATGCCACAAGTAATCGTGTCCGTCTGTATAAATTTCATTAATCCACCACTCTGGATTAGTATTTGATTCATAGACGCCAGATGAAATCCTATGTGGGTCTAGAAGGAATTTGAAATCCGAGCGTATGTTACTCGCTTAAAATTTTATTCATATCGTTACATTTGACGACGGGTCGATATTTCAACATTTTTAGTTAACATTAATATCAATATTAAATTATAACCTAGAGTCTCATTGACATTAGGAATCATTTTTATATCGCCATTGAATCAACGCAGCCGGAAATGTATATTAACTGTGCTCTATGACATTGTTCGTGCGTAAATTAAAACATTTAAGAGTAGCCAAATAGACCTGGTCTCAAATCCAATTTAACAACGGAATTGTAGTATAATTCCATTTGCTAATATACTGGAAATAAAATTCAGAAATTGCATAAATGATGCTGAATTCTGTGTAGATTCAATCAAGTAAATTGTGCAAATCGTTGAGTATTCAGACCAACCTTGGTATTTGGCCAACCTTGGAACTTTGAAATACATGTCTATCCGACTAGCTTCCACCGATTGTATCTACTCAATTCCATTCCATTCACAATTCTTTGGTCTATGAGAAAGACACTTGTGGATAATGTCATACAGTGGGATTGAACCCGAGACATCATGATCACGAAGCGAACTTCTTAACCTTTCAGCCATACCTACGCACACACAAATGAAACAAAAGGTCAAGATTTTAAAATTCATTGATTCCAATTTGAAATATTATCTCCAATATATAATGCCGGATGTGTAAGAGGGATGTAGAAAGAAAAATATATGAATGGGAGATGAAGTATAAATATCGACGTTGTAGCAGACGATAGTAACATAGATAGTGAAATACAGAAACGTTATACTGAGGGCGTGCATATACACTCTCGCATCAATATATATGTACATACATACACACACACATACACAAACTAATTATCACCTGCGTACTACTTTTGTACGATCTTAAAGCATTGATATTTGATATAAGTAATTGCTTTTAAATTCTAAATATAAATTCTTTGGGAATGTTGAATCTCTATATTATTAGAATATGAAAGCTTGTGGCTTAGTTACTAGGATTTTGGACACGTGATCATAATATTGTAGGTTCGATATATATATATATATACACAGATATATCCACGGTAAGTTGTGGGGTCTAGTCTGCATGAAGAACTCAATGTAATCCATATGTTGAAAATGTTATAGGTTAACATAAATCCCGGAAAACAATAAAACATTAAAAGGAAAACAGCGTCATTATATTGCTTTTGACAACAGCTGGTGATATACATGTAAGTAAATATTTTCATTATCTGATATTTTGTAACTAACCTTACATAGATCGATAACGAAGTATGGTTACGATGTATTATCATCACCTAGAAACGATCGTATAGCAGTGAAGTATATTTCTAATGACTTGAATTTTTATTTCATTGTTTTAACTTATATATATATATCTTCTTGGTTGTCTATCGTAAGCAATGGTGACATCTTCTTTATTGTTGTTCCTGTCTGCCGTGGGCACGAAGGTGGATGTGGAGGCCGATCCTTGACTTGCAGGTCCGGGGACAGTGGGGGCAGGGGAAGAGAAGGAGTCAGACAGGCAACTCCCAGAGGTTACCTCCACCTTTCGCCCATCGCCGCAGGGCTTTGGGAGTGCACGCTAAAGAAGAAATCTGTGCGGTAAAGGTTTATAGTGGGAGGGCCAGTGCACAGTGACGGTCGGACTCACTCGGCCGCAGAAGCCAGAATCCGGTGGTACGGAGGACCGTCACGACCAGAGATTTCCTTGGCTGCAGTGGATGGCCACGACGTCCGTAGTGCCTTGCCATGCCCTAGCACTCCACACCGCTTGCTATCGCCGGCTTCGTCACCGTTGGGACGATGTTGTCCTCCTCCACTCACTCCACCGGGTCCAGTCTTCGCATGCAGGGGCAGGCATCCTCTATCTAACTCACCGGGGGTTTCAGACCTGTCCGGCTACCCTCAACCTGGTTCGGCCCGCCAGCCAAGGCGGTTTACCGGGGTGTGGCCGCTGTTGCATGCTACAGATTTTTGGGGCCACAGGTGAGAGCTGAGTGTCAGGTGGGACCCAATGCAGGACGAGCTATCCTGAAAAGGGCATGGCTAGCCTTCCCTACAGAGGTACATGCCCCTCCCTGAAACCCTAGGCATATACACACGCATATACATACACATACATATGTACATGTGCATATACATATTTACACATTTTTGGATGGCCGTTGACTCTTATGAGTTCTTCCGCCCTTTGTCAGGTTTTGATTTTTGTCGTACAGGGTGTCCAAAATCACCATCCTCACCAAGTAAACTTGGTGGGGTTGCCAGTTTAGTCGCCGACGACCCGACCATGCGACAGGTTGTACTGGTTTACATGTTACCAGTAGCACTCAAGAGTGACCTGACAATATATATATATATATATATATATATATATATATATATATATATATATATATATATATATATATATATATATATATATATATATATACATATATATATATATATAATTAGTACCAAGAACAACAACTCAGTAATACAATTAGTTTTGTATATTTAAATTCTAGTTTCCGACATGTATTTTCAAATTCTATTTTCTGTTAATATATTTTCTAATTGTGGTTTTTAAATGCATTAATCGATCTGAATTAACCAAATGTTTTCCGAACAATGAAGAACAAAACATAATTACTCCTACCATTCATAACAGAACTAAATATGTCATTAAAAATCATGAAATAAAGTTCGAAAATATGATTCATTTTTTTAATTTTATTGAAAATATCTTCTTTTAAATGCAATAAGTTATCACAGTAGAAGTTACCATGGTCATTCGAACATAAAGAAGCAACAGTGTATGTTTACATGTAAAATACTTGTAATGTAGCTATTTGAAAGAAAGACTATTATATAAAGATACCAAAATCAATGGCCATTGGTGTTAAATGAAAATTTCAGCATGTAACGATTATTTTGTTTTCATTTAATTTCGTAATCTGATACGAATATCCACAGAAACTTAAACTTCCTACGACTGAATTTACAGATAATCTATGTACTCTCTTTAAATGTCTTATTTCAATAGTTTCAATCATTGGACTACGTTCACGCCAAGGTACTGCCTTTACTGGCTACAACATTGTTACTGCCAACAAGATATTTACTTATTTACTTCCTACAATACTTTTACTTCCTACGAGATCCTTACCTCCTACTTCTTACTAGATCTCTAACTCCCACTTTGTACAGGATCTCTACCTCCTACTAGGCCATTAAATTCTGAAATTAATTTCCCTTCCTACAAGACTTTGGCCTTCGGCAATGTTCCACATCACAGAAACCAAGTCATTGTCATACTCTGTATTCTTCAATAATAGACGAGCTGATAACATTACACTTTATATATGCCAAGCCTAACTATCATCTCCAAAAATCTATAAGCATGTTACGTATTCTGCATCCGGTAATCAGAAGAAGGAAGCTAGGTGTAAAAGCCAAGCCTACTATCTTCAATTCGGTATTTGTCCCAACCCTTACCTATGATCATAAATTTTGGGTATGATCGAAAGAATACGATCATGAATAGAAACGGCCGAAATTGGGTTCCTCCGAAGGCTCTTTAGAATAACTTTACTCGATAGAGTACGTAGCTCGGAGATCAGAGAATCGCTCTAGGTATAAACACTACTTCTCCGAATCACAGCTCCGACACTATGGGCATGTGGTTAGAATAACCCAGTAAAGAATCACTGGACGGATTTTACGGGTAAAATAGACCCAGGGGTAGACCCCGAGCAAGATGGTTGAATAACATCCATGTACTTGGCCTGAATAACATCCTTTGTCTATGGCCTGAGATTTATTTGATTGTAGACATATACCAGAAAATGGGATAAAAATATACTTTGTTCATTCGTTTATACGACACTCTTAATTGCAGAATTCAAAAACGCAACATCAGAATATTAAAGCTCTTAGATGTATAAATGTTAAGTCACTCAGTATTAAAGAAAAGAAATATAAACTCTCAGATGAAATAGATGAATCTTTGTCAAATATATATATAACATAAAACTGAAGAATCAAGAAGCTTTATCAAAGACGCAATATATTCTTCTGCCTTTGAAATACTTGGATTGCCCCATTGCAAGTATAACGATTGGTTCTATGAGACGTTCTTTGACTTTGAGACTTTCCGATATAGAATTCGTTATTCACACACGAATTGGATATCAGAGAAAAATGCCAAGCAAAGCAATCAAATTAGAAATGGAAAAAGATCAGTACAAACAATTTTAAGAAATATAAATGGTGGGCAAAGAAAGCAACTGAAATACAATTCTACAACAGATAGCATGGGCATTTTCTATGGAGGTTTAAAAAAGGCAGTTTCATATCTTTTTATGAATGCGAATGGTATAAATCTTCTGCTTGGGAAACAATGGGATTTCATAGTGATAAAGAATTGATGTAACTTTACATTAAGGATCCGAGATCCAGATACTGTATAGATCCAATATAGAGCTTCTTCTTCTTCTTTGGTGAGCGTTGGGGCAGAGTCGTCAAGCACGCATTCCATCGGGTGTTGTCATGCAAGACAAGCCGAACTCATGGATGTTATCAATAACACAATATATAAATACAAATAAACATGCAGATGATAGTATGAGGTTTTGGGTGTGTGAGGGGTAGGTCGAGTTGTTTACAGTTGTCAGAAGAGACTTTTCTTTCTAGAAATTCTACTACAGTTTGTAAGTTAAAAAAAGAAATCTTCTAGTGAAACTTTCAAATTTCCCATCATGAAGTTTGTACATACATATGTTTCATATACATATACTTGCATACGCTTGTATACATTTACGTATAGGTCTGTATATGTTGTTGCATATGCATATACAAACCTATACGTAAATGTACACATGTGTGTGTATATATGTAGAGATAGAAAAGGAGAGAGAGAGAGACAGAAAGTGAGAGAACGAGAAGTAAGAGATGATTTATATTGTGTAAACAGTCTCAAGAAACAGTAGACGGAGTTTCCATTCATCATGTGACAACAAAACCATAAAATGTAAAATAAAAATGAAACAACTAACATCAAGGCGACAGAATAAACAAATTTCGAGACAACCGATGGGGCGGCTACGTGGTTGGTCTATTTGCTGAGAAACTTAGCCAAATATCCATCAAATTCCACGCTACCTTGAGACACGAGAGAAAGATTATGTAGTTTTAGTTAATTAAGCTGACCTAGGATTAAGGAAAAGCGACAGTTTTTGTATGACAATAAGAGAAAGGTGAATGTGTGGTTTCAGATTCACTCTCACTTGGGCAGGTTGTAATCAACTGTAGCCTCGGGTTCAACAATGGCTTGTCACGGAAATATGGAGGAAGGAAAGTGTAGCTGACGGCCGGGGGAAAAGTACTGAATAGCGATGGGGAGTTTAAATGTTCATTTTATTAAAGTTAAATAGAGAGTATTGTTACTTTGTAGTTTCGCCTGCTTCTCTCATGTTCATCAGAGAAGAAATATATATATATATATATATATATATATATATATATATATATATATATGTGTATGTGTGTGTGTGTGTGTGTGTGTGTGTGTGTGTGTGTGTGTGTGTGTGTGTGTGTGTGTGTGTCTGCAAGCATTTATGTGTGTGTGTAGGTATGTTTGTATATATTCGTGTCTATGTGTGTATCCCGCAACCAGCTACTGGACAAAAGGGAAGCGATAAAATAAATACCAGACTTTAAAACAAATCAAAACGATCGACTAAATCCCTTTAAGATCGTGCTGCAGCATGACCGCAGTCTAAAGGGAGAAACTAGTAAAGGAATAAAATAATAAAGATGAAAACTGGAGAGGAATGTGGTCGAAGACGCAAGTCTCTTACCATGGCTACCAGCACCACACCAACTCTGAAACTGACTATAAACCACAACTACCATCACATACATCAAATGTACATTGATGGAAGGTGGTGTAAGATAATGTAGTAGGAGAACGTATATAAGATAGAAGATAAATGGATTGAAAGAGAAATGTAAGGATAAAATGAAATATAACCTAGGCTTTGGCTTAACAAGAAAAGGAAAAATGCTATTTATTTGAGGAGAGAGAGAAATGCATACAATGTGACAATGGAAAACGAAGAAAAACGAAATAAAATGTTAGAACCGGGCAACGTCTTTAATAGATACATTGAAGCGGGAGTATCAGTAGCCAGATATATGGTCGATGCTAGATGTATGATAAAATACATTGATACCAAATAATATATATCTACAGATTGGACGTTCTAGTTCTCCTTTTCCCAGTTATGCACCCAATTCTCGTAAATAAGATAAAATAATTTTAATTTTCAGTTTGGTAAAAGGCACTCAATATGTGTGCAAGTGACGTCCAAACGAGTATCCTCCACTACCAACTAACTTACCCTTTGCTTCTGGGTCCCGTCCAACAGGGTGGAGAATGCATTGCCCCAGGGGACGGTGAGGGAGACAGGCTGGAACCCCCCCCCCCCCCCCACACACACACACACTTCGTGGGACTTGCAACTGTGGGTGGCCAATTTTGCTCTGGTAACAATGAGTAGGGATGTGATCCGGGGGCCATGAACGTCGGAAGTCACCACTCCTTCAGGCTCTACCACAAACCTATCTGAGAGTGGCCGATTGGTAAGCTGATAAACATAAATTTTCACACTGCCAACCTCTAAAAACCCAAACGAGGAGTACCGTGAAAAAAGTGCCCCAAAACGAGAAGAAATGAGGCAAAATAGGGGAGATTTTAAATAATGAAAGCTATGTCTATTTTCCCAAGAAAGGATACCTCTTACCCACCCCACAAATGGTGGGAGATCTCTCCATCTGCCACTAGGCGAATTACTAAGCCCACTTCATACATCCACGCCAATTCATCTCACCAGTTATGCCACAATACGCAATCTCACTGCTGTTTTATATATTTCCATTGTGTTGCTGCGCATTAAGATATTTAGTAGAGATTTATTTATTGTTCGCAGGAATTTACAGTATATTTAAGCAAATTATACAAATATGTATAAAACTGTGATTTATTAAGTTGCACTGATACGCTTCTCTGAGTTCTGTGCTCTAGGCGTATTTCTAGTAGGCATTTACTGAAGCACAGAGCAAGAATAAAGTAAATTCAAATATGGTATATGTTTATAGAACCGAGGTATTCTATGTAATATATGATATATCAGTAATTGCAGCTTTTCCTATCGAGTCTCAATTTAGATGAGTGACGAACGCCTACCCAGATTATTGTGAGAGCTCGCCTTACGATGCAAAGTTAAACATGCATATTTTGAAATGATGATGAATGTGCAGCATTCTTCCAAATTAAATAATTTCAACTTGTCGCACTTAAATTTACTAAGCCCCCATTCACTAGTACGCAGTACATGCCAAATCAGGTGGCAGGTCATAACACTTTACAGCCTTTGCCTATCTAAACGTTTGCACTGCCAACTTTATGACGGAGCAGAAAATGTTGGGAGAGCTCACTTTAACACTTTTTGTTACCCTATAAACATTGCTTATGAAGTTCAAATGGAATTGCAAATAATCAAAAATGTAGAGAGGTTTTGTAATATAACTTTCCCGTTATCAATCTGTTATGGAGAACATATGTTTTACAAAGGTTCGTACATCAAATTTTGGTGGAGGACTTTTAGATGAATATAAATATTTTAAAACGGGCAGATTTATATTGTAGAATCATAGGTGTTTGATATCAAACGTGTTAAGTCACAGAGATAAATCGAATGCTTATTGTGTGTTCTAGTGGCTAAAATGACTCTATCACTATGCAATAAGTAAATGATGTTAATGATGATCATGATCACAATGGTAGATCCGCCACCAGTTTCGACGAGGAGAAGAATTCAATTGCTCGATCAACTGAACGTTGAATCCGAGAATTAAGGTATTAAATGATTGAATCTTCAAAAAGAGATGTATACCTTTAACCTAATTCCCAAGCTGAATTTGGACAAGGTTGGGTTTTGAATTACAGGTACAGTCCTTCCGAACCGTATCGTCATGTAATAATCTGCTTATAACATGTGTATTATAACATAATACATCATACACTATTTGAATTAGCCGTGCATGACGAAGCGTTGTGTTGGTGATCAGATTGCAGATGTACAATGCGACACAACATTTTACATTTCCTTGTATAGAATACTGGTAGCTATACCCAGGCTTGCCCAGATATAGTTATATCAAATATACTCATTAGCACATCAATTTCCTGTAATAATTGTTTCTACTTTTTTGGCACAAGGCCAGCAATTAACCAGTACATTACTGGTACTTTATTTTATCGACCCCGTAAGGATGAAAGGCAAAGTTAACCTCGGCGGGATTTGAACTCTGAACATAAAGGGCCGTAACTCTTTGCTGCAAAGCATGGTGTCTGACCCTCTACTGATACTGCCAATCCACACTTTAGATGGCTTCTACGCGATTCTCCATATTTTAATGGAACAGTTCAATTTCAACAAAAGCTGTTTTATGAACTGTACCATGTTGAAGGTTTTTACAGACACAAATTAGTAGAGTTAAGCATTAATTGACAAATGCTATGTTCCTAGTATTACGAGGTTCTGAACAAATATAGTAATCGGAACCAGACCTGTGGCTTCGAATCACTTCTGCTTAAACCTTCATTGAATGAATCTATATTTGCTCAACATTCCTGTGATAATGATACAGTGCTTTAAAAAGACACTCTTTTAAGAAGACTGGTTCACTTAGAATTGTTCATTCAGAAAAATGTGCAGAAAATGAACAAAACTTTTTCAGGCGTAACATGGGTTGTTAAGGATTTTACTTTCCATCCACACTTTTTCTGGGATGTTTTCTACTTTATACATGGGTGACCAATGTCTTGTAAGTGAAATTAATTGGCGGATTCTTCATACATATATATATATGTGTGTGTGTGTGTGTGTGTGTGTGTGTGTGTGTGTGTGTGTGTCACAGTGCGTGAGTGTGTTTACGTCTGCAACTGATTTGATGTGCCTATTATTTTGACAAAAGAAATAGTTCAATGAAAAATGTACATGACTTGAAAATAAAACAACTGGGATTAATATGATCGACTAAATCAAGGCAGTGCCCCAGCACGGCCCGCAGAATAATAACTGAAACCAGTAGAATAGAAGACGATGATAATTTGGTTTTTATTTTCTTAGAAAAAGAATATTTTTACAAGATACTGCATTAATTCTCATAATTTCTTTAACTTAATTATTTTTTCCAATTAGTAATATTTTTCAATGTCTATTGCAGTGCTTGTGGGTATAGAATATTTTTAGTGTTTCTGTCTGAATTAATAAGAAAGAACAGACTCTCATTATGAGCATGTAATATTCTCGTGGAACACATGTGCCTCCAGGCAAAATCTGAACTATCTAAGTGCACCTCCATGGCCTATAAATTGGAACATACATACTGTCCTAAACACACAAATTCATATATACATATACATTCGTTATAAAATTATCAAGTATTATTTAAAACATTTAATATAACGTTAAGGTGTGTTTTAAACCATTATCAGTATGTACGTTAAATTTGTCCTTCCTCTGAAACTATTTTGTTGGGATTTATAAACAGTTGAAGGAAATCTTTGTATGTATGTTCTGGTCTTGTTATTTGATAACATTTCCCCTATAGAGAGAGAGACCCGGTTTTTAACATGGCAACAAGACTCATTGAAATTTAAGAAACATAAACTAGGTAAATACATATGAATACCTATATGTGTTTTTTTTTTTGTGTGTGCGTGCGTGTTATTGTATATGTAGATCTGTATTATGTTTCGTTGCACATATGTTTTATCATGTGTGTACTGGTTGATATGTTTCTGTGTTTACACATGTGTATATGTAATTATTACATACTGAATTTCTGAAATATTTTACATGTTTTTACAGTTCTATTAATTTACTGTACTTGTAACTTCATAACTAGCCACGGTCTTTCCGGTTATTTGAAGGCCAGCTTCTCACGCGTTGTACTGAGGCAATTAGTAACATATCCTAGAACTCCAATGACCATAGGTACAAATATAAAGGTATAGTCAGAGTGAAATATCTGCAGATTCCTCATTAGTTCAGCCTAAATATTCTCTTTCTCACAGATTTTTTCCCTTCATCCTCCCGTGTAGTTAAAATAAGTACCTATCAAATACTGGTAATCAACTGTTGCTATTCTTCTAAACTGCGGTCATATGACTGACTGAGCTAGAAACCGTATCAACAGACATATCAAAGCATCTAATGTTCTGGAATTAGCAATTAATGTACAATTAGCCCACCATAAACATAACACAGTTTTATTAATTCTATTTAACAAATTATTCTTAGCTGTGCCGACGAATAGTTTTTTTTATTCATATTTTAATGACATAATTTTTATCATATATGATTATTTTCATATTTAGAAAATTCGATTTTCAATTTAAAGAATAAGATGTTTTTGTTTTGAAACAGGTAATGTCTATTAAATAATGCAATAATTAATATCTCATTTATGTTTTATATTTTGAAAGAACTATTTTAAAATTTGTTATGGATTTTATTGTGTAAAGTTAAAGTCATCTATTTTGACGATGTGTATTTCAGTTGTTCAGTCAAGTTCAAATTAAAATGTGTGTGGCTGAGTATATCAGAGACTTGCGTAACCTTAGCTTCATTCTCAAGTGTCTTCTGACGCACTTCCAAACAGTTATCGTCAGTGCAATTTCACTCAAAACGATTAAGCCGACTCCATGCTATGGAAAATGACATGGCTGTAGCATTTAGATAGTTGGTCGAACTATAGCTCAAGTTCTCCAGGTCGACCATGCTTTCACCTAATAGACAACATATTGCTCCGTGATATCAGAGGTTTATGAAGAATAGAAAAGTAGTTTAGTCATATTTATTTATTTCTACAAGCTTGTCACTCTTTGTCAGCTTGTTGGTGGGTTTGGTTGAAGCGACAGCTTTTGAAACATTTGTCATCAGTCATGTGTGTCCCAACACAATGTTTGTGGCTAATAGTGTTATAGATGCAACTGATATTTTTGTGTTCATATTTCGTTTACGATTACCTACTATAAACCGCAATTGCATCTTCAAACCTCTCCATAGAGCTAGCATAAAGTCCGACTAAAACATGGAGTCAAGGCCGGAGCTTATTCCAATTACATTGGTACTGAGCGATTGAGTCCAATAATTGTTTCTACTTTAGGCACAAGGCCAGCAATTACCCAATGCATTACTGGTACTTTATTTTATCGACCCCCGTAAGGATGAAAGGCAAAGTCAACCTCGGCGGGATTTGAACTCAGATCGTAAAGGGACGTAACTATGCTGGAAAGCATGGCGTCCGACCTCTACCGATACTGCCAATCTACCGCCCTACTTTTGAGTCCAATAATGCCTACAAGATGGTATCTTGAGCTACTGATACACATTTCATCTGTCTGTGATTGTAAATGTATGTATGATGTATACATATCTCAATTATACTTCATAATCAATAACTATTAATATGCTAGTGGCAGAGTATGTGTGTATATGTATGACGTCCGAAAAAGTATCCCCAACAGCAACTAACTTAGTTCAGGCCTACAGGGTGGAAAATACATAGCCCCGGAGGACAGAGAGGAAAGGCGGCGGAACCGCCACTACAATTCGCGGGGCTTACACCAGCAGCCAACTCAGCTCCGCTAGCTGTGAGCAGAGATGGGGTAGGGGGACCAAGAACGCCGGACACCTCCACTGCTACAGGTTCTACCACAAACCTATCTGGTTCATTATCGCATCAAACAAAATGCACTCTGATAAGTGTACATTCCGCTATAAGTTGAAATCCCACTGAAGTCAACTTTTCCTTTTATTCTTTTAGTTTCTATAAACTCACAGTGCAGAACAACTACTTTTCTTTACTTTACTTTTTCTTCCTTCCGTCTTTTCCTTTTTCTGCTTTCTTTTGACCGTCTTTTCTTGTTTTATTCAGTTCTCGTCTCTCACTGTCTCTACTTCTCTAACAGATAAGGGGAGTACAAACAGTATATGTAATTCTATGTTTATGTATTAACCCTGCAAATGACGGTCTAATAAGAATTGTGTACAATTTAAGCTTAGGGAATGTCATCTGCCCTGCTACATAACCTAAATGACCGACCCTCCTTTGCACCAGTACCGTAAGCAGCTTTGTAACTTGCTAGAAATAGCAGCTAAGTAACAACTTGCTGTTATAAAGAAGATAATGTGTTCTTTATTTTATCAGGTTAATCAGGGCAAGAATAGCAGAGACCACCCTGTGATTGTTTCATATGTTTAATTATATGCCAATCAATTTCTAGTTGATATAAAATGCTCGGATCTATCATTTGAATCTTGGAGCATATTTTATGGGTGAATGGCGCATGTCAATCTGACATGACACCCTTAATTTAATTTGATTTAATTTAATTTAATTCAATTTATCTTAATTTTGTATATATATATATATATATATATATATAATGCCCTATGGTTGAGCTTATATATATATATATATATATATATATATATTTATATATATATAATGCCCTATGGTTGAGCTTATATATATATATATATATTTATATATATAATGCCCTATGGTTGAGCTTATATATATATATATATATATATATATATATATATATATATATACTATGATATTGTTCGCTGCAGATACAAATTATTTCGTTTCTTCTAGTTGCCTATTAAGTTAAAATTAAAATAAGACACCTGAAAAAGGGACAGTTATGTGGAAAAATTGAGAAATTGAAACGAGGCTAAATTTATCCAAGTATCTGGAGATTTCGATGCTTCGGTAGGGGTGGGAAAACTGGACTCGACGTAGAATGAAGAATGTATGTAGTTGTTGGTGACGTCTCTTATGCATCTCATGCACAGAGTGAGCACTGGCTTTCACTGTATTCCAAAATCTCAAGAGTGGCACCACAACAATGAGCTGAGACAATTATGGGGAAGTGATGATCTAGAGCAGCAGACATATATGAAGAAAATGTGTATGTATGTGTGTGTGTGTGAATATTCATTGGTTTTATTTACTTACTAATGATACCGGCCATACGATGGTTATATTTCGTAGAATACGTTGGCCTCCGTATATAAAGTTAAAAACAAATTATAACTAGAAATAAATATAAATATAAAGAAGGTTAAGTAGATATAAATGTATTCACATCGGCTACATTTGGCTAGAATGATTTATAAAATTACCCAGGCTCAATATATATATATATACCCACTGAAGATTTATAAGCGCCCACTTGAATAAGTATCTATTGATCTTACACAAGCTTCTACATAACTTGGTATAATTTCACCCAAATTGTAGAAATCATATAATGAAACGATTCGTCTGGGAAATGATATAATTGATATATCTCATATGAAATAATACAGCCAATTATCCACACATTACAGTATAGTTAGCACCCCAAACGTTTAATTGGGAATATACTCAGGTATTTCGTAATGTTTGCTGAGTGAGATGGAATTTGGCCGGAGTATCGCTATTAGCCTTCTCCGTTTATGTATATATATATATATATATATATATAGGAAAAATTAGGACCCCGACGGCAGAGCTCAAGCCGTTTCGACGGCTATTTCAGGACTAAATTAAATTTTTTAGTTGGTGAATAAATAGCCGAACTTTTTAAGGGGGTACTTCCTTATATGGGAACATTGTAGTTGTCAAGAGGATTGGTTAAAATTTGTTGTAAACACAAATAAGTCTATCATGGCATTTGGTGGGAGGTAGGGGTGGCTGAACTTGCCTGCAGAACAATAGAGGAGTGAGTGGAGCGGTCAAGCGTTGAAAGTGATATGTTTACATCAGATTCTAAGGATAGTGTATGAAGTGGGGGAGGCTGGTTATAGAATAGGTAAATCGAAAGAGAGTAGGGGACAGTAAAAGATACTAGAAAGAAATTAAAAAATATATAAAATTAGATAGTGAGAGATGAATAAAAAAAATCACAATGCTATCTTACAATTACAGGTTAATAAGTTGAGAATAGATAAAACTTGTAGAAAATACAAAACTGATACAAACTTAAAGGGGTTTTAACACGTCTGCTATAAGTAGTTAGTAAAACGTATTCGGCCAATTCTATCTTAAAATAACAGGGGTGGGGGAAATGATGCTAAAAGGCCCGATGTGCTGCATCGGGGTAGGCGAAAGGGGAAAAAGAGACGAGGAAGAAAATAGGGGGTGGAAGGAAGTGATAGGAATAGAAAGAGAGAAGACAAAGAGGCAAAGAAAAGAGATACATCTATTTAAGCTGGAGTTTCCCGTAACTTATTCGGCAAGTGTGTGTGCGGGGGGGGGGGGGGGTATCAGCCCTTGTCTACCCACCCGGGTCGTTATAGGGTTTGAGGGCGAGGTAAGTCCTACGCAATCTGTGTTTGCATACAGTTACCAGTTCATCTTTCTTGTTTAGGAGTTGGTCCTTCGAAAACAGCATTTGTAATGTTTCCTCCGAGCATAAGTTACACGGACGGCGTCCTGTGTAAGAGTTAGCTCTGGACAGTAAGCTACAAGTGAGATTGTACGTTATATTATTATCTTGGAGGTTCCAGATGTGGCCCGAAAGTGTAGTGGCATGTCGCCGGACCGGGTTTCGGAAAGTATGTCGCTGTTGGTAGAGATGGGTCTTGAAATTACACGCGGTTAATCCTAGATAAGCTTTGTTGGAGGTGTCCGTCCTCACGTTGCACTGGTAGATCACGTTACGTTCTCGGCATTTGTTGTTGAGGCGGCACGTAGATCTATTAGGGCTGTTATACCTCCTGGTCGGCTCGCCACTGATGTCTAGGTTATTTCTTCCATAGAGGTTGAGTTTTTTGTTGTTTGAGGAGACGATGTTAGGTGGGGTGCTGTAGGAAAGTTTGATGGTGTTTTTGTTGATTATGTTGTGGTAGCGGTGTTGTAGTGGGAAGTGTTTTTCGAGGAGTCTAAAGAAAATTTTCCCGATAGGTGTTGCCACCTCGGCATTGTGGGGAGGATTGAACTACGTTACGTTGCGTGAGCGGCGGTGTCGCCTGCTGGTTCCGCTAAGGGAAGCTGGGTAAAAGGATATTTCCTCCCGGAAGCCACTCCGCTTGAGGGCCTGGTTGTAATGTGGCGCGTGTTCGTCGATTATCTGCTCATTAGCGGACAAACGAGATATGCGGAGGGAGATGTTTTTAACCAGGTTATTGGTGATGTTTCTGGGATGGTTAGAGCAGCGGTGGATGTAGTGCAGGTTGTCGTGTGGTTTCCTGTATGGGTAGTACAGATCAATTTCGAGGTTAAGGGTAACGTCCAGGAAATTGACTCGGGTTAGGGACGTTTGTAGGGTGATTTTAAATCCCCAGTCCCGGAAGAAGTTGATTAGTTGTTTACGGACCCTGTCTGTACTACTGGGGTTGTACCCTTTGAGGGTTAGAAGACCATCATCCCGGTACAATCCACCGCTGAATGCAGGAAACATTTCGGTGAGTTTAAATAGTAGGAATAATCCTATAAGATCTGTGACCTCGGCCGAATCCGTCGCGCGCATACTGATGTCGAAGGGGGAGTCAGGAGCTCTCTTTATCCACTTGGAGTTGTCGGAAAGTAGGACTGTCTTCCTGGCGTGGAGAATGATATTTCTTTCCTGGTCAGTGATGGGTGTGAGTGTTTCGGCAAAGTCCAAGGCGGCCGTAAGGAGCGGTAAGGTAATAGATGCATAGTAACTCTCTATGTCAGACTGGATGAATTTTGTGTCTCGTTTGTCCTCCATATTCCTGAACCATGAGATTTCTTCTTGGGTGCTGACCCATAGGCTAAGTCTCACGTTTTGGGATGATGGTCTTCTAACCCTCAAAGGGTACAACCCCAGTAGTACAGACCGTGTCCGTAAACAACTAATCAACTTCTTCCAGGACTGGGGGTTTAAAATCACCCTACACACTTCCCTAACCCGAGTCAATTTCCTGGACGAAATATCCTTTTACCCAGCTTCCCTTAGCGGAACCAGCAGGCGACACCACCGCTCACGCAACGTAACGTAGTTCAATCCTCCCCTCAATGCCGAGGTGGCAACACCTATCGGGAAAATCTTCTTTAGACTCCTCGAAAAACACTTCCCACTACAACACCGCTACCACAACATAATCAACAAAAACACCACCAAACTCTCCTGCAGCACCACACCTAACTTCGCACAAAACATCGTCTCCTCAAACAACAAAAAACTCAACCCCTATGGAAGAAATAACCTAGACATCAGTGGCGAGCCGACCAGGAGGTGTAACAGCCCTAATAGATCTACGTGCCCCCTCAACAACAAATGCCGAGAACGTAGCATGATCTACCAGTGCAACGTGAGGACGGACACCTCCAACAAAGCTTATCTAGGATTAACCGCGTGTGACTTCAAGACCCGTCCCTACCAACAGCGACATACTTTCCGAAACCCGGTCCGGCGACATGCCAGTACCCTTTCGGGCCACATCTGGAACCTCCAAGATAATAATATAACCTACAATCTCACTTGGATCTTACTGTCCAGAGCTAACTCTTACACGGGAGGACTCCGTCCGTGTAACTTATGCTCGGAGGAAACATTACAAATGGTGTTTTCGAAGGACCAACTCCTAAACAAGAAAGATGAACTGGTAACCGCATGCAAACACAGATTGCGTAGGACTTACCTCGCCCTCAAACCCTATAATGACCCGGGTGGGTAGACAAGGGCTGATACCCCCCTCCACACACACACTTGCCGAATAAGTTAGGGGAAACCCCAGCTTACATAGGTAGATGTATCTCTTTTCTTTTCCTCTTTCTCTTCCTATCACTTCCTTCCACCCCCTATTTTCTTCCTCGTCTCTTTTTCCTCTTTCGCCTACCCCGATGCAGCCCATCGGGCCTTGTAGCATCAGTTCCCCCACCCCTGTTATTTTAAGATAGAATTGGCCGAATACGTTTTACTAACTACTTATAGCAGATGTGTTAAACCCCTTTAATTTTGTATCAGTTTTGTATTTTCTACAAGTTTTATCTATTCTCAACTTATTAACCTGTAATTGTAAGATAGCATTGCGATTTTTTTATTCATTTCTCACTATCTAATTTTATATATTTTTTAATTTCTTTCTAGTATCTTTTATTGTCCCCTACTCTCTTTCGATTTTCCTATTCTATAACCTCCCTACCCCACTTCATACACTATCCTTAGAATCTGATGTAAACATATCACTTTCAACGCTTGACCGCTCCTGTCACTCCCCTATTGTTCTACAGACAAGTTCAGCCACCCCTACCTTCCACCAAATGCCATGATAGACTTATTTGTGTTTACAACAAATTTTAACCAATCCTCTTGACAACTACAATCTTCCCATATAAGGAAGTACCCCCTTGAAAAGTTCGGCTATTTATTCACCAGACTAAAAATTTTAATTTAGTCCTGAAATAGCCGTCGAAACGGCTTGAGCTCTGCCGTCGGGGTCATACTTTTTCCTATTTCCCACTCTACTACTTTAAGTATTGAGTACTCTGGTGCGTTATGGTCCATTTGTTTCCTTACCACAATTCATTTGTTATATATATATATATATATATATATATATATATCCTGGGAGTGTAATGCAGAGTTACTGTAGGTTTACGACCAAACAAAACAACTTAAACTGACCAACATATGAATGTTAGACTTTTTGTATGCCATGTATATTCATTGTCTTTACTACCACAGAGGTCCGACGAGCTTTTGATTCCTGAGTTGGGCTAGATCGATACAGATCGAACCTTGAGCTGATCAGTAGCGAAATGCGCGTCACCAACCTATAAACGTAATGAAGTAGTATCCATTCCACCTTGTATTATTATTATCATTATTATTATTATTATATATATATATATACACACACACACACACACACATACACACACACACACACACACACACACACACACACACACACACACACACACACACACACACATATATATATATATATATATATATATTACGAACGAATGAGCATACGAAATGTAAAATACATGGCAACTAAGCCATCAATCATCAAGCTTTATGAAAAAAATGTATATGCGTTCGGGATGTTATTTACATCCATTGCTGAATCAGTTTGATTCAACAATAGATGGAAGCAATATAGATGTTCTGATCTAGGGGAGATACAAACAGTGGGAAAGTAATTAGATAGTATAACATAACAGTAATAAGAGAAGCGTCAGCATTATCTATTAGGACATTGTCGAACTTTACCCTTTTTCAGTGACCACTACATTCTTCAATAGAATCTACCACATATTGTGAAATGTGAGATTATTAGGCACGTGTGGAGAATATTGTTCGTTAGCAAGGGTACAGATTGGGTAAACAAACAGACATAAGCAGGGCCATCGGCGTTAACATGGTCTCGCCGAAATAAAATCTAACTCAAACCTGCCTTCTCGGCAGAACATTCTTATTTCTAATAGGCAAACACTTTCGTGATAACCACATATACAAGAAGCTATTTAATAGGTATAACCTTTAGATCAGCTTTAGCTCCATGCCCAGATTCAAAGGTACATAAACCAACAAATCAGCATTACGTAACTTAGCTGAGTGCTGTTGTAGGAACATAAATATATGCCCACTAAATGGAGCTTGAAAAAAATGCCTATAATCTAAGAGGTAACTGTCAGAGCCACAAACCCAGACAGCAAGTGATATGTCGGGCTCATAGAGGAGCAGATCAAGCTCCACTATGAAACCAATATAGCTTTGTTTCAAAACAGAGAGAAAAGAACTACAACAATATTTGCCAGGTCTGGAATCTGAAAGAGAACTCATTGGAAAACAGTATCAGCTGAAGATTGTAGAAATATACAGACCCTATATTAATGGAACAAAGCAATGCGGGCTCCTCATCGTTGTGAGGCGGCTGAAACTAAAGAACTCGTTAGGTCCCAATGGCTGCCTTAATGTTTGAAGTAAACCTTGACTACCCTGCACTAATTCATCTTTCGCTTCAAGTCCCCACATGCCGCAACTACAGAATAGCTGTGACAATACCGACGCCCGCGAAGCAGCCAGGGGAATCGACGCGATATCGAGTGAAAATTCTCCTTTGCACTCAAATGTTCTATTAGATAAAAGCCAGTATATTCGATATAAACATTATTTGGCATATGTTGCCTCCCATAGATCTGATTTATTTTTTTCAAAACTATGCTTGTTAAAGTGATTCAGTATCGGAAGTGAAAAAAAAAACCTGAAACATATTGTTTTCACAAAGGCTGAAGATTGATGATGTATGCGAAATTAATGTAATACGATTAATCGGATACGACCATGAAATTCTGTCTAGCGACGAAAACGTATGCTGGGTTGCTTAGTTGCCATGTTTGTTAAGTAATATTTTCGTAAGTCCAATCAGAAAAAAGAATGAAGAAACGATGAAAGGAAAACGCAACATCGTGCAAGAGCTCAGAAAAAATTACTAGAATGTGAACCCATGTGTCTGTTTGTATGTTTATGTGAACTTCTTACAGCTTAACGTTATTTTCGTTCTCTATCACTCTTATTCGTTGCTTACCACTATGGTAATTAGGTGTATTTCTCCTTCAGCACATAATAATTCACTCTCATCACTTTCTCTCAATATCAAACGTTACATCAGACCAAAGAAGCACCACATATCGCGTATTGTATGTTACACGTACACACACACAATTCCCGCTATACCTATGTAAGCTTATTAGAGGCAAATAACTTTTTACTGATGTGTGTGTGTGTGTGTGTGTGTGTGTGTGTGTGTGTGTGTGTGTGTGTGTGTGTGTGTGTGTGTGTGCGACAGAGATTATATATGATTATATATAAATATACTATATATAATATGAAATATATTACGATCATGCACTCGCATACACACAGGCACACACAGACATATAAACACACACACACATAAACATACACACATACATACACACACACATTTATATATATATATATAGAGAGAGAGAGGAAGAGAAAGAAAGAGAGGGTATCCCAAAAGGATGTATACACACTTCAACAGCATTAAATAATGTGTATACATTTTGGGAGGACATCTTGTATATATATATATATATATATATATATATATATATATATTTGTATGGTGTGCGCGCCATTAGATTACAACTCACACTTCCTGAATCAACGTGTGTGGTAGATGTATCTATCTATAAGTCACATTTCTATACTGTTTAACGATACTCTAAAAGTGCTATCGGAAGTAGGATTCATAGTTTTTTAAATGTGTTTTTTCTTTTCTTTTCTTTTCTTTTATGAGTCTTTGTATTTATCTATCAATTAATGAAATTACTGTTTGTAATTTTTCCAGTAGTCTCCTTCCATTTTCTAAGGCCTGTTCGATTCAATTTCCTCACCTACATAACAAAGGCAACACATTTTATCTTCGGGGAGTGAATTGGCATAACAGCCGATCATTGCTGATCAACATATATTATCAGAAAATTAATCACACCGTTTAAATAATCTTAGATGTATTTAACAGACTTTAGAATAGTATTTCGTTATTCCTTATTCGTACCATTATCTTAAAATTAAATTTATAAAGGAAAATACCTTTTGGCGCTGTGTTTAATTTTGTTTTATACATTAACAAATTCATGGTGATGTTTTAGACAAATTAATTATATCTTAGTAGAGTCATTTCAACTGCACAAATACTGTTAAACTCATTTGTCATATATGGTGTCAAACGTTTCTTCTTACTTTTTGGAATCTGGACAATTACAAAATAGCAAAGAATACAAAGGCACGTTTCTCACTAGGGAATAAATATAAGGTGAATGTAGGAAATTTTAATGGCTAAAATGGCTCGCTTCAACGTACTTACTTTAGTTTCAAAACACGCCCTCAAAGAGAATCACTTGCTAGACTTAATATAACTTCGAATTTTTTGTTAAATATTCTTTCCAAAATAAGGCGATAAGGATATTGGGTAGCACCATTCCATCTATATCTACATAACTATAAACATATACGTGCATTACTATACAAAGACATATATAAACATATGTATAGAAATCATAATTATCTATAAATATATTCATATTTACATAAATAAACATACGCATGTACGAACATATATATATATATACATATATATATACCTCCAACACCCTCTCACATTTCTCTATCGCTCTTATTCCCTCACTTTCTCTCTCTCTCTCTCTCTCTCTCTCTCTCTCTCTCTCTCTCTCTCTCTCTCTCTCTCTCTCTCTCTCTCTTATATATATATATATATATATATATATATATATATATAAGAACCCTCGCCGATAAAGCCTGGCAGCTTCGGAGGAACAATCAAGCATTCTCCCTTGATTGACAAATTATTGTAGCTGCGCCTGCATATAAGCAAAATCATCGATTCTGTAAATTATGCAATATAGAGATATACTGCATTTTAACGTCGGAAAACAAACTTTTGAACAGCAAAATTGAAAGTTCACTTTACTGTAACCATCGTTTGAAAACGACTTTTTCTTTTTTTAAATGCATGTAATGTTACCTTTTTACACCACCGTTTGCAAATTTCTGTTTTATATGTTTATACACACGATATCGCTTTCTATAATAATAGTACTAAACACTGTTTTTTGGACCCCTTTAGAAATAACCTGCTACTATAATAGCCCCAATAACTTGTCTGTAATTCTGTACTACTTTGACCCCTTTAACTAAATTTTGTCCAAACAACACCACTAGAAGAATTTACTTCCTCCGCCAACCCTAACACGCCTCATTAAGCTAACTGCTGCCAAAACATTTTCTTCTTACAATCTCTACTACTCTGACAGTCTTAAATCCTAAGACTCCCTCCCCTTACTCGCTTCCCTCTTCCTCTTCCTTCCTACCTCCTTCTTTCTCTTATATCTAGTGTATAAAATATTTTCATATCATTCTACTACAAAGGTCTGACGACATGATGTGTTTTCTTACAGTGTACCTAAGATTTATGATAATATTTTTATATTATACAAATAGCGAGGTATAGGTAACCCATACACTATAGAAACAATTGTTACCTAATAAATTCTTTATACCCGCATTTCCGTTTCATAAACTTCTTCTTTATATATATATATATATATATATATATATATATATATATAGTACATTATGAAGAGAAAAGAAACATTAGATATAATTAGTAATAAGATATATCATACCTATCTGGTTCTTCAGTCCCCGACTACGTAGCTTCGTGGCATATTAAGCAAAAACACTAGATCATAGAGATATAGAGCTTTTGTGAGGTTCTGCCGACTTATCAAGGGGATACCTCATTAAGGATTTCAAAACACGTCTGCACTGCGCGAGATAGAATCTCAAAAAGGCGGCGGGCGAGTCAATCACATGATACAGCGGTCAAGAAATAGAGCTAAGCCCCTTATAACCCTGAAAAAAATACCACGGATGCGGAGGGGGTATTCATATCAAAGCCGTAGAAGAGGTGGTTTGAGGAGGCGAGAAGTATGAGTAATGGTAGCTATCCAGCAGTCACTACACTTAAAAGGTTACTCGACCAAAGGGAGATAGCTCTGATACTGAATCAGTCTAATCCATTCGGATAGTTCTGTCCCAGTTATTCATAGAGCAACATCGGTTGAGGTTGGCACCACTAACACAGGGATATGTGTTGATATATTCATGTATGTGTATGTGTCCGCATGTATCTGTGTGTTTCTCTCTATATATTGTATATATAATATATATATATATATACATTAAGATAAAACAATCAATCTACCAGATCTTAATCACCCATATAATCATCACTGTCCTTTTCACTTTTTATTCTCTATTTATCTATTTACTGTTCTCCCCTCCTTAGTCCTATTCTTTATGTCTCATCCTCGAATCCTTATTCTTTATTCTCTATCTCCTGTTCTTTATCTCTTTCTCTCTTATTTTTTATTTTTTATTTCAATCCTCTGATATTTTTTGTATTTTTGGCATTTATATTTCGCCAATACACTATATTAGCACCACGTCCACTCATCTTTATCTCTTTCTCTCTTATTTTTTATTTTTTATTTCAATCCTCTGATATTTTTTGT
>OZ024742.1:298895029-298900029 GCA_964016885.1 Eledone cirrhosa | reverse complement strand
GATCGATCTTTGACTCTTAGTAAAAGACAGCCAAAAAATTTGAAGCAATTACTAACAAAAGCAAAGTTTGACCTTAACAACAAAGACCAATCATTCACTGTATCTAAATGCAATGATAGTCGATGCAGCACATGTCAATCCATACACGCCGGTCAATATATGAAAACAAAAACTGAAAAATATTCCCAAATGCAAATATGAACTGCAAAAGCAGAAATCTAATTTACTGCATTAAATGCCCGAATTGTGAAGAACTATATGTCGGTTAAACTGGAAATGCACTATCGGAACGTGCATGGGTACACCGTCAGCAAATCAGAGACCCAAATGTCCGTCAGATGACCCTAAGTAACCATCTAGCAACATGTGGTCAGGGAATATGTATAATATTCCCATTCTACAAATTACATAGCCCAAGTGAAATCAAAGAAAAGAATTTTATTGATGAATTCAAACCCAAGCTAAATGAACAATAATAATGCTTAGGGGTATTACTTCTACTATGACTATGACTACGACCATGTCGACTACGACCACCAATAAAAACAACAACAATAATAATAATAATAAATGTGATGTTGATGGTGATGATTACTAGAAAATACTATTTTCATCATTTCTAAAAATAACAAAACAATTGATGCTTTGGATAGGATCAATTAGTGGTCGTTAGACATGCTCAACCAATGGTGACGCCTAAACCAATCAGCTTTAGTAATTCAGTGAAACTAAACACTGATTGATCGAAATACAGTTTGCAAGATTTAGCATTCTGGAGCCATTTTTCACTGTATATAAGGTACAAAATGTACCCATCTCACTACAGTTGAAAATTGCAAACTTGACTGTCACCACACATATTGAACGTGAATATTGCGAAAGCATGAAAGTACTTATTCAATTAACACTTAACTTTTAATATTCTATCATACTATTTCATTATAATACCATTATAAATTTTAAAGGATTGTAAATAAAACGAGTAAATCAGACAAAGTTGGAATTCCTCTTATTAATATATATATATTAATATATATATATATATATATTAATATATATATATATATATATATACATATATATATATATATATATACATATATATATATATATATATACATATATATATATATATATATACATATATATATATAAATATATATATATACATATATACATATATATATATATACATATATATATATATATATATACATGTAAAGTTATATTTAAAATTGTTGGGTTACAACTAGTAAATATTTATAACTGATATAAAAGCACTCGACAAATATTTGGAGTATATTTACAATATTAAATAAATGGAAAACTATATTTATAAAACCATATCTATTTCATTATATATATTTCGGGGATATCATATTAACAATATGCTATGCCTTCATCAGACAAAATACAATATAAACAGTTTTATAGATAAATAGATTCGACATACCGTAATAAACACCGACTTCATTTGAAGAGGTTTACGCTAGAAGGCATAGCATATTGTTAATATGATATCCCCGAAATATATATAATGAAATAGATATGGTTTTATAAATATAGTTTTCCATTTATTTAATATTGTATATATATATATATATATCATAAAACATGTCTATAGAATCACAAGATAAAATATATACTATTTCCTGTCCCAATTAGCATAATTAACTATATAAAAAATCGAATAGGCCAGGCTATACGAATGAGGCTTCTATCAAGGAATCTCCGACAAATAACCAAAACTAGCGCTTCGCGTCGGCCGTAGTGGAATATGTATCGAATATTTCGACAGCGTAATCGCCTAGATACAGTCAACTAAGCAGAATTAGGTTTAAAATAAACTAGGAGAAAATAGAATACATTTAAATACCTCTACCATGATTTCGTCCGTGTTTTGTGTTTTCCAATAGTTATGTAATAATTATATAAACTCGAGCGCCGGATTCTTCAGGAAGCTCGCTCATATCTAGACATTAAATTTTCCAAAACGATCGCGCCAAGAATTCATTTCAAAATGGCTAAAAATCGTGACGTAGTCGCGGTCAAGTTGGAAGGAGTGAGGTAGTTGCTTACGACTGGTGGCATTTTTGCTAGAAAGCACAGCACCATACAGCCAAATTTTTATCTCAACCTAGTGGGAGATTATTACATATAATTGGGAGATGAAATAGTATATATTTTATCTTGTGATTCTATAGAAATGTTTTATGATATATAGCTCTGATTGTTTAATTTATTAATTTTTCATTGAGCCACAAAGTGACCGGTTGCAAAACACGTATATGTATGTGTATGTATATATATATGTAAAGTTTTATATATATATATATATATATATATATATATATATATATACTATATATATAGAGTTATAAACTCAAACAGTCTTTTACAATTAATTAGCTCAAAGAAAGAAGTATTTCTGAGCCGTGAAATACAAGTTAATATGAATTAATATATATGATAAACACTAATACAATCATATAAGTGTTTGCATTGTAAATGACCAAGTTAGTTAGATTGAAAAATACTAATTAGATTAATACAGTTTGCCTGTCTCGATTTAAAATAATAAATCAATAAAAACAAACCCATATTGGCAATAGCCGTGGTACTTGGACAAATTTTAATTTCAAAATCCAAACCTGTTCCGTAAACTTCAAAACCCAAATAAGTTTCGATAATTGAAAAAGTGAAAAATTCCATCTTCTGCTCTCATCAGCAAGTACCCAGAAAATTGGTATGTTTCACCTCAAAATATTTAGGAGAACTAATCGACGCACATGGATTTTCAGCGTCTAGCTATCCCATACTCGTGCTGCTAGAAATAACAGCCGTTTTTATGGGATTAAAATTAGCTCAACAAAAGGAGCCGTTGTACTATATATATATAGAGTTATAAACTCAAACAGTCTTTTACAATTAATTAGCTCAAAGAAAGAAGTATTTCTGAGCCGTGAAATACCGGGATAGCTAGACGCTGAAAAACCATGTGCGTCGATCAGTTCTCCTAAATATTTTGAGGTGAAACATACCAATTTTCTGAGTACTTGCTGATGAGAGCAGAAGATGGAATTTTTCACTTTTTCAATTATCGAAACTTATTTGGGTTTTGAAGTATACACTTATCTACGGAACAGGTTTGGATTTTGAAATTTAAATTTGTCCAAGTACCACGGCTATTGCCAATATGGGTTTGTTGTATTGATTTATTATTTTAAATCCAGACAGGCAAACTGTATTAATCTAATTAGTAATTTTCAATCTAGCTAACTTGGTCATTTACGATACAAACACTTATATGATTGTATTAGTGTTTATCATATATATTAATTTACATTAACTTGTATTATATATATATATATATATATATATATATATATATATATATATATATATATATATATATGTATATACATATAAATATATATATATATATATATATATATATATATATATGTATATGTATATACATATAAATATATATATATATATATATGTATATACATATAAATATATATATATATATATATATATATATATATATATATATATATATATATACATATAAATATATATATATATATATATATATACATATAAATATATATATATATATATATATATACATATAAATATATATATATATATATATATATATATATATATATACATATAAATATATATATATATATATATACATATAAATATATATATATATATATATATATATATATATATATATATATATATATGTATATACATATAAATATATATCTATATATATACATGTAAAGTTATATTTTAAATTGTTGGGTTACAACTAGTAAATATTTATAACTGATATAAAAGCACTCGACAAATATTTGGAGTATATTTACAATATTAAATAAATGGAAAACTATATTTATAAAACCATATCTATTTCATCACATTTACTTCGGGGATATCATATTAACAAGATGCTATGCCTTCATCAGACAAAATACAATATAAACAGTTTTAATGGGCATGCAGTTAAATTGACCTGCTCGTCCACCAGGAATTTGGCGCAGGGTATTAATAGAATAAATAATAGGAACTTAAAACCTACTGATAATAGCATAAATGGTATACAAGTTAACAAGTGTGACTGTAGAGATGGATCTAAATGTCCGTTGGGTGACAACTGCTTAGTTGGAGATGTGGTATACAATTGTGGTGTTGATACTGACTCTAATTCTTTTGACTACGTCGGTTCCACATCGACGGAGTTTGAACTTCGCTGTAGTAACCACGGGGGTTCTTTCACAGATCCAAGTAGAGAATCTTCAGCGGCACTGTCAGGCGTACTCTGGCAGCTTGAGCTAGATAGCGTTGGATATTCGACGGCTTGGAATGTTGTCTCGGGAGGGATTCCTTTTGGTTCGTCCTCTGGGACATGTGACCTCTGCGCAGAGGAGATATTCTTTATACTGGGATCTAAAAGTTCCCTTGGCCTACGGACAAGTTTGTTCAGTTGTTGCGGACATAGATTGAACTCAACGTTTGAGTATAAATTTAAATTTAAAATGTAGTATGTTTAGTTTGATTTATATTTATACGGGAACTAGCCGATAAAATTGTTTGATTCCTAAATCTTTGATTCCCTCTTTTTACCCTTTTTATTGTTTATTTTTATTTTATTTTTATCTAAACATTCCTCATGAAAAATTGAGCTACCCTAAAAGCTGATGCTCCAAATTTTTTGAATTAACCTTACACTGGGTGGACTTCTGTATTAAATGTAAGAACATATGTAAACCTAATTGGACATCATAATCTTTTTGAAATGTTCTTTGCTGGATGTGATTTGATGGATGATTTTTGGCTTTGTCTTGTAGTGAATTTGGCAATATATTGTCAGTTGGCTTTGAAGGGTTGTTCTTTGTGGTTTATTTTTTATTTTTATTTTTATTTTTATTTTTATTTTTATTTTTATTTTTATTTTTATTTTTATTTTTATTTTTATTTTT
>OZ024742.1:298877529-298880029 GCA_964016885.1 Eledone cirrhosa | reverse complement strand
TAATAAACATCGACTTCATTTGAAGAGGTTTACGCTAGCAGTGAAAATACAGAGAGAAAGAAAGAGAGAAAAAAAAAAGAGGGAAAAAAAGAAAGAAAGACAAAACGAAGAAAAGGAAGAAAAAGAAGAAAAAGAAAAAGAAGAAATGCATGGAACAAAATAGAGAGATGGAAAACTAGATAAAGCGAAGAGCTTCATGTAAAGAGACAGAAAGAGATATATATATATATAGAGAGAGGAAATAGAGATATATACATATATATATATATAGAAAATTAGGTAGTGGGAGGTCATTTTGAGTAAGTGTATCAATGATATATTTATTTATTTATTTATTTATTTATTTATTTATTTATTTAGCTCAAGTATTAATGTAAGGGAGATATATAGAGAGATATAGAGAGATATAGAGAGAGAAAAAAATTTAAAAATAGCCAGACATATTCGAGGCGTAGAAAACCCTATGTTTTAATGTATTAGTATTTATAAAACTTACACTATATTGTAAATATCAGTATTCCTGAATGAAACAAGTATTTACAATGTGTGAAAATTCAGTATCTTATGTTTAGTTTTAAAAAAATTCATATGTTAATGTGACAGCTACAAACATCAATGTGAATCCAACTGATTCACTCTGCAAACTCTAGGTTACCGGAAAACATTCTCAATGTGGTATAACAATTTGAGCGTATTATTATTCTTGCGATTACTCTACAAGATTATCTATCAAGCAGAAATAGAGAGCAGATTTCAATATACTAATCAAAAATATATATTATATTATAAACAAAACTAAAAATAAAAAGATAACAATAATAATAATAATAAGTAAAAATATAGAATAGAAAACTAAAAAAATATTACTAAAGAATATTACATAATAAAAATATTGCATATTAAAAATACTACGTATTAAAAAATATTACGTATTAAAAATTTACATATTAAAGATAATTAAAAATATTAAAAATAAAATAAAAATAAAAAATAAAAAATATTATAGAATACTACAATACTAAAAGAATAAAAATAAAAATAAAAATAAAAATAAAAATAAACCACAAAGAACAACCCTTCAAAGTTAATTGACAATATATTGCCAAGTTCATTACAAGACAAAGCCCAAAATTATCTATCAAATCACATCTAGCAAAGAACATCTCAAAAAGATTATGATGTCCAATTATGTCTACATATGTTCCTATAATTAATATAGAAGTTTATCTAGTGTAAGGTTAATTCAAAAAATTTGGAGCATCGGCTTTTAGGGTAGCTTAATTTTTCATGAGGAATGTTTAGATAAAAATAAATAAAAATAAAAATAAATAAAATAAAATAAACAATAAAAAGAGTAAAAAGAGGGAATCAAAGATTTAGGAATCAAAAAAATTTATCGGCTAGTTCTCATATAAATATAAATCAAACTAAATATACTACATTTTAAATTTAAATTTATATTTAAACGTTGAGTTTAATCTATGTTTGCAACAACTGAATAAATTTGTCCGTAGGTTAAGGGAATTTTTAGATTTTAGTATAAAGAATATCTCCTCTGCGCAGAGGTCACATGTCTCAGAGGATGAATTAAAAGGAATCCCTCTTGAGACTATATTCCAAGCCGTCGAATATCTAACGTTATCTAGCTTAAGTTGCCAGAGTACGCCTGATAGTGCCGTTGAAGATTTTTTATTTGGATCTGTGAAAGAATTCTTGTGGTTATTATAGCGAAGTTTAAATTCCGTCGATGTGGAACCGACGTAGTTAAAAGAATTAGAGTCAGTATTAACATTACAATTGTATACTATATTTTTAACTAAGCAGTTGTTATTTAACGGACATTTAGATCTATCTCTACAGTTACATTTGTTAACTTGTATATTATTTATGCTATTATCAGTAGGTTTTAGTTCCTATTATTTATTCTATTAATATTTTGTGCTAAATTTTTGGTGGATGAGTAGGTTAATTTAATTGTATGCCTATTGAAGATTGAGTGATACCTATGTGTTCTAGGGAAGCGATTATCAAGAGCTTTGAAAATTTACCCTTATGTTCTATTTTAGCATGTTGGTAGAGTACAGATGATTCTTTACTATTTTGAATGTCTCGCCAGTGTTCATTTATCCGTTCCCCTACACTACGAGCTGTCTCACCTATGTACACTATATTTTTGTCTCTACATTGTCCTTCAGTACATTTATGCTATACACTACATTTCTAGATTTACAGTTAATATGGGGGCTTATTTTACAGGTTATACATTTCTTATCTATACATGAGGGTCTTTGAAAAGGGTATGTCTTGCTAATAAGTGTGTTTCTTATTGGCAATATGACCCTCCCAAAGTATAACAATATCGGTTTCAACACACGATTTCAGATAAAGAATCCTGCTAAACAAATTCAGAAACGAAATACATATATATACTTATACATATATATATATACATATATATATATACACATATATATATATATACATATATATATATATATAT
>OZ024742.1:298857529-298865029 GCA_964016885.1 Eledone cirrhosa | reverse complement strand
TTAGAAACACACAGATACATATGATATATATATATATATATATGTATATATATGTATGTATATATATATCTATATGTATATATATATATATATGTATAAAGAATGAATAATAACAGGTAGACATCATAAAAAGGTAGTTTATTCCGTGTGCTTACAAGTGTTTCCACGGTGGTACTGCAGCCTAGTTCCGCTACGTGCAAATTCACAAGTATTTGCAGAACTCGAATATCCAATGCTGTGACCACTGTTTCCTCAGAGCAGAATGGTAAATATACAATGTAAAAACCCTTAAGTGGGGTTGTTGGGGAAGATAGAGTGGAACAGGAAGAGAGAAAAGTAGGGAAGATGGAGAGAGAAGGAAAGATATGCAGGGGTTGGAGAAGTAGGAGAGAGTGGCTTGTAGATATCTTAATCAAAATGTTATGGTAGGGGTTTTATTAGTTACTTTTGGAGAGATGCGTAGATAGTTGAGGTCGGAATTATTTATTGCCCCAGAGGTCAAGTTCATAGATGTTGAGAGGGAGGTAGGTCAAAGGTGAGAGAGAGAGAGTGTAATGGATGTAGAGAGAGATATATAGGTAGAGAGGGGACAGATAAAGTATATGTGGTGAGTGAACTTTTGGTTTTGTAGTAGTAATCTAGGAATTGTACTGAGTTACCATGTATAGTGATAAGCAGTGTATTGTCTTGTAGTGTGGGGGAGAAGAGAAGGTTGTTAGCTAGAAAGTGGTGTTGTAGTTACGGGTTCGAATGTTAAGTTATTTTATAGTGAGAGAATTTAGCTTTTAGTTTGTGGTTGCAGTATAATGATCGTTCAATTCTATCGTTAAGTAGTTTGTTTTTGGATTTTAGTATGTAAAATAGCTTAAGGTTACATAACCTGCAGTACTTCAAACCACTCCGATATGCATTTGCGCTGGAAAGTATATCCCATTTTAAGGTGAACTGTTGGTTGTGTTCACGGAGTTGCCAGGTCTTGTTGGCGAGCGTGGTCACAAAACGGTGATTCTGATGTTTGATTGAGAATCGATGACGGTACCAGCGAGATTTAAACGATGTGGTGGTAGATCCGATATAATACCATTTCTGGTCGTCCGATTCAACCGTGCATTGGTAAACAATGTTGGACTTTAGGCATTCATTCTGCAATGGACATCTTTCAGGTAGATGGCAGTTACATGCTTTGTTGTGGGTAGCGGGTATACCATGGATAGGTTGTGATAGCGGTACAGGTGGGTTGTGCAATACCCGTCTCCCATTTAGTGGTTGGGGGGCAGATATTACGTTCTGCCCACCTGTTACTAAAATGTTTTGTTTTGTAGAGTTGTTTAATTGCCTTAAGTTAAGTTTTTTTATGTATGCTTCAAGGTTTGGTGCCGTGGAGTATGATAGTCTAATAGTTTTGGAGTTCAGAATTTTGCTGTACTTATGGGAACTAGGGAAGTGTTTATTGATTAATTTAAAGAATGAAAGAGATAGTTTTGTACTAATCGAGGCATTAAAAATAGGATTATACCAGATATACGTAGCGGAACTAGGCTGCAGTACCACCGTGGAAACACTTGTAAGCACACGGAATAAACTACCTTTTTATGATGTCTACCTGTTATTATTCATTCTTTATATACACTCCGGAATACTGAAGGATCAGGAACTAAGTTTCTTGAACAATTCTTCCATAACTCGTAGAGTAACCTCTTACCGTACGTCAACCATATCCAGTGTAGTAATTAACCATCACTGCATCTTGGATAATCCTATACCTAATATATATATATGTATGTATATATATATATATATATATATATATATATATACATACATATATATATATATATACATATAGATATATATATACATACATATATATACATATATATATATATTTATATATATATATATATATATATATATATATCATATATATATATATATATATCATATATATATATATATATATATATCATATATATATATATATATATATATATATATATACATATCATATATATGTATATATATATATATATATCATATATATGTATATATATATATACATATCATATATATATAGATATATACATATCATATATATACGTATATATATATATACATATCATATATATGTATATATATATATACATATCATATATATATGTATATATATATATACATATCATATATATGTTTATATATATATACGTATCATATACATGTATATATATATATATACGTATCATATACATGTATATATATATATATATACATATCATATACATGTATATATATATATATATACATATCATATATATATATATATATATATATATATATATATATATATATATAATATATATTACTCTTTTACCTGTTTCAGCCATCCGGCTGAGACCTTGCTGGGGCACCACGCTTGTTGCTACACATTTTATCTCCAGCCTGTATAGGTTGGCCACTGGTGTAAGAGGGACTTTGTTGCTGCTGCCCTTAGGTTTCCCTTGTGTCTTGCTGTGGGCTCATCCGGGATGCTGGAAAACAAGGCGTCGAGATGTTTCTTGAAGGCATCCACCTCGACGTCATGCACATCTCTCAGATCCCTCGGCAGCTTGTTGAAGATTTGAGGGCCCTTTAATCCCAGCCTATTGCAATACCTGCTCCTTATTCTAGATGTGGAAGACGGGACCTTTGGCACCACACAGTGACGTCCTGTTCGACGGTTGGTCCAGCTCCCAATGCCAAAGTTTGGTGCTAGTCCCTCCAGGATTTTCCACATGTAGATCACTGCGTATCTCTCCCGTCTTCGCTCCAAGGAGTAGAGGTTCAGTTCTTTTGGCCTCTCCCAGTAGCTTGTCTCCATCATCTTGGCAATCCTCTTGGTGCAGGTTCGCTGGATTGCCTCAAGCTCCGTGGTTAGTTTGACACTATGGGGTGACACAACTGGGAGCAGTAGTCCAGGCGGCTTAGGACAAATGTCCTCCATAGTGTCAACATGGTGTCTCGATCTCTTGTCCGGAAAGTCCTCAAGATCCAGCCAGCGAGTCGTCTGCACATTGTCGCCACTTTCATGATGTGTGAAGAAAAAGATGCATCATCGCTCATGTCTATGCCCAGGTCTCGTATTGATTTTGACATGGGGATATCGGTCCCTCCTGGTCCTGTGTAGTTGTGTTCCACTATATTTGTGTTTTCAGGTTTATTTGGAGGTTTGTATTGTAGGGGTGGAATTTGCCAGCATTAAACTGCATGTTGTTTTCTTCTGCCCATTTGTATATGGCATCCAGATCCTGCTGTAAAAGGGATGCGTCAGCCGGGTTTTTGATTGCCTGTGCTACCTTAGTGTCATCAGCATAGCTAGTGAGGGATGTTGTTGTATGTACTACAGAGGGCATGTCTGAGAGTGCCACCAAAAACAGTAGTGGTCCCAGGACTGTCCCCTGGGGCACCCCACTTGTTATTGGTGTTTCCCTCGAGAGGGCCCCATTTGCTGCGACTGCCTGGCTTCTGTCCTTTAAGAAGGCATGCAACCACTCACCTACTTTTCCCGTTATGCCGAGTCCGTGTAGTTTGTGACATATCATTCCGTGGTCGACCTTGTCAAAGGCCTTCGCAAAGTCAAGATATATCACGTCTACATGTAAGCTGTCTAGTAGTTGTCTCAGTACCCATACCCAGTCGTAGTGATGTAGCAGCTATATACATATATATATATATATATATATATATATATATATATATATATATATATATATATATATATATATATATATATATATCATATATATATATATATATATATATATATCATATATATATATATATATATATATATATATATATATATATATATATCATATATATATATATATATATATATCATATATATATATATATATATATATATATATATATATATATATATATATCATATATATCATATATATATATATCATATATATATATATATATATATATATATCATATATATCATATATATATATATCATATATATATATATCATATATATATATATATATATATATATATATATATATATCATATATATATATATCATATATATATATATATATATATATATATATATATATATATCATATATATCATATATATATATATATATATATATATATCATATATATATATATCATATATATATATATATATATATATATCATATATATGTATATATATATATATATATATCATATATATGTATATATATATATATATATATATATATATATATATATATCATATATATGTATATATATATATATATATATATCATATATATGTATATATATATATATATATATCATATATATGTATATATATATATATACATATCATATATATATACATATATATATATAATTTTTTTACGGGATAACAGGTTATCATTATGGCAGTCCACTTAGATGTAGTCCAGTTGGAGTAGTTCTTGTAGTGGATAGTATTAACGTGTGGCTTAGTTTGACTCAACAAGACGTTTCCATAGTGATGCTGCGAGTTCGCGGTGATTTCTATGTAGTTTATACTTGGAGAAATAATAATTCAAGAAAGAAGATTGACATGGTTCGCTATACAATAAGGGCTTTATTCATATTGCTGACAATTGCTTCTTTGATCTGGCAGGTCTAGAGTTCGCTATACGCCTGATTATGCGCCAATCGATCTCCAAACACTTTGTTTATAACCAGTCGTTTTCATCGGAGCGGATGAAATGAAGAAAATACATAACGCACGGTTTTTATTAAAACGCATAGTGTTGTATTAAACCAGAACAATAATATCAATGATAAAATAAAATAACTAGATAGCAGACAATTAAAATAATAACATCAATATAAGTAAGAGATAGAGTATAATGGAGAATCTAGCATGTTAAACAAAGTGATATGATACAGATGTATGGAATTGACGTGTGAAAACTACTATAGGGTACATTAGATATAGTGATAGGATAGCGACTAGATAGCATTAACCACTAAGACGTACTTGGAGACAGAATGTGTGAGATATCCACTGTGCTGTAGGTATTCTAGCAATAAACCGGAGATTTACTTTTTATTTTTTTTATTATTTGACAGATAAATATTTTCGTTTGATTAATTTAGTGATGATGATAGTTTTTATGTGGTGTTAAATAGAGTTGTAGATTCGTTATTTAAGTGGCCTATACTAAAGGTAGGGATTGTTAGTTCGAATCGTGGGGGGTTTAGTTTTCACAGCATCAATAACAAATCGTGTATAAATAAGACAGTGATAACAACAATAATAGAAGGTAGTAAAATAGTAAAATGTGCATGGTAGATATATAGAACATGATGAATAATATTAGGGCTATATTGAGATGTTCATAATAATAATAAGAGTAATAAGAATAATAAGAGGAAAGTGAGATTTCAAGGGGTGTAGGAGTAATAAGATAATGTACTTAGAATTAGGTTCATCTGTTAGAGATCGTGAGTGCTAATGAGAGATATAAATCCTTGGTCCGAAGTAGTGGGTAACAGCGAAAGTAGGATTGATTTATGGGCTGATAAGATAGTTGTAGACATCTTCCAGTGGAATAGAATTAGGGAGGCTATAAGATATTTATAGAAGATTATAGTTCCGTATTGGGCTGTGTGAAAAGGCGGATTTCATATGTTAAAAGCTAAGTGGTATTGGTTCGAATCACGGTGGTTTAAATCTCGCGAATTTTGTAGCAATCCTATGTCTGCAGAAAATTTATATTTCTATTTTGCTGTTGAGTAGCATTTTATCGTTCCTTAAGATATGCAGCAATTCAAGGTTGCAGGGCTCGCAGTAGGACATACCGCTGCTATATGTCTTTGCTGTCGCCAATTTCGACCAGCTAATATTATAATCAAGGTTTTTGTCCTTACGTTGCCAGATTTTATTGGCGAGGGTTGTGGAATTTATCAGTGCACGGTTCTTCATTGAATGTCTGTGGACATACCATCTTTTTTTAAATGCACCGCGGTGGATCCAATGTAGTGCAAAGTGGAGTTGCCCGAGTTTATAGTACACATGTACACTAGGCCCGAATCAAGGCGCCTATTCGCTAGTGGGCACTTATCCGGTAGGTGACAGTTGCAGTTCGGGGTATTACTCTGTGCAGCTTTCACATTGCTGTTTTGTAAGCTATTGTATGTGGGTTGTGATTTATGCCTATTGAAGTTTTGCTGCCGTGTGTTCATGTGCATTTGCGGTTGTGATACTGTAATGTGTTTGTGTTTTGTGTTTGGTGCTATGTTGCATATGGGTGGGATATCTTTCCTAGAGGTATTCTTGTGGTTGATCTTGCGTATGTGCGATTCAATGTTTGCAGCAGTAGAGTATGAGAGTTTTATAGTTTTTCTATTGAAGATTTTATGAAATCTATGCGATATAGGGAAGTGCTGATCTATTAGTTTAAATAGAAGGCAGTTTAGTTCTTATAGAGGAGTTGAAGATTGGATTAAACCAAAGGTATTTTCTTTCTCTAGTTCTTCTATAGTTTCTGGGGTTTACATATGTATTTTCTTCATTTCACCCGCTCCGATGAAAACGACTGGTTATAAACAAAGTATTGGAGATCGAATGGCGCATAATCAGGCGTATAGCGAACTCTAGACCTGCCAGATCAAAGAAACAATTGTCAGCAATGTGAATAAACCCTTATTGTATAGCGAACCATGTCAATCTTCTTTCTTGAATTATATATATATATATATATATATATATATATATATATATATTGTTATACTTTGGGAGGGTCATGTTGCCAATAAGAAACACACGCACCAGTTGCTTTCACTTCAATTTATTATATATTTATAAATTTATAAACTTACAAAATTACAAACTTATAAATTTCTGGTTGGTTGGTTGGTTCCACAACCAGATAGTTGTTTATATATATAGTCACAGTCCTTTCGTCACATGTGACTCAATATATATATATATATATATATATATATATATATATATATATATATATATATATATATATACCGAGTACTCATTTCTCTCAGCTGTCAACCACATACGGATATATGTATATTAGGGTGGCCCTTAGCAGTAGATAATTTTCCGAAACTAAATTTTCGCTGCTCCCACAACGAAAAATAGGTGTTTGCCCTATACTTGCGCTCTGTCCCCTGCTTTGCAAGTCGCCTTCTCCATTATATTTATTATCCCTTATCCTTCTAATACCATCACGGTCGATGAGGGTCGCTTTGCAGTTGTCCGCTTGAGCTAGTTTTCTGCATAGATGGGTTTTACGTTAATTGGAATAAGATAGGGGGTCGGGGTTAAACTTTTTGAAAATTAAAAAATAAGGGCCATCCTAATTTATACATACTAACATATATATATATATATATGTGTGTGTGTATGTGTTATTCTTCACTATATATATATATATATATATATATATATATATATATATATATATATATATATATATATATATATATATATATATATATAAATATA
>OZ024742.1:298837529-298845029 GCA_964016885.1 Eledone cirrhosa | reverse complement strand
GATCCCGTTAAGGGTGAAAGCAGCGATTCTTTGCTTAAACTTTAATGTTATTTTAATAAATATTTGCTCTACGGTTCTTATATATTTGATATATATTTTCCTTATCGAGCCCTCTTTGGATTTTAGTCTTCAATTTTATTATTATTACTATATATATGTATATATATATTGTTATACTTTGGGAGGCTCATGTTGCCAATAAGAAACACACGCACCAGTTGCTTTCACTTCAATTTATAATAATAAATTTGTAAATTTAGGGATTTATAAATTTCTGGTTGGTTGGTTGGTTCCACAACCGGATAGTTGCTTATATATTGTCAAAGTTCTTTCGTCACACATTCTGTGACCTCTTCAGTGACTGGGGATTCTTTTCTTTGTTTTTGTGCCTCTCCTTTGTTCTGTCCTACGCCATTTTGTTTCTGTGTGTATGCTGTGTGCTCAGTCTGCGCATGCGCCACATCCGGGTGTCTGTGTGTGTTTATATTCGTTTATTTATTTGTTTATTTACATTTTACCGGTTGGTTGTTTGTTCTATGTGCGTGTGTGTTTTAATTTTGTCCTTAATTGTAAGTTGTGATGTTGCTGTTCCACTCATACTTTCTATTTAATTTTGGTTGTAATTCTTTTATGTTTATTGCCTCTGGGATTCGTCTAAATATTGCGTCTTTTCTGTGTGTAGATTCTATTTTTATTTCTATGTTCTCTAATTTACCCTTATGTTCTATTTTAGCATGTTGGTAGAGTACAGATGATTCTTTACTATCTTGAAGGTCTCGCCAGTGTTCATTTATCCGTTCCCCTACACTACGATCTGTCTCACCTATGTACACTATATTTTTGTCTCTACATTGTCCTTCAGTAGATCTTATGCTATACACTACATTTCTAGTTTTACAGTTAATATGGGGGCTTATTTTACAGGTTATACATTTCTTATCTATACAGGGGGGGGTCTTTGAAAAGGGTATGTCTTGCTAATAAGTGTTTTTACGGAGGTACCTGGTCTTTCTACTATCTTAATATTGAGTTTATGTTTATCTAGGGCCCTTCTAAATTTGTTAGCTAATTCACCTCTAGGGGGGGGTTGTATCGATGAACATTACACTCTGGTATTTATTGCTATCATACCATGAGTTTATTCTATTAGCCTTATTCCTAGTTCTTTCTATTCTATTCCAAAATTTGCTCCTATACAAGGGGCAGGTCCCATTTGTGTCATTATTTACTATTTTTTCCCATTTGGTTCTGGCTCCTCTATACACTCTGATTTTATCTCTCTGATTGTAACCAGAGAACTGCATACGGTGGATGAAGTGTTGTATGTGTCTCTCTAGTTCTTCGGGGTTGCACACGCGGGACACGTTTCTCATCACCCGTACCAAATCCGCAATCAGTATGTTGATTTTGGTATGGTCCGAAACAGCTGAGTTTCAGTGGATCAGATGTTTGGAAGTCATGGGTTTGGCATAATGGGAATGGAGGATTGTATTTTGTTATTAATTGTTTCTACTTTTGGCACAAGGCCAGCAATTACCCAGTGCATTACTGGTACTTTATTTTATCGACCCCGTAAGGATGAAAGGCAAAGTCAACCTCGGCGGGATTTGAACTCAGATCGTGAAGGGACGTAACTATGCTGGAAAGCATGGCGTCCGACCCTCTACCGATACTGCCAATCCACCACCGTTTTTTGTTATTAATGGTATCTAACCAGAGCTCTGTGTCTAGTACAGGTAATCGATGGTTGGGGTGTTTACTTGGGTAGTCTATAGTAACTCTAATACTCTGGTGGATGGAGTTAGCTATTTGCTGGATGCTTTCCATTGTGTTTTTCTCTAGTTCCTGACTGTTCTCTAGTGGGAGTGTCTTAACTACGATGTTTATATCATCAACGTAGCGGGAGTACATTATCAGAGTTAAGGGGTCTTCTAATTGTTCTTTAATTTTAAGTTTAAGTCTACTGTCCCACCATACCATGAATAAGTTAGCTATGTCGCCTGCAATGCTAACACCAATGGCTGCTCCTTCCTCTTGGGCATATGTTTTTCCATTTAATGGAATATATATATATATATATATATATATATATATATATATATATATATATATATATATATATATATATATAGTTATACTTGGGGAGGGTCATATTTGTGTAATATTGCCAGAATTAATAACAGAACACACTCACTGTATGGTTGGTTTTCGCTTCTCGCTTCTGTGTCTTTTATATCGGTAATCTAACTTACTCGGTCCTCCATGTTGCCATTGACTGACCGACGGTCAAAAATAATACAGATACAATATAGACACAAACACATATATATAGTTTATCATAAATATTTCGTTGCACATCTGCAACATCGTCAGTGGTGCTATATTTCCTCCTGTTGTATTGTATGTCTACGCCATTTTTATTCAGTCTGTCTATATATTTATTTATTTATTTGCTTGTTTGTTTATTTTATGTTGTCTTGTTTGCGCATGCGTTTGCGTGTGTGTATAGTGTTTTGTTTGCTGTGTGATGGGTGACTAGTGTGTGTTTATGTGCTTGTTGTTATTATGCTTGTGTATGTATTTATTTATTTATTTATTTATTTTATTTTATTTACTTATTTATACTTCTCTTAGGTCGGTGTTGTTTGTTTGGGTGTTGTTGTTATTCCATTCATTCTTTCTGTTTAGCCTTGGTCTTCTAATTTCTATTTCACTGGCCTCTCTGATTTGCCTATCTGCTGGGTCATTTCTATGCTTAGGTATTATTCTAATTTCTATGTTGTCTATGTTACCGTCATGTTGTTGTCTAGCATGTTCGTATAGTACTGACCCGTTTTTTCGTCCTTTTAGTTCCCCCCAGTGTTGGTCTATCCTTTCACCTATGCTACGAGCTGTCTCACCTATGTATGTTGTTGTCATGTTTCTGCAAGTACCCTCTGTACATCTTATGCTATAGACTACGTTTCTAGTTTTACAGTTTATCCGGGGGTTCACCTTACATATGATACATTTCCTATTAGTACAGTGGGTTTTCTTAAAAGGGTAGGTTTTGCCGATCAGGGATTTTATGGTGGTTCCTGGCTTTTCTACCACCTTTATTTTCAAGTGGGTCTTTCTCAGGGCCTTTCTACACTTGTTAGCTAATTTCCCTCCAGAGGTAGCGTCCACAAACATGACACCCTGGTATCTCTGGTCGTCGTACCATGAGCTGGCTTTCCCTATCTTATGTCTAGCCCTATCTAAGCTATTCCATGATTTGCTCCTGTATAATGGGCAAATTCCTTTCATGTCCAGTTCTATGAGGGTCTTATACTTCTCCATGGCTCCCTCGTATACTCTGACTCTCTCTCTTTGGTTGTAGCCAGAGAACTGCATGCGGTTGATGAAGTGTTGGATGTGTCTTACCATTTCTGTTGGGTCGTACATGCGGGACACATTCTTCATCACTCGTACCAAATCTGCGATCAGAATATTAAACTTGCTGAGTTTTTTAGTATCAGGTATTTAGAGGCCATGGGTTTAGTATAGTGTGAGTGGAGAATTTGGGCTCTCTCGTCTATAGTGTTAATCCAGAATTCTGTGTCTAATACAGGTAGTCTATTGTTAGGGTGTTTGGAAGGGAAGTCGATAGTTACAGTTATACTCTGGTGTATGGAATTATCTATCTGCTGGATGCTTTCCATCGTGCTACGTTCTAAATCAAACTTGTTAGTACTCTCTAGTGGGGGTGTTCTTATAACTATATTGATATCGTCTACATAACGAGAGTACATAATGAGGTATATGAAGCTCTCATTAAGGAGATCTTTAAGTCTCCTTTCCCACCATACCATGAAAAGGTTGGCAACATCACCAGCTATGCTGACGCCGATGGCTGCTCCCTCATTTTGGTTGTAGATCTTCTCGTTGAACCTAAATATGTGGCCCTTTAGGGTAGTTTTGATACTAGCCTCTATTGCATGTGCGACCATTTTTCTTACCTGATCATTGTTTTGGGGGGTCCGTATAGCTTTGATCCTCCCAATCCACCTTCGCATGGGAGTCTTTTTTGCCATTGAGGTTATGGTGGGGGGGTCTACCTTTTATAGGTCTACTAGGGCAGAAACGTCTAAGGTCATGGCTGTCTAGGTAGTCAGTGTCGTAGGAGGCCCAGTTCGTCTGTGTCGACGTCGCAGAACTCCACCTCACTCCCAATGATCATCTCCACACATCTTTTCACAGCAAAATCAATGTTAATGGATGGGTACAGTGACACCACATCCATGCTGCCTATTATGCAGTTGGATAGGTTCCTGTTTTTGTTGCACTCACTGATTCTGCTGAGGAGGTCCTCTGTACTGTCACATACATCTGGGGACATTTGATTATGGGGCGTATAACCATTGAGAGGAAGTAGATCCTGTAGTTACTAGCTACATTAGCTCCGCATACGGGTCTTGTTGGTGGTCCTGTTGTCGGGTCGTCGACTGTCTTGTGGTCTTTGCGGAGACCATAAAGGGTGGTATGCCATTGTTAGACGCCTGGAAGTTGTTGGCAGTGCGTCTGCTTGGCTTTAGGATGTCAGTCCACATCGTCATGTGAGCGTTGAGGTTTTTCTCTCTCCCATCGTGTGTTTGTTGTGCAATTTCGCTCGTGTTGGTGATGTGGGGTTGCATAGCCTTGATGTAGTTCGGCATGCTATCTATTGACATCCTACCAGACTTATTCGTAGGTAGACATACTACCTCACCATCCCTTGTGCGCTGCTTGAGGCTAACCAAGCCTTCTACAGGTTTCCTCCCAATTTGTTGGGCCTCTGGTCTGCTCTGTGTCTTAGTATACCTGTCTACTATTTGTCCAATCTTATTTCTAGCTATGGTGAACTGTGCCTCTGTCTCGTTATCTATTTGTTGTGGTATGCAAACTCTTTTATTAAAGGGTAACCTCGTAGGATAGATATTACCCATCTTATATGTTTTGTCAGCTGGGTTGAAAAATAGTTTCTCCAAGGGGTTGTCATTATATCTATCGTCATAGTTGTGTGTGTTGCTATTATTGTTATCATGGTGGTTGTTGTTGTTTCTATCATTAGCATTATTATTATTGTTATGATTGCTAGATGTATTGTTGTTTACCTCACCGTTATTGTTGTTGTTACTGTTATTTCTACCATTGTGGTTGTTACTTTTATTATGTTTCTTGTTTTTGTTGTGTCTATCATTGATGTTGCTACATGTACTATTTCCATTATTACCACTGTTTATTGTTGTTGTTGTTCGTATTGTTACCGTTATTACTACTGTGGTCGCTGCTGCTGTGTCCGTGGTTAATGTTTCTATTATTATTATTATTGTGGTTATTGTTGTTCTGTCTATCGTTAGTATTTTTATCATTATCACTATTTCTCACTTCCCTGCTATTGTTATTGTTATGGCTGTTATTTCTATACTCAGATTTTTTGTTTATATTACTACTACCGTTATTATTGTTGTTGTTGTTTATCTTTGCATTCCAACGTATTTTTGTGAAACACTTTTCCAGCTCCGTTTTGCACTCCATAGGGTTAATCTTTTTGTAGATGGCAAATTTTGGTGGTAACCGCAGGATTTGTTGTTCTTGTTCACTGATTAAAGTGTTCCCATAAATATTTACTGTGTGGTCATTGGTAAATTCTTCCGGTAGTTTTACATCAGTCATACGGATATTGTCGATGTTATCTGGTTATTTTTGAGAATATTCTATTTTCCTTTCTTGTAGTTTTTTCTTATTCATCCATTCTAATTTCTTATTGAAATGCCTATTGCATTCGTTTCGGGCGTATTTCGTTTCACGTCGGATGACGCTCGTGAAGTTATCCCTCTCGTTTGGTGTGGTGAGATTTCGGACTTCCTTACCGTTAATGCGTTTCTGTCTGTAAAGATCGTTGACTTTTGTGTATGTTGTTCTTTTCATATTAACTGTTATTGTGTGTTTTAGTCGTTCAGCTTGTGTTTTGTTGAATAATAAATGATTTACTTGTTTTGATATGTTTGTTGTGTATGTTTTGGAGGAAACACAGTGTTTTAAGAAGCGGATTTGTTCTGTTGTTATTGTAGTTTTTATATAACAGAAAACTGTCTTTCATAACCTTTCAGCTTGGCACAAGCTAATGCCTTAGCGGCGATGAACTAGTTTTGCGAGGTTTTTTATATGAAATCGTGTGTCGAAACAAATATTGTTATACTTGGGGAAGGTCATATTTGTGTAATATTGCCAGAATTAATAACAGAACACACTCACTGTATGGTTGGTTTTCGCTTCTCGCTTCTGTGTCTTTTATATCGGTAATCTAACTTACTCGGTCCTCAATGTTGCCATTGACTGACTGACGGTCAAAAATAATACAGATACAATATAGACACAAACACACATATATATAGTTTATCATAAATCTTTCGTTGCACATCTGCAACATCGTCAGTGGTGCTATATTTTCCTCCTGTAGTATTGTATGTCTACGCCATTTTTATTCAGTCTGTCTATATATTTATTTATTTATTTGCTTGTTTGTTTATTTTATTTTGTCTTCTTTGCGCATGCGTTTGCGTGTGTGTATAGTGTTTTGTTTGCTGTGTGATGGGTGACTAGTGTGTGTTTATGTGCTTGTTGTTATTATGCTTGTGTATGTATTTATTTATTTATTTTATTTTATTTACTTATTTATACTTCTCTTAGGTCAGTGTTGTTTGTTTGGGTGTTGTTGTTATTCCATTCATTCTTTCTGTTTAGCCTTGGTTTTCTAATTTCTATTTCACTGGCCTCTCTGATTTGCCTATCTGCTGGGTCATTTCTATGTTTAGATATTATTCTAATTTCTATGTTGTCTATGTTACCGTCATGTTGTTTTCTAGCATGTTCGTATAGTACTGACCCGTTTTTTCGTCCTTTTAGTTCCCTCCAGTGTTGGTCTATCCTTTCACCTATGCTACGAGCTGTCTCACCTATGTATGTTGTTGTCATGTTTCTGCAAGTACCCTCTGTACATCTTATGCTATAGACTACGTTTCTAGTTTTACAGTTTATCCGGGGATTCACCTTACATATGATACATTTCTTATTGGTACAGTGGGTTTTCTTAAAAGGGTAGGTTTTGCTGATCAGGGATTTTATGCTGGTTCCTGGCTTTTCTACCACCTTTATTTTCAAGTGGGTCTTTCTCAGGACCTTTCTGGTTAGCTAATTTCCCTCCAGAGGTAGCGTCCACAAAATCGACACTCTGGTATCTCTGGTTGTCGTACCATGAGGTGGTTTTCCCTATCTTATCTCTAGCCCTATCTAAGCTATTCCATGATTTGCTCCTGTATAATGAGCAAATTCCTTTCATGTCCAACCATACAGTGAGTGTGTTCTGTTATTAATTCTGGCAATATTACACAAATATGACCCTCCCCAAGTATAACAATATTTGTTTCGACACACGATTTCATATAAAAAACCTCGCAAAACTATATATATATTTGCAGCGCCGCAGCTCCATTATTA
>OZ024742.1:298822529-298835029 GCA_964016885.1 Eledone cirrhosa | reverse complement strand
GGCTGTTGCTTGTAAACAAATTGGCTAATAAGGAACTAAAGAACGTTTTTATTTGAAACAAAAGTGAGGAACACTGTAAAGAAGTGCATATTAAATGTACTGATCTATATGAGACGCACTGGCTTTGTAGTCAGCAATAGGAATTTGTTTAATAAAGATATTGTTTACTTTGTTATTAAATTATACAATAGATTTCACTGAATTCTGAAACATAGTCGTCTCAACGCAAAATAACTATAATAATTGTTGTTCTCTACAAGTAATAGTTGGAAAACCCGAAGAAATTACATCTGGAAAAGGGAAACGTTGTATTGAGGAGCTTGCAAAGAATCTAACTAGGCATCACATAGATGTCGATCAAATACGTTAGTTATTATGCTATGACATCTCTAGCTACTAAAGTGCAGTCAATTAGATTTTAAGTTTGTAGCTAAAGGTATATGCATCAAGTTGGCTTAGGAATTTAGGAACATTTGAATGGTTGTCGTCCAAACGCAAAATGAAAATAACAATAGGCGATCACATGTGAGCCTTTGTGAGTATCATCCCTACGTCTTCTATTGAGATATTTCCCATGCTTATTCTTGCACAGTTTTGTAAGTCTTTTGACTCTGATCCAATCCTTGTATTTATTCTTATCACTCTGAATCTTTCTCCAAATGTTTTCAATTTCGTCCATAGAAGCAGGGTCTTCAATGGTTATTTTCTCCTTCCCTATTTCTCTTTAAAATAATTTGGCTTTGGATGCGATCAACTTATTTTGCTTGTAGAAATTATTCCTTTTCTCAAATCTTCGTATTATTTGAGTTTTTACTTGGACTTTTTTTGTTTCAGTATTTCCTTTATTGATATCAGCTCTTTTCTTGGTGAAAATCAATATTTTCTCTTCAACATTCTTCCTTTTCTGGATCTTACATTATTTCCAGTGATTAGTTCATTTAATATTGATATTTCCTCTCATTAATTCAATCTCTTTTTTCAAATTTCCTTTTCCATTGTGGCTTCGTTCTTATGTTTGTCCTCCATTGTTTTTTCGGAGGCATACATTTTGTTTCAATTACTCCAGCAGATGCGTAAATAATTTCATTTAACTCAGTAAGATCAGGTTCTAATCTTTGTATGATTTCTTCTGTTGCATAGGTACCAAAATTTATGTTTTATATTTTGGCATATTTGTATATATTATAACTGCTAACTCATTCAGAATTTCAAACTTCACTTCGATCATAGCCACTCAGCATTTTTCAACAAATACTTGGTCTTCAAATTCTGTTTCTATCCCACGTTCCTCAGTTACTTCCATCTCACTCATTAGAATTCCTTATTTCTTGAATCCTTTACCTGATTTGGTCAGCTGGTAACCTTTAAATTAAGACTTGTGGCTGGCCATTCTCTTTATCTCATTCTTTATTTCCTTCCCGTTATACATTTAGGTCAGTTTCCATTTCGTGTGTGATCGCAATTGATTCTGTATCTGAGTTTATTATTTCTGAAGATAACCTCCTAACATTTGCTAACATATTTTCATTCAAATAAGGTCTGCTATCTTAACTAACTGTTCTCCACATTTTGTAAGAATTTGCGGCGTGTCTCTCTTAAGATGGCTTACCTAATGCATAGTAATAAGTGTATATTACTTCTTTACACTCTTCCCGAATCTATTTGATGCGTTTACAATTTTCTTTTACTGGTGGTGAACTTAAAGCGCTCGGATTAGTGCAGTCCCAGCTCAAGTAACCATCCAGTTCTGTATCGAAGAAGAGTTTGTGTGAGCGGATGACTTTTCGGTCGCAAACGGGCCCCTTCCTGGGGGACGCGTTTCTTGGTGAACCATAAGATATTTTAATTGTTCTTTTATTTTTTATTTATTTATTTATTTATTTATTTATTTATTTATTTATTTATTTATTTATCTTATTTTTTCCTTGGAGCCTCAGTCATAGTTGTTATTTAACAGGAAAGTGTGTTCAAATGAAGCCGCTACCTGCAGCCTCAGATATCCAGGGCGTATCGGAGGGTTATTGCTGTTCCCAGCAAGCATTCCTTTTGAAGTGTTCCAAAAAAGGGGGATGGATTCTTTAACCACCATTGAAAACTCTTCGAGATAGTACCTAGTGTTCCTAGTATAGTACCTAAAGTAGAAACAATTACTATTATTATTATTATTGTTTTTATTTTCTTTCATTATTTTTTCTGAGATATATGCTGAGTGCCTTCCCGACACCTATAAATAAATTCACAGTGCGCATTGGTAAGCCAGTTAATACAGCACATTGATTATAATTTAAAAAAAAACAAAGAACCAGTATACACATGTGCATATGCATATGTAAATACAAGGAGGATATCAATCTTACAGAGATAGTCCTCTTCTCAATACGTGTGCAGTACCAGTCAAAACATTTTTATTTTTATTATTATTATTACAGTTGCATTTATCTTGCTTTATGTTCATACGAGTTATCACCAAGTAACAACCAGTGACCTCAAGAGACAAGGCCCGCCATGTTCAAGAAAGAACATACATACACACACATGCATCTTTAGGTGTTTAGACTTGTGATGTACTTATATTGACAGGATCTTCCTTAACCATTTCATTGTAAAGTTGGACTAACAGCTCATGAGACTCTGTGAAGGCATTTATCTAAAAATTTAGTATTTTGTCTTTTCCTGGAGATTTCCATTTGGTGTTTTTTCTAAGAGCCAAACGTAACTGTTCAACTGTTATATTTTCCCATGTTTGTTCCTCAAGGTGAGCTGTATTTTTCATTGTCTGTCTATCCATGGGGCATGTATATTATGAACTTTTTCTTCGGTCTAGATCTTTTCCCAGCATTCTTGCACATCCTCCTTGTGTGGTATTGATTTAGCAGTTATTGTTGACTTGCCAATTTTTCTGTAGAAGTTTCTTTGGTTGTTTTTTAACATATTATTTGTTTCTACTTTAGGCACAAGGCCAGCAATTATCCAGTTCATTACTGGTACTTTATTTTATCGAGCCCGTCTTATACGAGCAGCTTTGGCCGACACTTTTTGCGTGATTATTTCTATCAGCACGTCTATGTCACTTGTTGATTTTATACAGTATTTTCTTTTCAATTTTCTAAGTGTAGTTTATTTGTGATGATAATGTTTTTGAGAATTATGTTAGTCTTGAGTATTATCCTTTGGTTTTGTTTGGAGTTCTGGATCTTAGGGAGAGTGTCTCGTTCCCCCATGTCAGATTCTTTCATTTTCATCCATTCGATCATGATTTCATTCTTCAAGTTGGCGAGTTCATTCTCATTCACTTCTTTATCATCGACGATCACAATGTTTTCATTTTGATTTTTGTCTTGACCATGCACTCCTTCCACTTTTGCGATCCTTTCTTTAATTTGTTCTGCTGTCCGCGATTCCGCCCCAACCCTGGAATTTGAAGTGTTACAATTTACTTCGTTTTCTCTGGACACATGCTTCATTTTCCCCTCGCTGACTTTGCGCTAATTGCTTGATCTGATCAATTTCTACATCAGTTAGTAACTTTTTCTTAACAATATTTCTTCGTATATTAGCTAGTTTGTTACTGTCAATATAGTCTCTGTTTTCGGGATGTTTCTTTTTCCAGTTGATATACGTCTGTTCTGTATTCAATCTATTTGATAGGTAGTACATGGCAGTGTAGAAAGCCTCAAGGTCATCTTTATTATCTTCCCTTGACCATTTCTCTCTCTTTTTCTTTGGAATTTTTGGTGGTGAGCATGGAGGGCCAATAGTAGGAGTATTCCGGTTACGGGAGGTTTCCAGCTCCGAATTGATGGGAAGGTTTGAACCATTAGCTAATTTTTCGACCCCAGTCTGTTTCCTCTCTGAGGGACGCGGCCCTTTTTGACCCGGGTGACGACCGACCCGGTATCATTTGACATTGTCTTTATTTTGTTGCGTTTTATCCTTAACCGCCAAGAGGTAATCATTTCGTGTTACCACTCCTAGGACGAGTGTCAACCAAGACTAGAGGGGTCGTGCTCCCCTAGAAACACGGCTATTCTCCGCCGGCCGCCACCCCGGTATTTCTTGGTCACGGGGTTTTTTGGGGGGGTTTTTTAAATTGTTATTATCATGAGTGGTTCCTTGATGTGAGCCCTGCGTGGCTAAAAAAGAAATTATTATTAATAATTGTTTCTACTTTAGGCACAAGGCCAGCAATTACCCAGTGCATTACTGGTACTTTATTTTATCGACTCCGTAAGGATGAAAGGCAAAGTCAACCTCGGCGAGATTTGAATTATTATTAATAATATAATATACTTTTTGTTGAAGTTGCCTCTGTTGTTGTTGTTGGCTATGCCAGTGTTGCTGGGGCTCTTTCTATTGTTGGTGGAGAATTGCATTGCCATAGACGTTAACTTTTGACCGAGTCACTATGTCAGTCTATTTATATCTTTTGTTAGCCTCTCCCTTGTCTAGTGTTACCTCCACCCTCCCCTTTCTTAAGTTAACAGAAGATAGTGGGGGAATATTGGTGGTAGCAATGATGGAGTAGTGGCGACGGTGATGGGATAGTGGTACTGTATTGATGGCGTTTGTCTGGCTGAATTTTGTAGCTACTACTGTAGTTACTATACTACTGTAGTTATTACTGTATTTCGTTTGTTTCATCTTTTTGTATATCTATGCGGTTTGTCGCCTATGTTTAATATAAATGTTGACATATTTCTTTAATATTGGAATTAAACATTTTGAGAAAACTTGACATACAATGATAATAATAATTATTATTATTATGCTGGGCGGTGGATTGGCAGTATCGGTAGAGAGTCGAACACCATGCTTTGAAGCATAGAGTTACGTCCCTTTATGATCTAAGTTCAAATCCCGCCGAGGTTAACTTTGCCTTTCATCCTTACGGGGTCGATAAAATAAAGTACCAGTAATGTACTGAGTAATTGTGGCCTTGTGCCTAAAATAGAAACAATTATTATTATGCTGGGATTGGTGGTGTTGAAATTGCCGTTATTTGGCTGTTGTATTTAGTATTTATATTTTTGTATTTAGTGTGCACAGAGGGGGGTGTTAGGTGGTGTATTTAGCTTGTGGTGGTGAAATTGTCATTATTTGGCTGTTCTATTTAGTGTAGACAGAGGGGGTTTTCCTCCATTTATTACCATTTTCTTTTTTGAATATAAAATGTCTAATACAAAATTAAACATTTGAGCCATATGCCAGGGTGCTATGGGTTTTTATTTCCTGAGAGTTAATACTGGTGCCTTATTTCCTATTTGTACTAACAATTGTTATATCATAATTGTTTTAAATATGTTAAAAATGAAAAACTTTTGGAAGCGATTCCATAACACTCTATCCACCACGTGCGTCTTCTTCTTATTATTATTATTATTATTATTAGTTATTGTTGTTATCATTATTATTACTATTATCGTTTGTTTGATTAAAAGAAAATATTAATTTATCCGATGACAGAAAAGTGATATGAAACTGCTTATTTACTAGTTCGCAAGCAACGCCAGTTGAGTAAACAAGCAGTATGATACGCAGTAATAAATTCCTTCAAAGAGAGCCTTAATCACCAAAGGTACATTCAAACATATTTCAAGTCTTATGTCAAGATGTAACATTAGTACAATCAAATGGCGTCTATACCATGAAATCAGAATCAGATCGCAAAATAGATATAAATTATACTGCTAAATTGATATAATCAAAAACATTATAATGAAAGCAGTCATCTTAGCAACTGTAGTTAGCGACAAACTTCTATATTTAATATACAAGGAATAGTAGCAGTAGCTAACCCAATATATAATTCATGCACATAATAATACTTTCACTATTTGAATCCTAATACGAACACCGACAAGGAAATGACACAATAACTTCAATAACATTTATATAGAAAGAGATTATGACAATATTGTCTCCTTCAACACTACAAAGAGGCAATCATTTCACACATGGAGAAAACAATTTTTAACTTGCTTCATAAACAGACGACAAGCCCTCAAGGTCAATACAATTGACAGGACTTAATATTACTGATGATCGCTCCTGGCACATGTTAGAAAAAACTGCATCACAACGTCTGGCCTTAATTTTTCTCTTCTGGGGCAGAGGAAAGTATTAATTTCACAACAACTACTATAAATTTATATAGCCCAAGTGGGACCCACATCGAAGTGTTGCTTCTACATTCGGACAATTCTGCTCCTGTATATATAGAAAGTTTAAACGGCATCGAAAACAGGGAAGTCTGATTGATTAGCGTAAAGTCATTCGCCAATGTACTCTAAAATCCTTCATTTCACCCATCGGCCTCAACTACACGCATACAGCTGACTCTACTCCTCTGCACTTCCTGAATCCGTCCCAAATCCATTCATGTCCACTCAACTCGTTTTTTCGTAACTCATATTATGTACACTCGATGTCCTTAGCTAACTAGTCCGACCAGGCCATCATTCTCACATCAGGCCTCTAGAAAAAGCATGAGTGAGATAGGAGAGCAGAGAACAAACGTTACAATGAGAGCGCGCGCGCACATGCATGCATGTATTCACACAAACAACTAATTGTCACTTGTTTGTAGCGTTTGCGCAAACTTTAGATTTGCTCTAAACTCTTTACTCGTTGTTTTTGACACCAAGAAAAATATCCACAAATATACTCGTATTTCTTTTCTTTCTATTTTTCAAATCACTGCTTTATTTAATAATACATTTGTAGTGTTTGAAGGTGAGCTGTATAACGAATCGTTTAATTCTAATAGTGAATTTAGACAGTGAATTCATTAATTTATTGTTACTGATATATTTATACATTTTGTAATTATCTACCTATTATTACACACAGTGGCTTCTCGTATGACATGTGAGACTAGAGTAAGTAATGATTTCTAGTATAGGCAGAAGGCCAGCAATTTTGAGGTAGGGAAAAGTCGATTAAATCGACCCTAGTGCGTGACTGGTACTTTATTTTATCAACCCCGTAAGGATGAAAGGCAAAGTTAACCTCGGCAAGATTTGAACTCAGACCGTAAAGGGCCGTAACTCTATGCTGCAAAGCATGGCGTCCGATGTTATACCGATACTGGCAATCCACCGCCCTGACACTAGAGTAAATAATACGAAACATAATAATTAGCAAAATGTTGTTTCCTGAAAAGCAAGACTATTCGTCACATGACTTCAATGCGTAAGACAACTTGTGTTTAGATGTGTGTAAAAAAGAAGCCAAGTAGAGTATCGTAACAGTTGTTATAGACCTGGTAAGATAGATAGAAGATTATATAGCTAAAACGATCAGTTACTACTGGCTACTCAGCACTTATTAAAGCGAATTTGTAAAACTGTTCTTTCTTAGATTTTCTTAACTTGCACATTTCTACTTGAGCAAAAATTCACCTCTGGTTATTTTTACTTGGTTGCTAGGTTACTGACGAAGTCATTTGATCGTTATACATTAAATTTCTGTTCTCAGATAAATTATATATATTTCAGATACATTAATAATATTGTTAGTTATTTTATATTGTGTACGTATATATTAATCATACGATACGCACGCAAAGGGGGAAAGTCTGCCGCCTACACAGAATACATTGAATCTAATTACTTTACTTCATATCTACTGGCTTGTATAATTGGTAAATAGTGAAAGATTATAAGAACTAATGTTAAGGCACATCCATTGTTTTAACGATATTTCAAACATCTGATCTATGAAGAAATCCTAAACTGAACTATTCTTACTTTTATATTAAATGTTTAGCTATGTATTTTCTTCAAGAAAAGAAGCAGCTCATTTTCCCTGGCGTTGCAGTGGTAATTTACTTTGTAGATTTATTGATATTTTAACAGACATGTCTGCCAAGAACTGGAATTTATTCGCATTCAATTGGATATTATTACAGGTATATCTACAAAGGTTTAGATTAAGGAGCTTCTGTAACATATACTTTAACAAACTGGAAGGTGTACAAGGAATTTACATGATCCATAATTTAATACCTGTATATATTATATCTATTCCTGGAAAATAATAGCAAAATGCCGAACTGCTTTGACACAGAAGTGCGTGGCACCGATATAGAATTCATTTAAAAATATGTATCCACGCAATGCATTTTATCCAGTACACACTCATGTAAAATATAAAGATACGTATGTACTTGAATTATTATAAAAAGCCATTAAAATGTAAGTTACTTATAAAGCAGTGAAACACAGACTACAGTATGATAAAGTATAACAACCTCATACTTTTACTTATATTTTTCCCTTTGCAGGAGTAATTTACCCGATTCCTTCGACTATTTCGCAGTTATATGAATTGTGGTATCTCTTCTTAATTAAATCATGTAAATTTAAAAAGGTGTGTGTGTGTGTGTGTGTGTGTGTGTGTGTGTGTGTGTGTGTGTGTGTGTGTGTGTGTCTCTGTGTGTGTGTGTGTGTGTGTGTGTGTGTGTGTGTGTGTAGTTAATGGCTGAGAGAAGGGAGTACTTAATACCTAAGTAGAGTTTTAATATTCATGTCTATTAAGGCTAAAAAGTGAATCTTCTTACTCTGGAGTTTTCACCTGTTTATTTCAGGGTCATCAGACAAGAACTAACATTTCAATGGCAAACACAGTATAAATAAGAAATTCTTGGGTGAAGGGAAGAGGATTTAATTGAGAAGGGTGATTATCAAAGGATACGCAGGGTTGGAATGGCAGTGGGGGATGGAAGAAGACGGCGATAAAGAGTAGTAGCTTGTCTTGCCATACAAAATATGAATTTAGCCATAGAAATTTAACTGTTCAGTATAATTGAGGTGCTGAATGTGGAGAGAATTAAAATATCGACGCGCCTCACCAGGCTTCACTTTGAATAGTACGCAGTGAGAAAAGCCTAGACGTGCTCTCTAATGTGTAAGCATCACTATCACTGAAGATCTTATTTGTTGAATGATTGAGGGGAGGAAATGAACATATACATACATACACACATCCACGCATACATGTAGAAGTATATTTTAGTGACTTAAATGTTAACTTGGTTGCGAACAACATAATCTAAGGGAGAGTCTGTCTGGTGGTACCGGTCGACAGGATGGAGAAGACATTGCCACGAAGGGCCACGAAGGTGATGCGCTGGAACAGCCACTCCATCTCGAGGGGCTTATTCTTGCGGGTAACCAGCTCCGTTCCACAGAGCAGCCGATAATTTGACAGTTTGCCCTCTTCGGCCTGGTGGGCAGCAAAGTATGCGTTGGTATCTGAATGGTATCAGGTTGCCGCTAGAGAATGTGTCACGTGAACCGAGAATATGAACGTCTTCTTTTGAGGTCACCTGCACCTGATAGCATGGTTGCATATTTCTTGTTCCTTGCATTATATTTTATAAGCGATGTATAATGATGCATATACAACAGACATGTTATAAGTTATTATTAAATAGATAAAGAAATCATTAGTGCTAATATCAAAACTGTAGCTTTTGTAATAGTAAATGTTTCTCTTACTTCACCAAAGATTAAAGTTAAATTTATGCTGTATAATCAATAATTTGTTGTGAAGATTGCATTCCCAAATTTGTTTTTAGATACGTTTCAAATATATAAACTCGTAATTCAAATCATTGGAATTCATCCGTGAAATGAAAAATTAATGAAATGGGAAACTAAATTGAAATTTCCATGAAATTCTCTGCGTTATTTTTGTCTTGAATAGCCCAAACAACTTTACTAATATATCGATAATGCATGTGGTATTTCCTGACATTAAATATTGTCTGTTATAAACTTTATATCTGATTATATGTTTTCTCAGACAAAAATAACTCACAAGTGCTCCTACATACTTATCTATACAATTACGTTCTTGAAATATTTGGTTACTTCATTTTTTTTGTTTACAAATATGCATATTATTCTTAGAGATAGAGCTAATATTGATATTAAAATGTTAATATTTGTGTGAAACTTCAATATAGAAATTCTGTTTTGTGAACGCTGTAAAAGAATAGGGGTGAGGTATCGTTCAAAGAGAGAGAAAACAAAATATGAATTGCAGACGATGATTGGAATAGAGCCAGTGATTAATGTGGTAAAGAGAATTGGAATGAGATGCTTGGTGAAGTAAGAGAAACATTTACTATTACTAAAGCTACTGTTTTGATATTTGCAATAATGATTTCTTTTTTAATTTATTTAATAATAACATAACATATTTGTCGTATAAGCCTCATTATTCATAGCTTATATAATACATATGTGTTGAGGGTGGATGAAAGTGGCTAATTTATAGGATTAAATAGATGTAACGAAGTACCGCTAGTTATTTTGTCTCGACAATCTAACGATTCCACTAATAAATGAGTTCCATCTCCCTATCCACAACAGTCACTAGCGGTGATGGCTCGGTGATGCATATTTCTGATCAAATTGTAAGAAATTGATATTATCGGGTCAAGTCATATCCCAGTTTTATTAACATGAAACTAAGAACACATGTTTAACCCTCGGTTACTGATGGTAATTAATTTCAGCAACCTAAAATGAAGTATTTTGCTCAAAAGCACAACTTGCCGTCCTGTAATGAAATGGAAACTACAACATTACCACCGTGCGCCCAACAGTTAGGAGGCACACATTTACATTAGTGCACGGTAAATACATTATCAAGTTATGAAAATAAACACTGAGTTGTTTATCACTGGTAGCACTTACATCTAGAAAGCTTGTGTTGCGTAGTGTAGATTAGTTAACTATCTCACTAGACAGAAGCAAAACCTCTGATCAGAGATCCTCATGTTATTTCTGAACCATCAATCGTTATAACCATGAAATTCTTATCGAGTCGAATGGGTGAACTGGTTGGTGGAAATAAGAGTCAAGCTATAAATTAATATATTAGAATGGTTAAGGAATTGGCTTAAAAATAAATTTGTCCAGGGTTCGATCCCTAGCGTGGTATCTTAAGCAAATGTCGTTTGGATCAACTTATTTCTTTTGAGTAAAATTAGGTTGACAGAAACTGTTTGGTAACTTTACCTGTGACGTAAGGGGTCAGATTTGTCACATATTGTGTCAGGCCCAATCTTCCTGAGAATAAGGGTACACGTGTTTGTGCAATGTTCTGTCACTTACACGTTAATCTCACAAGCAAGCATTTCCGTTGATGCAACAACTATAACGCTCATCGTCGAAATAGATGGATGTCCATTTGTATGTTGTATTCAGTAATGCTTGCACATGCTTCTATCATGTTTGAATCGGAATGTTATAGTCTTCCTCTATGTATACTTCGATAAAGTTATAACTTTGCTTACTACAAGTTGATGCGTCCATTGTATCTTTGAAATTTCATGGATATCTAATACTAGTTATTTTCTGATCCTGTTAATGCAGATCTTCTCGAAGCCATATAAATTGTGTTAGGTTAGTTTCATCAATGGTAGCTTTAAATATATTGACCATGGACAAAGACGGAACACCATTTGGATTCATTATCCAGGAATATGTTAACGTATTCATTCGCCTATACTATCCCATCATTTTTATATTACAAAATAACTAATTTAAACTTAGTTTCAGAAAATAACCATTAAATATTCTCCTTATCTGAGAATTCGGAAAATACGAGGGTTACCCGAATGAATAGTTAACAAAAAATATAGAAGAAACGAAACTTTTTCAGTTAGCAGTGTATAGAAGTCTAAAAAGAAGTATATCGTGTCTATTTTTGCTACATATAACAGACGGCATATCCTCCACAAAAATAGCTCATCCAGGCCAGTAACTCATAGAAATGTTCTAGGTGCAAATTCCATGGTCATTTGTGACTGGATGATGTCTTTACCATATATGATATATCTATATATATATATATATACATAAAATAAAGTGTCTTGCTCAAGGACATAACGCATCGCTTGGTCCAGGAATGCGTTATGTCCTTGAGCAAGACACTTTATTTTATGTATATATATATATATATATATATATATATATATATATATATATATATATATATATATATATATATATATATATATAGATAGATAGATAGATAGATAGATAGATATTCACGTTGCTCCTTCTACATGGAGTTACGACCGATAGATAGTATTAGCAACTAGAAAGACCAATGGAAACATTGTTTCCTCGGTCCGATTTGACGAAAGTCGATCGATCCTTTATATACATAAAATTTAGTATAGAAAAAGCTTCTATGGGACTAGAACAGTTTCATTCGAAAGAAATCATCAGGAAAAGCCTGATGATTTCTTTCGAAACAGTTCTAGTCTTGTAGAAGCTATTTCTATATTAAAATGTATATACTCTACTAATGTATTGAGTACTTCACTTACTGTGGTTACCCCCGATTGAACCCGGCACTCACACACACAAATATATATATATGTGTGTGTGTGTGTGTGTGTGTGTGTGTGTGTGTAGGGCTCTTGTCTAATGACAGAGTAACAAGACTCACTATTTAGCCTTAATAGAATGCATATTACA
>OZ024742.1:298757529-298807529 GCA_964016885.1 Eledone cirrhosa | reverse complement strand
ATATATATATATATATATATATATATTGGTAAACGGACTAGAAAATGCTGACAAATTGTTCACAGTGAAAAATAGTTTAATTAGGAATAAATGAGAATTAGTAATTGTATTGGTTAGTATTCAGTTTTGGTTTTAAGTTTTACCGGTTGCGCATTTCTAAATGCTTTTCAAAAGCATTTAGAAATGCGCAACCGGTAAAACTTAAAACCAAAACTGAATACTAACCAATACAATTACTAATTCTCATTTATTCCTAATTAAACTATTTTTCACTGTGAACAATTCGTCAGCATTTTCTATTCCGTTTACCAATATATAATAACTTGTGTGTTACACCTCTATTCTTTTAACTATATATATATATATATATATATATATATATATATATATATATATATATATATATACAGAGAGAGAAAGAGATAGAGATAGGGAGAGCGAGAAAGAATTATATATATATATATATATATATATATATATATATATATATACATTATCATTATTATTTTTATTTTTTTATTTTCCTTGGATATCTGTACATTCACATGCATCCCACCGGGACTCAACCATTGGCCTGCAGTGGTGGTGATGGTTTGTTATGACACATTTTCCCAGCCCCGTAGATAACTGATTGTTACAAAATATATAATAGATAAAGGGCACCCTTTTGTTCATTATATAACGTGGTTTGCCCTCCCTATATTACATTGACAATGCTCTTCGTAAAATGTGGGCAGTACTTGTAAGTACGATTTTTTGAATTTCATTTATACAAGGTTTACCTGTCGAATGATCCATCAATTTGTCAGTTCCCTCGTTTATCAGGCCCAATGCTCCAACTACAACTGAAAGTGTGTGTGTGTGTGTGTGTGTGAGTGTGTGTGTGTGTGTGTGTGTGTGTGTGTGTGTGTGTGTGTGTGTGTGTGTGTGTGTCTTAGTTGATTTTCTTTTTGTTTTTCAAGAAAAAATATTTTACGTGCAGTCTAAACCTCTTTGTTATTTTATATACGTGGTGTATGACATTACAACAGCAATAGTATATGATATTACTACAGTAATAATTGTTTCTACATTTTGCACAAGGCCAGAAATTTAAAGAAAAGGGATAGTCGACCAAATCGACCCCAGTGCATAACTGGTGCCTAATTTTATCAAACCCGTCGAGATGAAAGGCAAAAGTTAAGCTCGGCGGGATTTGAATTCAGTATGTAAAGAGCTGTAACTCTGTGCCGCTAAGCATTTTGTCCGACACTCTACCGATTCAGCCAATATATAATAATTGTTTCTACTTTTGGCACAAGGCCAGCAATTACCCATTTTATCGACCCTGTAAAGATGAAAGGCAAAGTTAACCTTGGCGGGATTTGAACACAGAATGGCAAGGGCCGTATCTCTATGCGTCAAAGCATGGCGTCCGACCTTCTACCTCACTGCCAATCCACCGCCAATATATAATAATGTTGTTTAAATATATCTTTTACTAATTGGTATGAATAAATACTACTACCGTGTCGATATTTCTGCGTAATTAGTGATAGTTATTGTAGTAGAGGTTGCTTTTCCTAATTTAAAACTCATATAATGATTTTTCTTTTTTTTTACCAAAGTCATCTTTTCTGTTTTTCTCTGTTCTTCTAGTATTACCTGTTGCCTGGCGACTGGTGGTTCGTTGCTTGACATATTCATGTATGGTTATTTGCGTGGGTGTATGTGTAGTAGTGAGTGTCATATTAACGTTTTGTATCTTCATATCTATCACTCGATCTCGCGTGTTATAGGTCATGACAAGAACATAAATTACAATTAGGGTCCAATGAGTTGTGGGAGTTTTCGATGTTATAGACCTCACCAAACTTCAATAGAAAAAAAAGGTCATAGTGAGTTACAGTGTAAAAATATTTAGGTAGTACCTAATATACGCAAAGAGACAGACCCCCCCCCCCACACACACACATATATATATCTATATATATATATCTATATATATATATATATATATATATGTGTGTGTGTGTGTGTGTGTGTGTGTGTGTGTGTGTGTGTGTGTGTGTGTGTGTGTGTGTGTGTGTGTGTGTTTATAAATATATATATATAAATATAATCAAGGTTTAGCAAATAAGAAAAAGTTTTAAAATAAATTTTTAAAAATTCACTGTACTTCCTATGGTTACCTTTACCGTACGGTTTCGAGTCTCAAAAATAAATGGATAGTCCTTACGGGCCTCCAGTGAAAAGAAAACCTCTCGTCAGAAGGTTCTTTTCACTCGTAGAATATAAAATTCCCGAGTTCGAATTACGAACTGGCGCTATTCAAAATTGTTCCCGAGATGAGAATAAATGATGTGGAAGCAATTCTGTCCAGTGCCGTGTGCAAAGATAGAAGGGAGAGGCGGAGAAGTTAATCTACTACCACTAGAAATAGTAGCAGTCAAAACGTCCAAATCTTATCTCGACCAGGGGGAGATTAATAATAATAAAGTATATATCCCTACACGCAAAATATATATAGGGATACATGTATTATCCAAACATATGCCAATGTGGTTCTATGGCAGGTTAATAAATTAACGAGCCCGAACATATATAATGAAGGTTTAGCAAATAAGAAAAAGTTTTAAAATAAATTTTTAAAAATTCACTGTACCTGGTATGGTTACCTTTACCGTACGGTTTCGGTGTATATATATATATATATATATATATATGCAAAAGTTCTATTTAAATTTGTTAGGATACAACAAGTAAATATTTTTATAACTGATATAAAGCACTCGACAAGTTTTTGGAGTAGATATACGATATTAATAAATGGAAACTATATTTATAAAACCATATTTATTTCATTATACATATTTCAGGGATACCATATTAAATTATGGTATGCCTTCATCAGACAAAATACAATATATAACAGTTTTATAAATAGCTTTGACGTACCCTTTTAAAATACAACCACTACTTTCGGAGGCTGTCTGGATAGTGAATTTTTTATATTGTTTTAATAAGTAATAGTGTTAAGCACAATTTGAAAAAGACGGAGATAAAGAAAAAGAAAAAGAAAAAAGACGGAGAGAGAGAAAATAACAAAGACGGAGAGAGAGAAAAGAAAGAAAGAAAACCTGGAGAAATATCGGAGAGAGAGAGAAATGTATGAAGAAAAGAAAGAGATAAATAAAGATAGGAGGAAATAAAAAATAAAAAAGAAAAAAGAAAAAAGAAAAAAGAAAAAAGAAAAAAGAAAAAAGAAAGAAAAGGAAGAAATAAGAAAAACAAAGGAAAGCAACAGAGAGATATCAAGTCATCATACAGAGAGAAAAACTCAAGAGAGAGAAATACTATATAGAGAGAGGGGGGGGGGGACAATGAAAACTTTACGTCATGTCATATTAAGTTGAGTTAACAATTTATATGAAATGAATAATAAAAATATAAGTATCAATATTCATGAATGGGACATAGATATATAATATGAGAAATTAAACATTGATCAATAATGACTATATGTTTAGTTTAGAAAACTTGAGATCAATATATCAAAATCTGAGTTCAAAATGTACTCTTGCTATAGAGATCAGTATTTTATGCAAAGACGTACAAATACATATGTATATATATATACATATAGATACGCACGTCCTGAAAATAGAAATTATGTTTACTCAAGCCAACAATATAGCCATACAAAACGTAAATGATTTCTCTTAATCACTGCTATACATTCTTTGTGTTATAAACATTTCACAGTATATATATATACAAAAAAATACGATTAACATTCATGTCCTCATATATACGATTCTATTCATGTGTCAAATATTATGCATATCTGCAACATACCTCCCAACCACATAGATATATACACATACATATATACACATACATATGTATAAATAAATATTTGCGTGCGTCGTTAAGCATCACTCATGTATATATACAGACATATATAGACACAAAAAAAAATCTATAACACTTTTTATGCATGTTAATATACACATATGCATTTGCATAGAGATAATCAAATATCAATATTTCACTAAAGGATTATAAACATAACCATAATAAAATAAATTTAAAATACCAAATGAGTATATTTTGGAAATGCAGCTATATCAGTATAGACAAAAGAAATCTATAATATCAAAGCATTAAATATCTTTAAAACACTATAGGGTATCTTAAGTTAAAATAATATGTTTTTTATATTTAGTATAGAAATTTATCCTACGTATATCTCAATCAAGAGGTAGACATATGAAAGTTATGAGAAGCTATCATAATCAAAACAAATAAATAAAAATAATTTAAAAGATTTAAAAAAAACCAATGATTCTACAGATAACCTTATATTTAGTATAGGAATTTACCTTACGTATATTTTATTTAATACATTGGAAGTATAGACATTTTAGAGTAGTTTATATTTAGGAAGAAAGATTAAAAAGAAAAAGGTGAAGGAATCTAATGATTTATCGACAGGTTCCATATATTAACTAAAATTACTTAATTATTTATACTACATTTTAAATTTATATTTATATTTAAAAGTTGAGTTCAATCTATGTCTGCAGCAACTGAATAAATTGTTCCTTAGATTAAGAGAATTTTTGGACTTTAATATAAAGAATATTTCTTCAATACAAAGATCACAATTCTCCGAAGAGGAATTAAAAGGAGTAGCTTATGAAATAATATTCCAATTCATCGAATATTTAATATTATCTCGTTTTAGGTCCCATAGTAGGCTAGATAGCAAAGTTGAAGATTTTTTGTTTGGATCTGTGAAAGAATTCTTATGATTATTGAAGCGAAATTTAAATTCTGTAGAGGTGGAACCAACATAGTTAAATGAATTTTAATTAGTTTTAACATTACAATTGTATACTACATTTTTAGCTAAGCAATTGTTATTTAACGGACAGTTAGATTTATTTCTACAGTTACAGTTATTTAATTGAATATTGTTTGGGTTATTATTAGTATTTTGGTTAGGTTTTAAATTCCTATTATTAATTCTATTAATATTTTGTGCTAAATTTTTGGTGGACGAGTAAGTTAATTTTATAGTGTGTCTATTAAAAATTGAGTAATATTTATGTGTTCTAGGGAAGCGTGTGTCAAGAGCTTTAAAGAATAGTTTAGCAATAGGGGTTTTAATATTTAGTGAGAAAGGGGGAGAAAACCATAATATATTTCTAGTTCTATTTCTTTTTCGGCTTTTGGAATTATTGTAATGTTTTCTATTATAGTTGTTAAAGTTGTTACCGTAATTGAAATTGTTATTATTTTGGTTAGTTTGCTTATTATTATTATTATCGATGTATTTAATTTTATTTCTATATCCAGCTCTACCTAACGCATCGTTGTAATACTGCGCTTTTTCATCAAATATATTTTTATTAGATGAAATTCTTGAAATTCGTTCTTGAACAGAGTTCACTATAGTATTTTTAACAGATCTGGGGTGATTAGAGTTAAAGTTGACATAATTCAAGTTCTCATTTAGTTTGTGAAATGGATAGTGAAGACATGTGTTGAGATTTAGTGTTACATCAAGAAAATTGACTATTCTATGGTTATTCTCTATTTCTATTTTTAGATTAAGGTAATTAAAAAATTGTATAATTTGTTTTCTTTTTCTATTTAGTTCACAGCTATTATTTTCTATAAGTAAAAGCATGTCATCACGATATAATCCTCCGGTTACACTCTCTTCGTCTTTGTTATTTTCTCTCTCTCCGTCTTTTTTCTTTTTCTTTTTCTTTTTCTTTATCTCCGTCTTTTTCTAATTGTGCTTAACACTATGACTTATTAAAACAATATAAACAATTCACTATCCAGACAGCCTCCAAAAGTAATGGTTGTATTTTAAAAGGGTACGTCAAAGCTATTTATAAAACTGTTATATATTGTATTTTGTCTGATGAAGGCATACCATAATTTAATATGGTATCCCTGAAATATGTATAATGAAATAAATATGGTTTTATAAATATAGTTTCCATTTATGAATATCGTATATATATATATATATATGTGTCTCTGTGTGTGTGTGTGTGTGTGTGTGTGTGTGTGTGTGTGTATATATATATATATATATATGTGTGTGTGTGTATATATATATATATATATATATGTGTGTGTATATATATAAATATATATGTGTGTATATATATATATATATATATATATATATATATATATATATATATATATATGTGTGTGTGTGTGTGTGTGTATAAATGAAGAAAACTAATGTTATCTTTGATCGAGACGAAGCGAAAGTGTATTTGAATACATATAAAAATGAGAAAACACATCACACTCATCGCTAGAACAGCCGTTAAAGCAGTTAAATGCTGTCAAAGACAGTGATGGGCAAACATGCCTCAGAGGACAGTGACAAGCTGCCAATGATCAACAGAGAGACAATCCACAAGTTGAGGACAGTCAGATGAAATATATAAAAAAATCGAAGTTTGTGTGTAAACTTTTCTTCTACATCGCCTTTCTTTAGTTACTTCTTCCATTCAATTCTATGCGCCATCTCACTTCACCTTGTCCTCACCCCGCTTTCAATTTTTTCTATATTTCATCTGCCTGTAACCTACCTTGTGGATTGTCTCTCTGTTGACCATTGATCGCTGGTATCTGTCCTCTGAGGCATTATCCGCCATTGCTGTCTTTAACAGCATTTAGTTGTTTAAACGTCTGTGCTAGCGATGTGATCAGCCAAGTTTAAAATCCCCAAAACCTGACTCATGACACGAAGCGACTCTTGCATCTTTACCAGGAGGTACGGGTTCATATACACTTGTGTCTCCCCTGTAAAATACAATGTCTTGTCTCTGGTTTGTTTCCATAGCTCTTACGACAGAAAGAAACGTTGTGCTACGGTCATACATATTTGATCAATATCTTCTATATTTCACGGTCTTTAACTTGTTACTCTCCTCATTTCATTTAATCACTTCCTTGATGGTATGGTTGACACCTTTCCCTCATTCACACTTTCCTACCCACTATCTTTCATTCTTACCTTCACACATTCACACAAATTCTCACAACCACACTCTCACAACCACACTGCCAACAACACTCTCACAACAATACTGCCAACCACATGCCGACACTCACATTCACACACAAAATTTTCTCTCGTCACTTATATTGGGAAATTATACTTACACAGTTATATTTACACAGTACAAACAATTATTACAATAATGTATCTATATCTGAACCTATATCTGAACCTATATGGTGGAGTTGTGGAGGTGCCGTACGGACATATGGCAATTCGTGGGCATTTTAAATCTGGCAGAGCCCATCCTCTTTCCAGATCTAAACATAGTCGATTTCTTCCAATAAAGGAGAAAGCGAGGATATGAGAAAAATATATAGAGGAAGAATCGACTCCAGTACTGGTGTGGCATTTTATCCAACTCGAAAGGATGAAAGGAAATGTCAACTTCTGTTCATTTGGTCTTAGAGCACAGCGAGCAAGAACGAATACTGCAAAGCATTGTATTCGATATTCTAGCGGTTATGTCAATTCGATGCCTAAAATAATTGTTTCTATTTTTGGCACAAGGCCAGCAATTACACCAGTACATTACTGGTGCTTTATTTTATCGACCCCGTAAGGATGAAACGTAAAGTTAACCTCGGCGGGATTTGAATTCAGAACGTAAATGGCCGTAACTATGCTGCAAAGCATGATGTCCGACTCTCTACCGATACTACCAATCCACCGCCTAAAATAATTGTTTCTACTTTTGGCACAAGGCCAGCAATTACCCAGTACATTACTGGTACTTTATTTTATCGACCCTGTAAGGATGAAAGTCAAAGTCAATAATGATTTCTGATGTAGACTGAAGACCAGCGATTTTTATGGATTCTTTATTCTATTGATTTTGGAATGGTAATAGGCAAAATTGACCTTAGCGTCAATTTAAATCAAAATGTAAAAGGTCGAAACGAAAACCTGAAATGAATTTCATCCAACGCATTAATGTTCGGCCAATTACTAATAATGATTGTGTTTTCAATATACATTGAATGAAAGGGGAATAAAACATGTAGTAGAATTTAAATGGACAATTTAATATTTACCAATTAAAACAGATTAACAGCATCGAAATCAAACTACGTGGAAAGGTAAGATTTTCTTGTGTTTTTGTGTAATGCTTATTGTTATATATATATAGAGAGAGAATTCAAAAGAATCAAAGCTATGTTCAAAGCATTTATTCACTTACAAGTGTTTCATCCAAACCTAGGCTTGGAATCTTCGGAGCATTTTTCAATGTTTGTACACATAATTGAGCTCCTTTCCAACGCAAGAGACATACAGATACATATATATATATTGATGTACAGTGGAGTGACATATATTATACTATATTATTTCTGTATAGCAATTCAAATTCAAAATCAATTCAAAATTAAAATTAAAACAAAATTAAAATACATTCGGCAGTTAACACAGATAATGCAAGAGGATAGTTTGTTAGTCAGATGTAGTAGTTAGTGTATGCGTTAGTTACACGCGGGGCATGCAAGTGTGTCCCATTTATATATGATTATTGTGTGGCAGGGTGTTACATGTAATACAAGCACTTTAAGCGGGTAAGTAAGAGTATTATGGTGGTTGTAGTGGTAAGGTATATTTTGTATATAATAAAAAGTATGTGTGCAGAAAAATAAAAATAAAAAGGAGAAGCAAAAGAAAGTTATGGTTTTCGTATCCACCACTATTTTCACATCAGGAAAAGTAATAAATAGTTTTTACATCCATCACATAAGTAACGATGATTCCGTATTGGATGTTTGATGCATTAAATTAAATTATTTTAGCTTATTGCGGCTCAGTGTTATTTAATCCAAATTTATAGAATAGGTTGATTCTGCTGCGAGAATTTACAGCAGTTTATTATCCGGAAGTAAGTGTGTAATTAAGGGGAGCTAATGCGTAAGGGGAGGTAACTAGATGATTTCCATAACTAAATTCATTGTTCTAACATACATTATAAGGCGCCTCAATTGAGTCCCTTATATAGACGGTTATATATTTATATCCAGTTTACAATTTTAAATACAGTCTACTCTATCATGATGTACTAAAGGTATCTATATTAGGATGATTACTCCCTATCATACAGTGCTACAACTGAATACTCCATACAAAGAGCCATATCTTTATATCAAAGTTCACTGCAAATGTAGTTTACTCTCAGAACATGTCAGGGGATCTATTAGAATTATGTCTACATAACCCCTGGTAAGTTCTGGAGCAGCGTATGGCTGTTTGCATGGCAAAGCCAAATACATCTCTAGGGCAGACAAATACATCCCTCATTAACAATGTCATTAATCTATCCATCAAGTTATACTTGCATATATAACTCACATACTATTCATACATAATTCATTGCACTCAACATATAAGTTAGACAGATCTCTTATGTTAATAAATTAATCTTATATATGTCCAATGTTATCACTCCATACATATAAATACAATTGCATATATAATTCATTGTCGAATCTGGTATTTAAAGCTTATATAGACTGTATTGTATCACTATATAATTATAAGTAATTGAAAGTAATTATACTAAAAGTAGGTGTTTATGGGGACATTTCTAGGGTATAAAGTTATAGATAGATGGAATGATTTGTGTCGAGATAGGGTGGATCCGAGAGTGTGGAGTTGTGGTGTAAGGTGTACCCTTGAGGTGTGGTGTTAGAAGTGGTGATGGGTTCAAGTCTGACATTGTTATATATTGGGTTTAAAGTTTTGGAAGGAGTGCCGGAAGCGGTGCTGGCACGACGCAAACACTTCCGATTTTTTATTAAGGAGGTTATGGTTTGAGAAGATTATAGTATGGGTCTCTAGTAGACAGAGGTTACAGAATTTATTAGGTGGTTTGTACGATGCCGCCTTACCTATCACGTACTATTTAAGTGTATAAGATCTATTCCTAGTTTTAAGATAGTGTATGTAGCTAGATAGTGAAGTGGAGTTGGCTAGACTGTGTTTTTTGAAAGAATGGAGGTGTGAATTGTATCTGGTTTTGAAGCAGTTCGAAGTAGAGCCTATATATGTTTCAGAAGAGTTGCTAGTTATGACGGTGCATGAGTATATGATGTCTTTGATTAAGCAGTTTTTATCTAAAGGGCAGGTTCTATTAGATCTACAGTTACAATTATTTTGGATGTTAACCTGCCGGTTATTATGTTGTGTAGAAGTCTGGTTGCTAGGTATTGCATTATGGCTATGAGGGTTGTCGCTCTCAGCGTTATTGATTTCACTACTGCTATTATTATTATTACTATTGATATCAGGGTTTGCAGATAAAACGTTGTTTTGAAGGTTTACGCCCTGCCGTGTTTTAGTTTGTTGGAAGTAAGTATTAATTTTTCTTTTATTGCTACTAGCTATGTGGTATGCTATATTAGGCGTGATAGAGTAGGAGATTTTAATGGTGTGTTTGTTTATAAGATTATGGTACTTGTGGCCAGATGGGAAGTGTTTATCCAAGAGTGAGAAGAAAGCCTTAGATAGGTTGGTATAGACGTTTAGATTGAAAGGGGGGTTGAAAAATGTATTATTTCTTATTCTATTTTTGTTTTTTATGTCTGGTGAGATGCTTCCGTTTATGGTATTTTGGTGACCTCCCTTGTGTGGGTTACGTTTGTTGCCACCCTTCGTAGTAGTGTGTGTGTGGTTATTATTCTTATTAGTATTTTTCCTCATGGACATATTGTGCGAAATAATGTTGTAACTATGTGTTTTTGTAGGTAGGAACTCGATCTCATTATTATGGCCTGATCTAGCTAATGCCTGATTATAATATTGTGAGTTTTTGCTAAATATGTTTTCGTCATAAGATAGATTAGAGATTCTATTGGATATTCCCTTAGAAATAGAGTTTAATATTGATCTAGGGTGGTTAGACTTGGTATCTACGTAAATCAGTTTTTCGTTAAGTTTATGGAATGGTGTATATATCCTAGAGTCTAGTTAGAGGGTGGCATCTAGGAAGTTAACGTTTTTAGTGTTTTTGTCTATGGTGATAATTAGGTTATAGGTTTTGAAAGTCTTGTGCTTTTCTAGTTCTTTCTATATTAAAGTTTTTATAGTCTATAAGGAGAAGTGCATCATCGCGGTACAAACCACCGTTGAGGTATGGAAGGTCCTTATGGATTTCGTTTAGTAAGTATAGGCCCCACGAATCCATGACTTGCGCCGAGTCACTAGATTCCATGGTTATGTCGAAGTTGTTATGCGTATCCTTGCGGGTTCATAACTGGTCTTCAAAAGTGATTACAATTTTACGGGTCGCAAGTATGACATCAATCAGGGGTCTAGTCAGGTCACTATTGTTCATGGCCATAATTAGTGCCTTATTTAATAGGATAGGGGAAATAGAGGTGTAGTATGAATTGATATCAAATTGAATACATTTTTTATCTTTGTTTTCCTTGATATCCGTGAACCATTCAATAACTACACCTGTATTTCCCCATTGTTTAAGGTATATTTTGTGTTTAATCTGTGGGATGATTGTATCTAAAATGTTCTTACTGATAATGCCAATGTCAGACTTGGAAGGGCAGATTAGTCTAATCGAGGGGTTGCTAATGAAATCCTCCTTATAGTCCTTCTGAGAGAAACTAGGGGCGTTTGGGGTGTATGGTTGTGTATGTCTCTGAAGTCCTAGTTTGGACACTATACTATGGCCTTGTATATTAATTTGTTCTAAGTTTTTTATAGTAGTTTTCTTGTAGCTCTTATGTAGTTCATTATATATAAACTTTCTATATGTATCAAAATCTAGGCTGTATGTGTTATTAGTTTTGTCCGCATGCACAATAATTTTACTATTTGTTTTGAATCCATTAATGGAGGAGTTAAGTTTGTTTAAGAATGTGTTGTTTTTATTACGATGCTTTTTGTATTTAATGTTCTTAACTAGTTTTATTAGGTCATTTTCAAAGGAGTTTAGTAGTGTGTTGTGAGAGGGGCTTCTAAAAGTTTTAAAGCCGAAGGAGTCGAATTTGTTAGCATTATCAACTTTGTTAGATTTGTTTTTATAATAATGGAATGTCCTCCATCTCACTCTATTGATAAATGAGTTGACACTGTTGATCAATAATTTCTCGTATGAATCCTTGGATGGTATTGGTATGTTCTTGGTTGACATAGGGAGTTGGTCTTTGATCAGCATACTGGTAATTTATTGTATGTTAGCTCAACAGTATGGAGCAGTTAATAATATTAAGGATACTATTTATGGTTATGTATATACTAAAACTTTTTATAGTTATGTACGGAAGCATCTCACCAGACATAAAAAACAAAAATAGAAGAAGAAATAATACATTGTTCAACCCCCCTTTCAATCTAAACGTCTATACCAACCTACCTAAGGCTTTCTTCTCACTCCTGGATAAAAACTTCCCATCTGGCCACAAGTACCATAGTCTTATAAACAAAAACACTATTAACATCTACTCTACCACGCCTAACATAGCATACCACATAGCTAGTAGCAATAAAAGAAAAATTAATACTTACTTCCAACAAACTAAAACACGGCAGGGCGTAAACCTTCAAAACAACGTTTTATCTGCAACCCCTGATATCAATAGTAATAATAATAATAGCACTAGTGAAATCAATAACGCTGAGAGCGACAACCCTCATAGCCATAATGCAATACCTAGCAATCAGACTTCTACACAACATAATAACCGGCAGGTTAACATCCAAAATAATTGTAACTGTAGATCTAATAGAACCTGCCCTTTAGATAAAAACTGCTTAATCAAAGACATCATATACTCATGCACCGTCATAACTAGCAACTCTTCTGAAACATATATAGGCTCTACTTCGAACTGCTTCAAAACCAGATACAATTCACACCTCCATTCTTTCAAAAAACACAGTCTAGCCAACTCCACTTCACTATCTAGCTACATACACTATCTTAAAACTAGGAATAGATCTTATACACTTAAATAGTACGTGATAGGTAAGGCGGCATCGTACAAACCACCTAATAAATTCTGTAACCTCTGTCTACTAGAGACCCATACTATAATCTTCTCAAACCATAACCTCCTTAATAAAAAATCGGAAGTGTTTGCGTCGTGCCAGCACCGCTTCCGGCACTCCTTCCAAAACTTTAAACCCAATATATAACAATGTCAGACTTGAACCCATCACCACTTCTAACACCACACCTCAAGGGTACACCTTACACCACAACTCCACACTCTCGGATCCACCCTATCTCGACACAAATCATTCCATCTATCTATAACTTTATACCCTAGAAATGTCCCCATAAACACCTACTTTTAGTATAATTACTTTCAATTACTTATAATTATATAGTGATACAATACAGTCTATATAAGCTTTAAATACCAGATTCGACAATGAATTATATATGCAATTGTATTTATATGTATGGAGTGATAACATTGGACATATATAAGATTAATTTATTAACATAAGAGATCTGTCTAACTTATATGTTGAGTGCAATGAATTATGTATGAATAGTATGTGAGTTATATATGCAAGTATAACTTGATGGATAGATTAATGACATTGTAAATGAGGGATGTATTTGTCTGCCCTAGAGATGTATTTGGCTTTGCCATGCAAACAGCCATACGCTGCTCCAGAACTTACCAGGGGTTATGTAGACATAATTCTAATAGATCCCCTGACATGTTCTGAGAGTAAACTACATTTGCAGTGAACTTTGATATAAAGATATGGCTCTTTGTATGGAGTATTCAGTTGTAGCACTGTATGATAGGGAGTAATCATCCTAATATAGATACCTTTAGTACATCATGATAGAGTAGACTGTATTTAAAATTGTAAACTGGATATAAATATATAACCGTCTATATAAGGGACTCAATTGAGGCGCCTTATAATGTATGTTAGAACAATGAATTTAGTTATGGAAATCATCTAGTTACCTCCCCTTACGCATTAGCTCCCCTTAATTACACACTTACTTCCGGATAATAAACTGCTGTAAATTCTCGCAGCAGAATCAACCTATTCTATAAATTTGGATTAAATAACACTGAGCCGCAATAAGCTAAAATAATTTAATTTAATGCATCAAACATCCAATACGGAATCATCGTTACTTATGTGATGGATGTAAAAACTATTTATTACTTTTCCTGAATGTGAAAATAGTGGTGGATACGAAAACCATAACTTTCTTTTGCTTCTCCTTTTTATTTTTATTTTTCTGCACACATACTTTTTATTATATACAAAATATACCTTACCACTACAACCACCATAATACTCTTACTTACCCGCTTAAAGTGCTTGTATTACATGTAACACCCTGCCACACAATAATCATATATAAATGGGACACACTTGCATGCCCCACGTGTAACTAACGCATACACTAACTACTACATCTGACTAACAAACTATCCTCTTGCATTATCTGTGTTAACTGCCGAATGTATTTTAATTTTGTTTTAATTTTAATTTTGAATTGATTTTGAATTTGAATTGCTATACAGAAATAATATAGTATAATATATGTCACTCCACTGTACATCAATATATATATATGTATCTGTATGTCTCTTGCGTTGGAAAGGAGCTCAATTATGTGTACAAACATTGAAAAATGCTCCGAAGATTCCAAGCCTAGGTTTGGATGAAACACTTGTAAGTGAATAAATGCTTTGAACATAGCTTTGATTCTTGTGAATTCAATATAACTGCTCTGTAGAACAACTGATGTTATTACATTGAGCTATTTATCTTACTGGTAATAAGGTAGTAATAAATTACTGACCTTCACTGTTTAGGGTTTAAAATATACATAACTATAAAAAGTTTTAGTATATACATAACCATAAATAGTATCCTTAATATTATATATATATATATGTGTGTGTGTGTGTATATACATGTATATATACATACACATACACAGTCATTTATCCAAAGGTCACGAATGACATACCAGAAGTCAGAGCAAAGTCATTCCAGGTTTATAGTTTATTTCACGCGTGATTTATTTAGGATTACACTATCTAAAACGTCCTTCCTTTCATTTTATGACTGTGATATTGTATGTTTATACAACATTGCTTATAATGACGATTCATGCATATTAGAATTAACTCTCATAATGTTTAACACTTTCGTTACCATATTCCTAATGAAAAGCAATGCCTATGATTTTCAATTAATTTTGAAAATATGGATGTGGAGGTATTTAATAACATAACACATTTTCTCCTAATGTATTCGGTATTTTGAACATAATCTTACAATAGATCTTATTTGAAAGGTTTTGACAAAGATAACCCTTTTGTAACTATATTTCTCATGAAAGACTGCTTATGACTTTTAATTTATTTTGTAACTAAATCAAGACTTTGGATGGACAGTAACATAACTTCCTCTTGATTAAACTGATGTTTGCCCTGTAACTTAACAATGACTCTTAAATAAAATGCTGTAGAATCTGAGGTAGTATTCCAAAGGTTAAAAAGTTATAGTTACCATTTTAAATGCAATCATGGCTGTGTGGTTAAGAAGTTCTCTTCGGTATCACTTGGTTCTATATTCAGTCACGGTGTGTGTTGTGCATGTATGTGTATGTGTGTGTGTGTGTGTGTGTGTGTGTGTGTGTGTGTGTGTGTGTGTGTGTGTGCGTGTGTCTGTGTGTGCGCGTGCGTGCGTGCGTGCGTGCGTGCGTGCGTGCGTGCGTGTGTGTGTACGTGTGTGTGTGTGTGTATCGATTATTGGATTTGTTTATGTCTCAAAAATTTGGGTTCAGCAAAGAAAAAATATCAATAAAAGAAGTACTCGATTAAAGACCAATTAATACTGACGTCGATGTGATCGAGTAAATCAACATGATGCCCTAGCATGACTGCAGTCTGTTTGAATCTAGTAGAAATATAGCAGAATTTTAGTTGAGTTTGTGCTTGCATTTTTTCTTGATACGCTCGCCGTACTTAACAAAATTGATAATGTACAAAGGGCAGCCGTTATATAATGTCACACAACTGTTGAACATATATCCTAATCTACTGTAGTTTTTCTATTTAATTGTAAATTGGTACCATTGTGGATTTATCTTTCCGGGTTGAGCAGTAGAAATTCTGTATAACTAACATGTATTTCGTTGAGATGCAGATTTTAGTAAAAAACAAACAAGTTCATAAGCTTAAAATGTGTATATCATTGAAATGTTTTAGAATCGGTAAGTGGACAAAGAACATAGATATTCCTAGATATATCTAATGGCATAAAAGAGTTAAGAGGGCTTGTGGGAATGAATTAGAAATGATTTCTTTTATACGTGTGTGTGTGTGTTTGTGTATCTTATATATATATATATATATATATATATATATATATATATATATATATATATATATGTGTGTGTGTGTGTGTGTGTGTGTGTATAAAGAGAGGGAGAGAGAAGGAGTGGTGCCTGAGAGAGAGAAAGGCATGGGATTGAACAAATATAATATGATTAATTTGTGAAATAATTCCTTATCAGTATCGGAGCCTGGCTTATAGCATCCCCAAATAACTAATTTCAGCTTATATGTTGGTAAGCTGACAAAGCTAATTATCGACACTTCTTTCTCTGAGCACTCTAGGAAAATTCCTAAGCTTGCATTTTCTACAACACAGTCAACGCCAAATCATGTGACATGCCATCGCACCATAGGATCCTTTCCTCGGCTTCGTATATTTTCACAGCGCTGATCGACGTCAGATATTCAGTGATTTATATATTAATCGCAGGAAATTATATATTTTAGTTGATTATACAATTTTGTATTAAAATGTAATTCTTTTATGTTCCGTAATGCGCCTTTCTGACCTCCGTAACTTTCAGGGCTGTCCTGTTGTCCTTAAAAGAAATGTAGCACGGTTTTACAAGAGCAACAAACCATCTTACTGCTTAATTCCGAATTCATGTTTTTATGAAGTATTAACTTCTGATGTAAGGTAGTAGATTCTTTATTGTTAATTTATAGCATTAGATAAACTTTTAGCGTTGTTTCCATGTCAATTTTGTGTTGTAATTTTGCGAAATCCTCATTATCATTATTTTCTGTTTAAAAGAAATCAGGCATAAAACGCCCACTTTGATGATTCATGTTTAGCTTTGAAAGAACAAAAAAAAAAGAAAAAATGACAATAATTGTACTAATAATTCTTTACATAGGTATGAAACACCAGATTTATAATGAAGATTCATCGTATAATCATCTGATACATACTTTAATGTCGTGAATGTTCGTAGCTTTGTGGTTAGTGAATTCGGCCCTTGATCGTAAAGTCGTGGTTTCTCTTCCTCGTTGCTCGAGTTCCACGCTGTATCTCGCTGAATCCCTCGACGACTATGTTATCAGTACAGGTGTCAGTAGAATGTTCAGCCACTTACACGTTAATTTCATAAGCAAGCTGGTCCGAAAATCAGAATAGCTAGAATATTCGTCATCCGAAGTAACTGAGGTCGGTTCCATATAAACAACATCAACCCCATTAAGATAGAACAATCAGCAAAACATTTACAACAAGCGTTTATCAAACGTCCCGTCATCCCTAGCCCATAAATCTCATACATGTATCCACCAATTAATCTCTAATTTATTGTTTTTTCTTTTATCTGTCACTACATCGGACCCTCTAACTGGATCTATGTACATCTCGAATCTGGTTTCTCATGTTAGCACTAAACCCATCAACGAATCCTTATAAGAACACTTACTCAAAAACTACTACTAACATACTATGTACTTACACGCTCTCACTTATTTAATTATTTATATTTTCCATTTTCTCATTTTCTTATTTTTTTAATGTAACCTATCTTATCTTTTACTTTTTACATCTGTAACTTCTCTACCTATTTACCATATATGTTTTATTATTGATGTTATTGTTTTGATTATACACTATTTTTCTATATAAGTCTTGCCTCGAGTGAATTATTTTCATATCTACGTACTCTGATGTCTTGACCAGAGTTAAATAATGTATTGGTAATCGAGTGACGCAACCTCAAGCGATTAGCGAACTCTAGACTCACCTGATCAACAAAACAATTGTCTACTTTAAATAAAGCCCCTTATTGTACAGCCAACCATGTTACTCTTCATTCTTTATATATATATATATATATATGTATGTATGTATGTATGTATGTGAACGCCATGGATTTGTCTGAGACACATCTGATGGAAACGCTCCAATTGTTTAAGGTGGTGTCTCAGATGGATCCATGGCATTCACTGGAGGGACCACGTCAGTGATGTCGAGATATTGGAAAGCTCTCAGTGTGATAGTATAGAAGCTCTTATGCTTAAGCAAAGACTCCGTTGGAGTGGTCACCTTGCCAGGATGAAGGATTCCACAATACCAAAACAACTCTTTTATGGAGAGTAGTTAAAGGAAAAGGACCTCCACATAAACCAAAAAAGAGGTATAAGTATTCCTTCAAAGCCTCTTTGAAAGACGCTAACATCTCTGCTGATACATGGGTAAATGTTGCTGCTGGTCGTAATAAATGGAGAAATACTGCATATGAGGGGAAAGTTGCCTTTGAGGCATCTCGAATCGCATACGAGAAAGTAAAGCGGGATATGCGGAAGGGCATTACTGTTGCATTTCCAGACGGCGAGGGTCCTCTTATGGCGCTGACATGCAGCGTCTGTGCGAGACTCTGCCTAAGCAAAGCTGGACTCGAAAGTCATCTTCACAGTCATAAAGTGAGACCAGTAGTTGACTACCAGGCTGCTGTTGGAGATGCTACTCATTATGCTTGCCAAGCATGTGGTAAAGAATGTAAATCAGCAGGAGGCCTCAAACGTCTTGCAAAAGTACATGAACTCCAACCACAGCCGGCTATTCCCAGTGAATGTTTTGTTGCCAACTCTGTGCAAAACATTTTAGATCATTGGCTGGGCTAAAAAGCCACATTCGATCGCAGCGCTGTTAATTGCTATCGTGTGTGTGTGTGGATGTGTGTGTGTGTATGTATATTATTATTGTTGTCGTTATTATTATTGTTGTTATTATTATTATATTTATTATTATTATGTTTTTTGGGGGTGGGGGTTCTTTCTCGTGCAATGGCCATACTCGATAACGAGGGGGCAGCCATCTGTCTCTTCACCATTCGGTTGATGAATACTAGAGATATTTGTTGCTCCTAATTTTTCGATATTTAATGTCTACAAAATTTTTGAGTGCCTTAACGAATATTTCTCAACAGTGCCTTGTTTGTGAATGCCTGAAGCTTTTTGAAGATATCAATGTTCATTCACCATAACTCGCTATCATATAGCAAGGGAAGATGGAAAATACTGCAATACCAGCATAAATCTCATCGAGATGTGGTAATGCGATAGATCAGCACTTAACTCGGTAAGAACCATGAACGGACCTCATGAAACCTACGAGAAGCGGTGTGGAAGATGAATCCTCGATCAACAAAGGCAACAACAACACTTGCGTATGCAACATAATGAACTTTCAATGGGATGAGCAAAGCAGCCCTGTTGGGAATCGAGATGAGAAAGTATACAAACCTCGATACAATGCGATCAAATTTATGTAAAATGGTTCTGACAAATTAATATTATATTCATGTGGATTGGCAGTATCAGTAGAGAGTCGGTCGCCATGCTTTGCAGCAAAGAGTTACGGCCCTTTATGGTCTGAGTTCAAATCCCACCAAGGTTAACTTTGCCTTTCATCCTTACGGGGTCGATAAAATAAAGTACCAGTAATGTACTGGGCTTGTGCCAAAAGTAGAAACAATTATATTCATTATATTCGAGGCATGGAAATAGAGAGCACATCATCACAGAAGTATATCTAAGGTGATAGCTTCGCGGGTATCGCAAATAATAATAGAATGAAAATCCACATTATAAAAGTTAATGACACCCAGACTCAGCGCAAAAACGAGAGTGGTTACAATCATGCCACAGCGGCAGATATTGTAAATTTAAAAGTGATAGCGGGAATTCTACAACCAGCGACTGACTGTCATATACAAAATAATAATTCCGATATGAAAATAGGAAAAGACAGCAGTTGAGAAGAGCTTCCTATAAGTCTTGGTGAAACGAAGAAAAATGATTTCATGGTTTGATCTTCTAGCAACATAGCTATCGAAGGCGGTATATTGACACGTATTAAATAAAATCAACAAAATGGCAATGATGTCAACGATGAAATGAATACATATGGTATCAAAGCAACATTAGGAAAAATCACAATAAAGCAAAGCGCAATCAAAGATGCATGCGACACACTGCATTACATATACACTGAGAGAGTGTGAGAGACAGACGGAGAGATAAATAATAAATAACAATAAACTATATATAATAAAATAACAATTGAAACGTTACTGCAGGGTTGTTCTACACCCCGTGGATAGAACAACACTCAACACCAGGAACACGTTTTGTAAGTGTTCCCGTCTTCCCTCTGTTCATCTTCCTCAACCTACAGGTTTATATACAGAGAAGGCCCATTCACTCGGGCCATTTTCCACACATTCACCTACCTTTCAGCGAATTTACTCGGTAGTAGAACCTCTCTCTCCATTCTCACCTGCCTTCTGAAGTGGTACTTAAAGGGGATAAGTTGTTGTCCGGAGAGAAAGCTTTTTGCCCTCAGTCCTTTTAACCTCGTCCACCATATTACCTCTTTCGCCATAGCCACCAGACAGAGGAAGACCACCTCTCCTTCATTCTTAAATGAAGGCGGCGGGGTGATCCTCACGATGGACTCGGCTGACAACTGGATGCGTTCTATACGTGACAGTAGCTGTTCGACATAATTCCACAGGTCGGTCACCCCTGGGCACTGAACAATTGCGTGCAGAACGCTTTCGATGTCCTGCTCGCATCTTGGACAGGTTCTTTTGGCAGGATCTCTGCCAGGGCGTCCGTGCCTGTAGAATTTGTCTCGAACTGGTAGAGCTCCTCGGTAGCATTGCCAGGCCAGAGACCTCTGGAAATTATCCATAGGCCCTGGACGGAAAGTCCTACCGAACAGAATGGTCAGTTCGTCTTCCTCGATGCCTAGAGTTTCCACGAGAACGTCGTCGCACTTATCCTCCACTAATCCCCTATAGAATGTCGAAGCGGAGTCTCCGCTGGTTGCCGTTTCCGATTGGTAGAGGGCTGTGAGCACCTGAAGCCACTCGAGGTGCTAGATAGATAGATAGATAGATAGATAAATAGATAGATAGATATATTTCTTTATTTACCATAAAGGCATAAAAAGAAGGGACACAAAGGGGGAGTTTACATACAATCGAGTAAAAAGGGTATAAAATGAAAATAATCGAAAACAACCTCAAAAGGGAGGGGATGTGGTGGAGGTTGCACACACCCCCGAAAAAGTGTGCAATCCTTTGCCCGGGGAGCACATGGAGAAGGTGCTCCCCTCTCCTTCACTTCTTTACCTACAGGATGGTATACAGAGAAGGCCCATTTACACGAGCCATTCTCGCCACTATCACCCACCTTTCATAAAACTGGCTGTGGCCAAGCACCTCTCTCTCTATTCTTATCCTTCTTCCGAAGTGATATCGGAAGAAGTAGACCAGACTATGGCCAGAGAGGAAGTTGCCTGACCTCAGACCTTACAATCGTGTCCACCAAACAACCTCTTTCAACATGGCTATTACGCACAGAAAAACCGCCTTTGCTTCCTTTGTGAAGAGGGGAGGCGGTTTGATTGTCATCACGGACTCGGCGGTCAATCAAATCGGTGCTACCCGCGACAGCAGTCGTTCGGCGTAGCCCCACAGATCAGCCACGCCCGGACATTACACCAATGCGTGCGCAACGGTTTCTTCGTGACGCACGCATCTAGGGAAAATCTTTTTCGAGGGATCCCTGCCCGGGCGCCCGTGTCTGTAGAGCCTCTCTCGAACGGGTAGAGCCCCCCGGTAGCACTGCCAGGCTAGTGACTTCTGGAAGTTGTCCATTGGTCCCGGGCCGAAAGTCCTACCGAACAGGCTGGCCAGTTCGTCCTCTTCCATGTCCAGCGACTCTCCAAGGGTGTCATCGCCCCTGCTAGCCACCAGCCCTCTATAGAATGATGAGGTGGATTCTCCACCGATGGCATGGCCCGCTTGCCAGAGAGCCCTGAGCGCCTGAGCACACTCAGTGTGCCAGTCTCCCAGTTTTCCGGATCTTTGCTTGACCCATGACTGCAGCTCGGTGAGCGAGACGAGTCTCGGAAAGGCTCGTTTCACGAACGGAGCCCACACCGGTTGACCAGTGAGGAATACCTGTAGGTGCTGTAGCCTTAATGCGTGCCTACGCATCATCAACCACGGCATCCCCAGCCCTCCTTTCGAAGGTTGTTGGCAGCAGATGGATCTTCTCACCATAGGAGGGCGTTTCTTCCAAAGAAATTGGAAGAGCATGCGTTCCATGGTGGTGAGTGTTTCCTTAGGGCAAGGCACGACAGTCAGGCGGTAGTAAGTGACAGACGCTATGTAAATGTTCGCCACCTCCGCCCGGCCTTTTAGGGACAGCTTACACTTGGCCCATTTCTGGGTTAGTGCAAACACCTTGTTCGTAACCTCGTCCCAGTTCTTTTCCACCTGGAGGTCCGGTCCAAACCAGACCCCAAGCAACTTTACCGGGCCCTCCGTCCAATGTCCGACGACACCGTCGGGAGGCATCGGTCTGCCTCTCCACGTTCCGAGTTGCAGCCCGATGGATTTTTCCTGGTTCAGTTTCGCTCCTGACAACCTTTCGTAATACTCCAGTAAGGTACCGATCGCCTCGATCTCCGAGTCGGTCGATACCATTACTGTTACGTCATCGGCGTAGGCCGACACCGCTTTGCTCAATCCTGGTTCCAGGGGGATACCCTGCAACAACTCCAACTTCCTCAGTAAAGGCTCGAGAGTCAATACGTACAGAAGGGAGGAGAGAGGGCACCCCTGTCGAATGGATCGTGTGATTTCGAACGGCTTCGAAAGGTAGCCGTTCACCTTGATCCTAGAACAGACGTGGTTGCTATGTAAGGCAGTGATCCAGCCTCTGAAAACAGGACCGAACCCAGCCGCCGCTAGCACCGCATCCAGGTAACCATGGTCGACCCTATCGAAGGCCTTAGACTGATCCAAGTTGATCAGGGCCCCACCGAAGCCGGGTTTGTTGCCAACCCTCTCTATGATGTATCGCATGAGGTGGAGGTTATCGTGAATGGACCTGGATGGGATAGCACATGTCTGCGCATCTCCCACCAGGCTACCCACGACAAGCGCCAACCTCTTTGCTAACGCCTTGGCCAAAATCTTTAACTCTGTGTTTAGCAGAGTTATGGGCCGAAAATTATTTATACTATCCCCCTTCTTCTCGTCCTTCCTCACCAGCGAGACTACGCCCTTGGCTACAGAACAAGGAATTCTCCCGTTCTGCTGCCAATTGCAGTAGACCGCTTCGAGGAGTTCGGAGAAGAAGACCGGCATTGCTAAATAAAGTTCGTAAGGTATACCATCGAGACCTGGAGATTTGCGTCTGCTGCATTGGCTCAGCGCATCCCCGATCTCATCAGCCGAGATTGGTCCTTCGCAGGACTCTGCCTCTTCGCTCGAGAGACGCGGCAGGCCGTCGAGGTATGGACCGAAATCCACGTCCCCGCCCGGACACTCGCCTCCCCCGAATAATCGGGCAAAGTGCCTTTGAAAGGCCTCGCACATCTGCTTAGGCTCCCGGATCACCCGTCCATCCTCGTCTTGCAACGACCGGATGGTGGATCGATTTCCACTCTTAGCTTCTGTCACGCGGGCCCAGCCAACAGCTTTGGCCCCCTCATTACCTAGAGCACGTATTTTACTTCGAATGACGCAGCCTTCGTTCTTTGCATCGAAAAACTGGTTCAATGCCGTCCTCGATGCCAGCACTCTGGCCACATCTTCGCTCTTGATTGCCTCTTCTAATTTACCTGTTAATTCTTTCTCGTTTCTATTCCTATCGGCAGCTAACATCTTGCTATAACTTATTGATTCTGTTCTAATCTCTCTTTTGAGAGATGCCCACCATCGGTTGTTGACGATTGCACCGTCAACCTCTCCTTAACTAATCTGCTAATCCGGTTTCTGTATGTCTCTTTTGCCGGTAAAGACAAGTTTCCAGTAACCGGGACCCTGTTTATGTGTTTTCTCGAGATTGACTACGCAGGTCACTAATTTGTGATCCGTATAGCCAACCGTGAGCATTTCTGGACAGCTTAATATGTACCTATCCTTACTTCTAACTAAGAATCTATCTAAGTACGATCTATATTGACCACTGTGGTTCGTCCAAGTCCAGGTAGGCACAGTTGGAAAATCTAGTCGATATCTATCGACCAAAATAAAACGGTCGAGTAACCCCTTGAGGCTGTTACACCTCCCTCTATTAGGACATGCTCCTGCATAGTCCCAACGTGCATCTAGGATGTCATTCCAATCCCCCTGAGGTCATTTAGAAGCTTTGCTTGCTTCCAAGTTGAGCCCAGGCCACGTGCATTCAAACATCCTACTCTTACCACATCCATGTGGGCGGCAAAGCCAAAGGAGAGTATAGAGACCTACCTTTCTGCTTCCCGGGGTTCGGATCGCACGACTTCCATGGGGTCGGGGGTGTTGGGTGAAGGGGTGTCTTGTGGTGGTGTGGGGTCGTCAGTGTGTGGTGGGGTTGGGGTGTTTGGAGTTGTGTTGGGGAGGGGAAGGGGAGGGGGAAAGCTTTTTAGTAGGACGCGGTTTATGGGTTTGACAGAGGGTTGTCCTACGTCCTCCTTAAAATCCTTTTTTAGTTTTTGGTAGAGGTTCGTTGGGATCTTTATTAATTTTAAATGTAGGTAGTTTTCTGAAGAAACAAAGTTTACACCTTCGGTTTGTACCGAAGGATTATTGTATATGAGATCATTTAATTTATTATTGTTTCTGTTGATGTAAGTATAGTGTAATGTCTTTTTTTCGGATGGTGTGAGTGTTTCAAAGAGGGGAGGAGCAGGTTTGGTTTTGTTTGTTGCTGGAGGGGTGTTTTGTGTTTTGTTGGATTGTGTTGACATTTGGGTGGGGGTTGTTTGCCTTGTGTGTTTTGCACATGTTTTCTTTTTTTCCTTTTAATCTGTCTGAAGGACTCCGTTTCTTCCTCCGAATTCGTTGGGTTATCTTCAGTGTTGGAGGGAAGAGGTATGTTTGCTGGTAATGTTTCCGTGTTGGTTTTCTTTGTGGGGGAGATGGATGTCACTATGTTAGACTGTGTTGTGTGTTGTGTCTGCGGTGGTTGTGTTGTTTTATTGAGTGAGGGATTGGGTGGGCCTGTATTTTGTTTTGGGGTAATGTGTTGTGACTGTTTGTGTTGTGGTGGTGGTGTAGTTTTACTGAGGGACGGGTTGGGTGGGACTGAGTTTTGTTGTTTGTTTATCTGTTGTGGTGGTGGTGTGGAGCTGGTGTTGGTAGCAGGGTTTTCTTTTTGTTGAGTTGGGGACAAGCCGCCTTCAGGTGCCCTCTGCCTGCACAGATATGACAGGACGGTCTTCTCCCCTCCACGCTAATGTTTATATACCCGTGGCCCTCTAATAGGATTCTGTCGGGTATTTGGGCGATGCGTTCAGGCTTCATTTGCACTACAAGTTCTATACCTGTTCCACTGAACGCATTGCCTGTGGTTTTCCCAATGGAAATCACGTTGTCATTCGCTGGATCGATGAAGCCAGCTATGAGCCAGCAGTAGTCCACATCTGGCATCATTGCATCCAGCCATATGTGCTGAGTTCTTTTACCCATATAAGATGGATAAAAGGTAAAATTTTTCGAACGAATCGGTGACAAAGCACATTTTTTTGCCGCCGATTCGTTCTTCATAATAATCGCTAGGCTTCCATACAGTCTGTCTTTTCATGAAAGTGGTTTCATTAAGTACTTCTGTAAGTACTGTTTTGATTTCTGTTTGAGTTGGCTGTTCAGGTTTTTTAGAAATGTTGTTGATGGTGCGGAAAACGACCGTTCGACTTTCAATGTCTTTGGTGAGTTCTTGAGGCATTTTTACCGATAAAATACCATTCTCTCCTTCAGTTATATATTGTTTGGCGTCTGTAATTCTTTGTGCCACATCTGAAATATTTTCAGGTATATATGTCAAAGATTTCTTTGTTGTTTGTGCAAATGAAATATTATTGGTGTTGACTTTGTCGTCTGCTTTGCTTTCTGTTATGATGTTGTTTTCAAATGTTATTTTTGTGTTTGTCGTGTCTTTGTTTGTGGTATTAATATTGTCATGCAATTTTTCAAATTTGTTTTTTTTCGTTGTTGGAATCAATGTCCAGATTTGTGTTTTCGTCATTTTTCTCCGCAGATTCGTCTGTTTTTATTTCATTTTTTCTTTCCTTCTCTATGACGTTAGTTGGGAAGGAAGGGGGGACTAAAGCGTGCGAGCTTACAACTCTTACCGCTGTCCCCCCACCACTATTTTCGTTAGCTTCGTTTAACATTTCTGTCAGACGATTGAAATTTTTTATGCCACAAAATTTTAAAAAACAGGTTTTTCACCCCTAGGAGGGCTAAAGATGAGCTGACCCACCGCCTGACAGTTCAGACGGGGGGTCAAGCTACACAATAGTATCAAAATTAAAATTGAACTTACAAAATTTCCGCAATAAATTTTAACAAAACTTCTGCGCGAAGTGAATTACATCAACGCTGTAGAACAGACGACAGCTAGATTAGATAGATAGAAAGATAGATAGATAGATAGATAGATAGATAGATAGATAGATAGATAGATAGATAGATAGATAGATAGATAGATAGATAGATATGTTTCTTTATTAGCCACAGGCGCACAAAAGAAGGGGACAAATACAGAGAGGGAAGTTTACATACAATAAAAACGTGTAAAATACTATCACAAATGCAATTTAAAAATCAAACGATTTTCCACAATAGGGGGAGACATAACATATGGTTAACACATACCCCCGAAAAAATGTGCAACCCTCATGTCCAGGAGTACGAAGAGTGAGTACCCTTTCCTCTCTTCCTCTTTTTCCTCAACCTACAGGTTGATATAGAGAGAAGGCCTATTCACTCGGGCCATTCTCGCCACTTTCACCCACCTTTCATAAAACTTGCTGGGGTACAGCACCTCTCTCTACATCCTGATTCTTCTACCAAAGTGGTATTCGGAAAAAAGAATCAGTTGTTAGCTGGAGAGAAAGGTGTCTGACCTCAGCCCTTTTAACCTCGTCCAACATACAACCTCTTTCGCCATAGCTATCACACAACGGAAAACCGCCTCTCCTTCGTTTTTGAAGGAGGGTGGCGGTTTGATCATGACAATGGATTCGGTGGTCAATCAGATTGGTCCCACCCGCGACAGTAGTCGTTCTACATAGCCCCACAGGTCGGTAAAGCCCGAGGTGTACGAATGCGTGCGCGACTGTTTCTTCGTCTCGCACGAATCTCGGACAGATCTTTTTCGAACGGTCCCTGCCCGCGCGCCCGTGTCTGTAGAGCTTGTCTCGAACTGGTAGAGCTCCTCTGTAACATTGCCAGGCCAGGGACTTTTGGAAGTTGTCCATCGGTCCCGGGCGGAGGATCCTAACTAACAGGCTGGCCAGTTCGTCTTCCTCTACGCCTAGAGTATCTCCGAGCGCGTGTGTCGCACTTGCTGCGGACCAACCCTCTATAGAATGACGAAGTGGAGTCTCCACTGATCGCCGGGTCCGCCTGCCAGAGGGCTGTGAGCGCCTGAGCACATTCGATGTGCCAGTCGCCCATTTTCCTCGGTCTTTGCTTCACCCAGGACTGCAACTCGGTCAGCGAGACGAGTCGTGGGAAGGCTCGCGTCACAAACGGAGCTCACACCGGTTGTCCGGTGAGGAATACGTGGAGGTGCCGCAGCCTGAGCGCGTGTTTGCGCATCGTCAGCCACGGCATCCCCAGCCCTCTGTTGGAAGGATGTTGGAAGCAGATGGATCTTCTCACCAAAGGAGCCCGCTTCTGAAGAGTGCGTGCTCCATTTTGGTGAGCGTTTTGGTTGGACAAGGCACGACGGTTAAGCGTAGTAGATGGCGGTCGCTATAAAAGTGTTTGCCACCTCCACTCGACCTTTCAAAGATTGTTTGCACTCGGCCCATTCTGGGTGAGTGCAAACACATTGGCCGTCACCTCGTTCCAGTTCTTCTCCGCCTGGAGGTCCGGACCAAACCAGACCCCGAGCAGGTTCACCAGTTCTTCCGTCCAGCGTCCGACGACGCCATCGGAAGGCCTCGGTTTGCCTCTCCACGATCCGAGTTGTAAATCGATGGACTTGTCCCGGTTCAGCTTCGCTCCTGTGAACCTTTCGTATTCCTTCAGTAAGGTGCCGACTTCCTCGATTTGTGAGGTGCTCGACACCATTACTGTCACGTCGTCGGCGTAGCCCGACGCCGCTTTCCGCAGTCCCGGTTCCAGAGGGATGCCCTGCAATAGCTCCAACTCCCGCAGTAGTGGCTCGAGAGTCAGTACGTACAGAAGGGATGAGAGAGGGCATCCCTGTCGGATGGATCGCGTGATATGGAACGGCTCCGAGAGCTAGCCGTTCACCTTGACACTTGAGCAGATGCTGCTGCTGTGCATTGCAGCAATCCAGCCCCTGAACACGGGTCCGAAGCCTGCCACCTCGAGCACCGCATCCTGGTAACGATGGTCAACCCTATCGAAAGTCTTAGACTGATCCAAGTTGATCAGAGCCCCACCGAAGCCGAGTTTACACCCTACCCTCACTACGATGTATCGCACGAAGTGGAGGTTGTCGTGTATGGACCTGGTCGGGATTGCGCATGTCTGCGCTTTTCCCACCAGGTTTTCGACGACAAGCGCCAGCCTCTTTGCCAAAATCTGTAACTCTATGTTTAGCAGAGTTATGTACCGGAAATTGCCTATGTCATCCCCCTTAATCTTGTCCTTCCTGACTAGCGTGACTACGCCCTTGGTCACAGAATAGGGAATTCTTCCGTTCTGCTGCCAATTGCAGTAGACCGCTTCCAGGAGAACAGAGAACAAGTCAGGCATTGCTACATAAAATTCGTAGAGTAGACCGTCGAGACCTGGAGATTTGCGTTTGCCACATTGGCTCAGCGCGTCTCCTATCTCACAGCCGAAATCGGCCTTTCGCAGAACTTCGCCTCGCTGTCCGAGAGTCGCGGTAGGCCGTCGAGGTATGGAGCGAAATCCATAGCCCTTCCCGGCGCGCCGCCCTGCCCGAACAGTTGAGCAAAGTGCCACTGAAAGGCCTTGCACATCTGCTTCGGATCACGTATCACGCGTCCTCCAAAGACCCAATCATTGCCACTTTCACTTCCGTCACTCGAGCCCAGCTAACAGCTTTGGCTCCCTTGTTACCTAGAGCACGTATTTTTCTTATGACAACGCAGCCCTCGTGATTTGCGTCGAAGAACTGGTCCAAGGCCGTTCTCGTCGCTAGCACGCTGGCTACGTTGCCACTCCTAATTGCCTCTTCTACTTTATCTACCAGTTCCTTCTCGGACCTATTTCAATCTAACGCTAATTCTTTACTAAAAACTAACGAGTCTAATCTAACTGCCCTCTTGAGAGAGTACCTCCATCTGTTATTGACAATGGCCCCTGTCAAGTACTGTTTAACTAAAGTGTTAATCCGTCTACTGTAGGCTTTATATGTCGGTAATGACAAGTTCAGCTTCCAGTAGCCGGGTCCCTGTCTATGGGTTCTATCAAGGTTGACTATGCAGTTCACTAGTTTGTGATCTGAATAGGCAACCATGAACATTTGTGGACAGCTTAACATGTCCCTATCCTTATTTCTAACTAGAACCCTATCTAGGTACGATTTAGATGTTCCGCCAAGATTAGTCCACGTCCACAGTGGCACAGCCGGAAAATCTAGTCGATATCTATCGGCCAAGTCAAATCGGCCGATTAACTGTTTGAGGCTGTTTCACCCGCTCTTTATCGGGACATGCTCCCACATAGTCCCAACGTGCATCTAGGATTCCATTCCAGTCCCCCACTAAAAGCAAGGAGCGGGACGTTCCCAGAAAAATCTCTAGACGTTTGAAGAAGTCTGGCCGCGGAGTCCCGGATGGGGCATATGCGGCCACCAACCTGAAGGTTCCACCTTCACTACCGTCAACGTCTAGGAACACGAGTCGACCTTCCGGGTCCAGATGTACCGTCTGTGTTACGAGGCCCATGTGTTTCCTCAGCAAAACGGCAACCCCGCCCCCAACTCCCGGCTGACATAGAGATGCGTAGATCTCAAAGTCATCGAAGATGGGGGCCAGCTGTCGCTCGCTATGGATCCTGGACTCGCAGATGGCAATTACATCCATGCTCTGCGACCTGAGGTCGTTTAAGGGTTTGCCCTGTTTGCAGGGCATCCCCTGGCTGTGCACTTTCACACAACCGAATCTTACATTTTCCATGTCGGTGAGGAAGAGTTGGAAATGAAAAGGAAGAGTACACTCACCTTTTCGTTTCCTGGAGAGTGGGTCGCTCAAGTTCGATGGGGGTGTTGGAGGGGTTTTCTGGGTGGGTGGTGATTTCTGGTCGGTGGGGACGGAGATGTTTGGTGGGGAGGAGGTGTCTGGTGGGATGGGGGTGTCTGGGGTGGGGAGACATTTGAGAAGGACGCGGTTAAGTGGTTTCACGCAGGAATTTCCCACGTCCTTTTCAAATATTTCTTTTAGGCACCTATAAGTTTGTATAGGGACCCTAATCAGTTTTAGGTTGGGTTTTTATTATTTTTATTAGAGTTTGCGGAAGTTTTCCCTTCGGTTTTCACCGAAGGGTTGTTCGTAATGGTCTCCATTAGTGTTTTGTTTTCAGTGTCTATGTATGTGTAACTGTAATTTTCTTGTGTTGTGTTTGTTTTTGTCTGTAGTTCTTGTGTGTGCTTTCGTTTTGTTGTAGGCATTTTGTTTTGAGAAGGTGGGGATTTTGTTTATGATGTTTTTGTTGTTTGTGTTGGTGGTTGTATGTTTGTGGTAGTGTTTGCTGGTTTTTTGTTTTTGTGGTGCCTTTTTGTCTTTTCGAGCGATGGGGTTCTCCCTCGTCTTCACTGGATGATGACGAGATAGCCTCATATGTTGTATCGTCTGTGTTATTGGGGAGGAGCATGTCTTGGGGAGCTGTTGTGTCTGTATGTGATTTTGTAGTGGTTTTAGGAGGAGTGGGGTTGGGTGGGACTGTGTTTGTTGTGGTTATTTTTTTGTGGTGGTGTTGTTGTTGTGGTGCTGGTGGTGGTGGTGGTGGTGGTGGTGGTGGTGGTGGTGGTGTTATTTTGATGGGTGTCGGCAAAAGTGTCTTTTTTTTACTCATTAATTGAGGACAAGAAGCCCTCAGGTGACCCCTGCTAAAGCAGTGGTAACATGAAGGCCGCCTACCCTCAACCGAAAAGTTTATGTAGGTGAGTCCGTCCAGGAGTACACGTTGTGGGATCCTAGCTATTCGTTCTGGGCTCATTTGCACCAGAACTTCAACACTAGTCCCATTAAATATATCTCTGGGGGACTTTCCTACTGAAAGTATTCTGTCTTCATCAAAATTAATAAAGCCGCACAGTATCCACCATATGTTTACCTTTGGTGTGACACTTGTGATTCTGATCTTTCGTGTCCTTTTTCCCATGTATGTGGGGAAAAAAGTATACAGGTTGGATACAATTCGCACCACAGGGTAATTTTGGGCCGTCAATTGATCCTTCATGAGTACCGAAATACTCCCAAAGAGTTTGCCTCTTTGAATGAATGAAATATCATTCATTGAATTTTTTGAAAACCATTTCAATTTCTTTCTGTGACAATTGGACCGGTTTTCGGGTAGAATTGGGAACTGTCCTAAAAACTATCGTTTTGGGAGCAGTTTCCTTACAAATTTCTACAGGGGAATTGATGCTGAAAGAACCATTCTTTTCAAAAGTAAAATATCTCCTAGCGTACCTTCAGAAGTTGTACGGCCTTTGATATGTCGTGAATTCCTTCTTTTTCTGAACTGTCAGTGCATAGGAGATTTTTGGTTTCTTTGTGGAATTGTCCGTGTTGGTGTTGTCATTATTGTTGTTATTGTTGTTGTTGTTGTTCTTGTTGTCACTGATGTTGTTCGTATTTTCCTTGGTGTTGGTGTTGTTGTTGTCTTTGATGCTGGTATTATTGGTGTTGTCTTTATTTTTTTCTTTGTTGTTGTTGTCATTGTTGTTTTTATCATCATTATTAGTGTTGTTGTTGTTATTTTTGTTGTCATTGTACTGTTTGGTCATTTGTGACACTATTATTTTTTTTGTTTGGATTTAAATCCGTTTTTACAATTTTATTTCTTCTTTCCATCTCCATAGTATCTATGGAGAAGGAAAGGGAAGAACCGACTCTCCACTACCATTATCGCCAAACGCAGCGTTCATAGCGTAACCAAACTTCTTAACGATATTCTTTTGCAAAATTCGATAGAGAAACATTTTTCAAACGAATATTTCGCCCCTGGGAGGGGCGAAAATGAGTTGACCCACCGCCTGAAGGTCAAGTTACACAACAATATAACATTTAACTGAAACCTCACGGTTTTTCTTACATAAATTTACAGAAAATTCTCCGCGAAGTTACACACGTCTGGTAGATAGATATGGACATAGATAGAGAAAGAGAAAGTGGGGGAGAGAGATAAAGAGCAAGCGAGAGTGACATAAAGAGATAGAAACGGAGATATGGAGAGAGAGAAAGTTAGAGAGAGGGGAGGAGAGAAAGAGAAAGTGAGAGTGAGATAGATAGAAACAGAAAGAGAGAGAGCACAAACGAAACAAATGTAGCTATCTTATCTCCGCTGTACTGAAAATAGGTTCGATGCGCTAGGACAACGATTCTTAGATATCCAGATCACATTTCTTCCCTTATAATCCCAGGTTTCTTCGATTCCTCATGCATAATGTCATGTAGTAAGTTTCCACCATAGCACAGCTGATATCTTCAATGAAACATGCACTAATGTCCTTAGAAAAAGGAACAACGAACAGAAAGTATGATTTCCCAGTGGCACATTGGAGATAATTGATAAAAACGGGAACAGTGTAATTAATTAAAAATCTAATCTAGCAATCGAATAGGGGTGTGGTCTGGTCTTGTTGGTATGATGATTGATTATTTCCTTTTATTCATAAAATAAAATCACAAATAAACATATGGGTTATAAAGCAAAATGAATCAAACATTCTATTGGGTGGAGCACAATGAAGAGTATTTCGTGAAATCTATATTAATCTTGCGTCATGAAATGCATAACCTATACATTTTCCTTGTCTAGGAGTCGTATACAAAGTGACTACCATTTAATTATAAGGATATGAAATTAATTAAAATGTTGTCAACTGTAGCAAAAATAAATAGACATATTCACAAGTGAAACCACTCTGATTCATTAATAACATACCAAGATTGATAACAATGTCTTCTGGAAAATGACTGCTTAAAACTGGAGTTAACGTTCTTTTACGACGTCGATCCAGGTTTTTGTTTGCAATTTCCGCACAACTAACATGTTTAATTGTTGTTGATTTGTTTTCAAAATATAGGAATTCACCATAATCAATTATTCGTTTTATTTTTATTTTTTTTATTTTTCTGTTCAGAAGAAAAGAAAGCGCTTTGCTGAAGGTGATATCAGAATACTATACATGATTTGAATAGCAAACATCTGAGGAAAATGTATTATGCATGTCATTTTCAGGATGCCGTTTCTTGATACCTGACTGCATGACATATCACCTGCGACTTAATGAATCCAATAAATCTATCCGATCTTTCTCTGTTTGTATATACAAGGCACATCGTGCGCAAAGATTATAATAGTAACGGAGCTCCCATATTTTGGGTTTGATTTAATGAATTTAGGCGACGTTGCGTTTTAACGTTTTATTCATTTACAATGTTTTGTAGTTATATTTTCGTGTGTGTGTTTTTGTGTCAATAGTGAGCTTTTGTCTGGATTAACCTTTCTACGGTGAATTCTCTTATATCACAAAATATGTGAAGGCTCGTGGCGTAGTTGTTATGGTATTTCATTCACGATCACATAGTCATGGGTTCCATTCAAAAACCGGGTGATGCATTGCGCTCTGCAACAAAACGCTTCAATTCACATTGCCTTTAATGATATAATTGGAGCAAGGTATCAATAAAACACACGAGAAACCTCCTATCAAACAAAACTTCGTACGAATCCAGATAAATCTGCATAGGTGTAAGATTTGATTGTTTTAATACCGAATTAGGCATAATTACATATTGAAGAAGATTCCTTACATTCATTCACAATCAGTGAACTTTGCCTTGGCCAGAAGACGTTGTTGACATCGGACGGTATCCAACGTTTATTGGGTGTTTCGACCCTCAACCGTAACACTTTCTTATTGATGGGTCAGCAATTGGGTCAAATTACTGCCCATCTTCGCCTCCTGACTTCAAGCTTAACTCCTTTCTCCTGCTCCAAAGCAAATACTGCCTCCTCCATTCTGTAAACTGCAGCCTTCTTCTCTCTTCCTGTCATTCAAAACGTAGTGAGCATTCTCCATACTGAATGACCCAGGAATCATTTGCAGCCCACCTCGACTGGAAATAGCTAGTAAATAACATATCTAATTACGATACCATCTTCATGAAACCAATCAATCTATTCGATATTGATTGTTTTGCATAAATTACAATTCATTATTTTGTGATAAGTTTTTTTTTTGGACGCTTTATTGTCTGGCAGTAAACTTTGCTACTACTTTCAATTATTAGATGGCGACTATGTTGAGGGATTGCATTGGAAATTAAAGATGTTCTATATTTTCATTTTCTATTTGTTTGTTTGTTTTTTTTTGTTTTTTTCGCTTTTTTTGGCCAATACTGATATCTGTCTAGAGATAACATATGGAGTTGGATTCTCTCGTATCGGAAAATACCCGATTATATTTGAAGAACTGAAAGTGTCTTTCGTTGGGACAGTTATTATTGGGAAAATACTTTCAATATATTTCAAAGGTGAACATCCTGACATGTTATAGATACCAATTATAGACGGCAAATTAACAGTGGTTAGTCTGTCGATTTAAATGCCTCAATATTTATTCCAGTTCTCTGCACTTTGAATTCAACTCCCACTAACGTCAGCATTATTTTTATCCATTCGGAAGTCGATAAACAAAATAAAATTACAGGGGACGCTGGACTGGGAGAATTGTTAAAATGTTTGACAGAACGCTTGGCAGTATTTGTTCTGAATGTGTGCATTCTAAATTCAAATCTTGCCTTCTGACAACGGAGAAGCGGTGACGATCATTCATATAGGTGCATCCGTCAGAGAGTAACCGCAGTGTAAACACCAATGGAAACATCATATCGTTCGTCTGATCAGACGATCGATTCCTTTCTCTTAATAAACTGTATGAACAGCGACGAATGAGAAAGTTGGTGAGCTTAAAATTGCAGATGGTTACAACCTGGTTTACTTTATTTGTTATACTTCAATTACTACTTTATTGCACTTGTATCTTCGTTCACATAGGATGGGTTGATCCGACTCTATCCTCTACATTCATAGCTTTCCACGTTCGGTGGTTACAGGCGTCTTAGGCAGATATTTTCAGCCAGTCACAATTCATAATGTGAGAGTCATATGCAATAACCAAATATTAGCTTAATATTTTAATTGATCGTGCTAATCGCCGTTTTCCTCAATGCACATCAACATTTACACAACCCGGAGAAGAGTTCATGTGCGACTGCATCACAGATGAGTTCACTTCGTGGATGGTAGTGTGCGTGAGCAAACCAAGGGAGACACCATTTAAGTAGTAGTTTGAGGGAATAAAATGTATCTGCAACGACGAACTTCGGATTTTTATTTATCTTTCCATTACCAGTCCATTGTTAACTGGTTTGAATATTTATCGAGAATCAATTGAAATTCCTTTCGAATTTTCATTCAAAAAATTGTGTTTAGATAACAATACAAAGCATACATCATTTTCTTTTCTGCAAAGATAAAATGTTTATGGATTGTTGTAATTCTATGGTCAAGTATGGAACGCTGCAAAGCAATTATATCTGAGATGAACCTAAAGACAAAAAACATAAAATTTTTTAGTGAAATATGTGATGGAATCTGTTGAAAGTATTAATATAGATATCAATAAATATATCAATGGTTTCTTGTTTTTTTATCCAAATATTCGAGAAAAATGGAATTATATAAAAAGCTGCAAGGTGTAAAACACACACACACACACACATATATATATATATATATATATATATTTTTTTTTTTATATATATACGCGCGTGTGTGTATGCATATAATATATGTCTATATATACGCGCGTGTATGCATGTAATATATATATATAAATCTTTGTGTGTGTGTGTGTGTGTGTGTGTGTGTGTGTGTGTGTGAATGCGTACAATTTAGTGGTTAGGATTTTCCGTTCACTCTCGTAAGATCGTGAGACCTATTCACGGCAGTGCATTGTGTCCTTGAGCAAGTCACTTGATTTCACATTGCTCCAGTTCAGTCAACTGGAAAAATGAGTTTTACATGTAACGCGAAGGACCAGTCATTTCATTTCAGACTGAATCTCCCTGAGATTCGTCAAAAATACACGTGGTGTCTCTCGAATGTTCAACCACATGCACGTCAATTTCACGAGAAAACTATTCCGTCCGTCGTATCAACAACGTCGTCGTAATTGACAGATTGTCGCTACACACACACACTCACACACTCACACACACACACATATATATATATATATATAATAATAATAATAATAATGATTTCATTTATTGGCCACAAGGGCCGACATGTAGGGGACAATACAAAGACACGAACAGTGGAGGTTTACAATAAGCTCGAGTAAAAGTGCACAATGGCAAGACTAATTTAACAGTGTAAATATAAAAAATATAAAATAAACTATGCATAAATATAACAAAATAAATTCCCCAGTAGGAGGGGGGTGTACGACCCAGAGGTGACTCAGGTACCCCACCATTGCTGAACCACCCTGCGCTTCTAGGGAACCCGGGAGAGCACCCCTCTCCTCCTCAAATTAATAATAATAATCAAGAAAGACGGTTTTGTTCGTACATCCCGTACAAAACCGTCTTTCTTGTTTGTTATAACGATAAAACTCTGGAAGAATAAAAACCGTGGAGTGCTTCACCTCTGTTAAGAATAGGTGAATAGATGTTCAATCACACACACATATATATATATAATCCTTATCGAACCCTCTTCGGATCTTAGTCTTCACATTTATTATTACTATATATATATATATTAATATAGAAAAGCTTCTACAGGCCTAGAACTGTTTCATTTGTGAGAAATCATCAGGAATCCTGATGATTTCTCACGAATGAAACAGTTCTAGTCCTGTAGAAGCTTTTCTATATTAAAACATTTATACTCTGCTATGTATTGAGTTCCTTACTTACTGTGGTTACCCCCGATTGAACCCGGAATAACTTATATATATATATAATTGTTTCACCTTAGCGGATCCTCAGCTCGTAATGGACATGGTTATACGGAACGTATAACTATGTCCATTACGAGCTGAGGATCCGCTAAGGTGAAACAATTGTTCTCGGTATGGTGAACTAACTGTTGTGTAACCACTTCTACCTAACTCGTCCCATAGACTGAGTGCTCTAATACTACGGATATTACCTTCCAGTGTTCTACCACTATATATAAATATATTTGTCTGTCTGTATGTCTATCTCTGTACCTTTATCTGTACACAAACACCCACACATTCCACTCTACACAACTATAGCTTTGCTAAAATTTGGTGAAGAAAGTGAATATTAATTATTAATTATTTTGTCAGAAAAAGAATGGGTATGTACTTATTTACAATAAATTTGTCTCATCAATATATTTGAAATACTTATAATAATATATTCTTTTCAAAATGGACCGTTAAAAATTAATGCACCATTATTTTGAAAAAATCGTTTAATGGAAATTTTACTTAATATCGGAATATGAAAATATGAATTGATTATTTCAATCATATGCTTTTAAACTGGTAAATAGTGTGCATATAAATGATAGACAGATATTACAGATACTATGAGATAAGAAAAGTACATGTTTTGGGTTATTAAAGAAATGAAATAAAGTGGCCAGTATTATTTTCAAAAAGAAAGCAAGTAATGATTGTGTATATCCGAGAGGCATTTCGGGTCAAATTGAAACTAAAATAACAGAACAATCGAAAGAACGGCTTACAACATTCAAATAATTATGTGGAATTACATGTTTACACCTGGAAGGAAATAATGATTGATTATATATATGCACACACACACAGCATATATATATATATATATATATATATATATATATATATATATATATATATATATATATATAAACGTTAGAATATGTGTAATAAGGCCAAGACAATGCAGATATGGACATAGAAAAAAGAATGCAATAGTGAAAGATATTGATGAGAATTCTCATCAATATCTTTCACTATTGCATTCTTTTTTCTATGTCCATATCTGCATTGTCTTGGCCTTATTACACATATTCTAACGTTTATACCTCATTACACAATGCTTCAAGTGAACTATAACCTCCTCCTATATATATATATATATATATATATATATATATATATATATATATATATATATATATACTTATATCTCTCTCTATATATATACATATATATATATATATATATATATATATATATATATACTTATATCTCTCTCTATATATATATATACATATATACATATATATATATATATATATATATATATATATATATATATATATATATATATATATATATATATGTATACTTATATCTCTCTCTATATATATATATATACATATATACATATATATATATATATATATATATATATATATATATATATATATGTATATATATACTTATATCTCTCTCTCTCTCTATATATATATATATATATATACATATATATATATACACACACATGCATGTGTGTGCGTATGTATGTGCTTGTGTGCATGTACATACATATATATATATAAACACATACATATTCACATGCACACAAGCATATACATACACACACACAAGCACATTGCTCTGGAAAAAGATATCTCACTCGGTAGACAATATCTTGGATAATAATTGTTTCTACTTTTGGTACAAGGCCAACAATTAGCCCAGTACATTACTGGTTCTTTATTTTATCGATCCCGTAAGGATGAATGGCAAAGTTGACCTCGGCGGGATTTGAAGTCAGAACGTAAAGGGTTATTACTCTATGCTTCTAAGCATGGTTTCTGACGCTCTCATATCTTTGGATAATAATCATTGTATCTCTGCATAAATATATTATTTGAAATATTAATATTCAGTGCGTATGGGTATATGTGTGCATGCAGGTGTTTCCTTGCTTTTGACTGTAACTTAGTACTCAGATCTATTGGTACTAAACTGAAATAAGTAATGGCATCAATATTATCGATGAAACTCTTTACGACGTTGCTCCACTATGAGGGCAATCCAGTCGAATGACTGAAAACAAATCACCACCACCATACCAACAAAATCACAACACTACCACATCCACCACAACAACAATAGAATCAATTCCATCGGTCATATTGTTTTATTTTTTTTAATGAAGTAACTTTTTTATGTATTTTGAACTATTTCGGCAAATCCTCTTTTCTCCTTACGATGCATGATGGGCACTACCCTTTTCACGGGTGCTTGAATGACTACTGGAAAAAATGCTTCCAAAAGCCTGATAAAAAAAAGTGATGAAAAACACTTTTTAATTAAAATGCAGAAAGCTCCCTATAGTCTCCATGTTTTCTCCAACTTCAGCTTCTTCTACTTCTCCTTTCATAACCTACACAATTTTTTTTTTTAAATCCTCCTATGTCATTCTCTATTAAATCACCTAAATTAGTTCCCTTATTTGTTCTTTATTCTCCACCCACTTACATACTCATCTTTACTTATTTAAACTTTTACTTCCAACTCTTACCCTTTATTAGATCTCTAATATAACGAAAGATAAGGAAGGCAACCGTTCCTAAATACCAGACCGACGAATTGACACCAATGAAATACTGGTATCAATTAATCAAAACTACAATATTAATCCACAACTCGTCCCTTCCATTGACTGCTTTACGAATTTTGGGTATTTGTACGAAATTATTGTGCATACATATGCATATATATATATATATATATAGTTAGATAAATACTGGTTTGTATATATATGCATGTATGTATATACATACATACACACATACATACACACACGCACACACATTATATATATATATATATATATATATATATATATATATATATGAAGTTGCATTAACCATATTCCATCCATTCAATTCCCTCTTGTTAGTTTGATTATATTTAGGTGAGACATAAAAATCTCCTAAATGATTATTTTATTAGAAGCACGATATTATGAATTTATATTTTACATTATTTTTCTTCTAAAAATAATTCTTTCTCTGTTCCTTATCAATAACATCCAATATCGCATCCTAAATGGCACGATATATATTAATCACCTTCCTTTAATATAATTATAAAAATTAAACAATTTTCACAATACGAAAAAGCTAATGGCAAACAGAAGATAGATGATTTTCATCAGATGGAAGCAAGCGATAAGTAAACCTGTTCCATTATCTAAATCACAGGTTGATAAGACGTCTGGTGGTCTTTTGCATATAAAGTGAGTGCACCATTCCATGATAACTAAATGTAATTATTAAATAACGCCAAACTAATAAAAATTAGAATGAAATGCAGCGATCCATCATTAGATAAGTGTTTAGATATTATCAAATATTTTCAATAAATTTCAACTAACGAAAGATCGATGACCTTCGACGCAGCAATATTTATCACAGCAGAGATAGGTTTCCAAATAGCCAAGATTTATTCCCATGAATTAAACAACAGACACAGGTTATAATAGTAAAATAGTCATAATGTTCATTTATAATGACCAAATCTTTAATCTTCTTTGCAGTATACATATTAGAAGATGTATATATATATACAACACACACACACACACACACACACACACACACACACACACACACACACACACACATGTGTTGGGTCGTCAAGTATGAAATTTGTAGAAATTTTGGGGGTTTTTCCAGAAATATCTACAAATTTCGTACTTGAACACCCTATATATATGTATGTATATATATATATATATATATATATATATATATATATATATATGTAGATAAATCTACCAAGAGTTTACGGTAGTGTCCAATCCGTATGAAGAACTTATCAATAAATATACTTCATTATTTCTGAAGACGGCGTATATATGTGTTTGGTATGTATATTTAATCTTGATAATTTGTATAATTTTGTATAATTTTGTACATAGATCTGTTGAATATGCATACCAATTCTAACACATATATATCCTAGAAACGATCGTTAAATAATGAACTTTTTTTGTTTAATATAAGGAATTGTTTATTCATTATTTGTTTAATATTTTATATATATATATATATATATATATGGGAAAAGTGTCGGGACCCCGACGGCTGCGCTCCGACCGTTTCAACAGCTACGGCCGGAGCTTAGCCGTCGGGGTCTCGACGCTTTTCCTATTACCCATTCTACTACCCTAAGTATTGAGTACTCTGGTGCGTTATGGTCCACATGGTTCCTTACCACACTTTCTTTATTATATATATATATATATATATATATGTGTGTATGTGTGTGTGTGTGTGTGTGTGTGTGTGTGTATGTGTGTGTGTGTGTGTGTGTGTGTGTGTGTGTGTGTGTGTGTGTGTGTGTGTGTGTGTGTGTGTGTGTGTGTGTGTGTGTGTGTGTGTGTGTGTGTGTGTATCTCGGGTTCAATAGTAAGTAAGGTACTCAATACATAGTAGAGTATAAATGTTTAATATAGAAATGTCTTCTACAGGAATAGAACTGTTCCATTCGAAGGAAATCATCAGTAAATTCTGATGATTTCCTTTGAATGAAACAGTTCTAGTCCTGTAGAAGCCATTTCGATATTAAATATATATATATATACAGGGTGTCCCAAAAATGTATACACACTTCAACAGCATTCTAATAAAAGTGTGTATACATTCGTTGGGAGACGTCGTATATATATATATATATGTGTGTGTGAGTGGTCTCCGCATAGGAATCAAAATATGAAAATTGAAGCACGCCAGAGGTTAATTACAAAAGCAATATACGGTATAACAGCCTTTGACTGTTGCAGTCGATTAGAAAAACTTAACCTCAACTTTTTGCAACGACGCCGTGAGCGCTACATTATCTGTTTGTTGTGGAAAATATTCTGTCAATATTGCTAAAATGATGTTTGCACCACCTTAAAAATTCCTACAAGGCTTGGTCCCGTGCTACCCACCCACTACAACATTGCTTTTGACGGTAAGACAGCATTTATTTGGGCATATGCAATTAGTTTATAACTCTTTCACTTCAATTAATTCATATTTTAATAAACACTCTCGTATTTCACTTTGTCAAAGGAATGATAAATGATTGCTTTGCTCAACTCATTATTATGCATTACCATCCTCAACCTAATGAACTATTATGTATCTGGAAACATTCTAATAACAACAAGAATAAAACCACTAGAATTGTATCAACAAAAGAATCTTCGCACCCAAGAATTTGACAGAAACAATCTCTGCATGAACACCTCTGTTACATTAGTTTTTCTTAAACCCAGAGGGACATCAGACCAGATGCTATTTCGAATTTATTGATTTTCAAGTGACGAGACTCTAGTTCTTCACAAATTTAACCGCATTTGCTGCTGGTGTCCATTCCTTTAATTAAATAGAAAAGATAACATGAAATGAAGTAACTACCCATAGCTCAGGGATCAGAGTGTTACTCAAAGTAGAGCCGCTAATTCTCGGAATTGAGAGATTTCAGCTCCGGTATTACAAACATGTGTTTTGAAGGACTCGGACACAGATTTCAATTTCCATTGAAATTTAAAATTTGGAGGGATTTAGTAATATAATTAACGTTTTAATGAGTTGAAAGCTACAAAGGATTACTTCATTTGTTTAACCCTTTCCTTACTATCTTTTATAATGAAAGACATTGCATGTCATTTTCAAATTACATTCGGAATACTTAAGAATTATTTCATTATTAAGTTTGATATATGAATGTATGACGAAGGTTTTCTATGTAGACACATTAAAACAGTTTTGTATGGAAGAACCAGAGATGGTTTCGGGCGATTTTGTATCAAAAGGGTTAAAGTAGTTACTTTTTGCACGGAGACTGCTGCTTTTGTGGTTAACTGTAAGTGTAGTGTTCAGTTGCAAAACAGAGTATAATTTGAGTATATTAACTGCTCTGAAAATATTGTTTAAAATGAAGAAGTATAATCAAAACGTTAGTGTTTTGTTTTGTCTGTAAATATATCCTCAAACCTTATGCAGATGTTTCTGTAGTGCAGATAATTCAGTATTCAATGACAGAGAAAAATAAAACTAGCATAACGTCTTTCATACATTCGTGGAGATTTCTCTTATCACATTCTGAGAAGACACAATGTTAAGACTGCAAACAACTATTCTCTTTGCGGTTTATGTTTATGCTTTTAAGTTGGGTGGGAATTATACAATGTTCTCTGTTGCTTCCTGCTCTCCGGTTAATTAAATGTCTAAGGATATGTTAAAGATCGTGAGTTTTTATCATAAACAGAACAAAATAGGAACTGATGCCCAAAATGAGGGTTGATCAACAATAAAATATTATTTTTGAATGGGAACCCAGTAAATGTGAGTCAAGAGAGAATAAGGGGAGGAAGAGGCGCTAACTCCCCCTTAATTTGTCAGCATTAGTAGCAGATAAAAGAAGGATACAGACATGTAGAATTAGCAGTAATATACATAAGAATAATACAGGGGTGTAAACTCAAGTGGTGTATTTATTTGGAAGTTTAACCAATTAAAGTTTGATTTTAGAACATTTAAATACCACAAATAAGCCTATCTCGGAAGTTCCACTTATACATTGGTACAATATGCTAGATGATTGTTACATTATATGAAAACAAAATAATGTGAAAATAGTAAAAAGAGGGTTAGAGAGAATTTAAGTTAGTTCTACGAACAGCCTGGTAGCATTTAACAAATAAGAATTATAAACATCTAAGACCGAACAGTATTTTAGCGAGTACAGGTTTTGAATTGACCAATAGAAAGATAGTGAAGGTCGAGATGGTAAAATAGTAGTAATAGAGCCTTAATTTAGGGGTAGAGTAAGGTAGATTTCAGTTTTGGATGGAAAGAATATTATGAATGAAAGATTATTTTAGGGATGAAAATAGGTCATATGCTATCTTCAGAAATAATTATATTTGTTCATTGAATAAAACCAACAAAGATTTAATATAATAGGTCTGTTTGGGAACAGGTTTTGAATTGACCAGTAGAAAGGTAATAACTGGCCAAATGGTATAATAGTAGTAATGGAACTTTAATTTAGGGGTAGAAGAAGGCAGATTTCAGTTTTGAATGGAAGGAGTATGATGAATGAAAAGGTTATTTTAGGGGTGAAAATAGGTCAGGTCGGTAAAAGGTACACGAAAAATTGCTGTTATAAAAGAATAATGCCATTGTAAATATCTAAGGAGACTAAAATTTTACGATAAAAGTGTTAGTGAAAAAAATATATGGAATTTACATCTATGAAAATAAAATAAATTAATTAAATTGATAGGTATATTTATATTGATAAAATTATATTAATGCATATAGATATGATAAATAAGAGTTAGATGTAATTGAAGAGTGCTGTTAAAAACGAGGGGAAATAAAAAATATATAATTATTGGGGGGGGGGTGTAAAATTATTAGTGAGAAATAACAAATATATAGAGATTACAAGGAACAGAGAATCATAACCTGAAATTAAAACAGTATATATGTATACTTAATGGTATCAATTTTAGGAAAAGATAGTTGTAAAAGGGAAATAAAATTATGTAGTTCATCAGTAGTAGAATATTAATTATAGGTTAACTAAATTTAAAAAAAATGTTATTATAATAATTTCTAAAGTGTATATTAATTAGGTTTATAATATTTAAAGGTTTTTCTCAGTTTATGATTACACGATATTATTAATTCCTGTCGCTTATTTAATAGGATATCCTTAGATTTCATTATTTCGAAAAGTTCTTGGGAACACAATCTACATTCATATCTATTATTTTGATAAGGGGTGGCCCTTTTGAGCACACTCCAGGTCAGGTCATAATCTATATTCCTCTTTCTATAATTATTAATTATTTCAGCTAAAGATGTTGTATTAGCTAATGCGGCATTTTTAAAACTGTGTTTGTGGGTATTAAATCTTACTTTAAATTGGTTAGAGGTAGCTCCTATATATGAATAAATTAAGTCCTTAGTGTTAACTTTACATTTATATACTATGTTATTAACAAGGCAATTTCCTTTTAATGGGCAATTTGCTTTGTTTCTAGTTACAACTTTTTGTGAATCCTATATCAGAGGAGATATTATGGTTAGTTTGATGTATTGGTGGTATACTCATAGTTTTTTTACATTTATATGCATTATAGGCACTTATATTTTGTTTTATGTTTTTGGTTGTTGAGTAGGAGAATTTAACCGTTGATCTATTTAAAATTTGATGGTATTTGTAGTTTGGCGGGAAGCTCTTTTCTAGGATAGTAAAAATTTCTTTAGGTATATTATCTTTAATTTGTAAATTAAATGGAGCATTATACCAAGTAACTCGTCTATTACGGTTTCGATGTTGTTTATTATTTTTATAGGATGTATCCTGATGTTTATTAAGAGAATTATTGTTAATGACTTCACCACACACATTATCATTGTAATCTCTATATATTTGTTATTTCTCACTAATGATTTTACCCCCCCCCCCCCCAATAATTATATATTTTTTATTTCCCCTCGTTTCTAACAGCACTCTTCAATTACATCTAACTCTTATTTATCATATCTATATGCATTAATATAATTTTATCAATATAAATATACCTATCAATTTAATTAATTTATTTTATTTTCATAGATGTAAATTCCATATATTTTTTTCACTAACACTTTTATCGTAAAATGTTAGTCACCTTAGATATTTACAATGGCATTATTCTTTCATAACAGCAATTTTTCGTGTACCTTTTACCGACCTGACCTATTTTCACCCCTAAAATCACCTTTTCATTCATCATACTCCTTCCATTCAAAACTGAAATCTGCCTTCTTCTACCCCTAAATTAAAGTTCCATTACTACTATTATACCATTTGGCCAGTTATTACCTTTCTACTGGTCAATTCAAAACCTGTTCCCAAACAGACCTATTATATTAAATCTTTGTTGGTTTTATTCAATGAACAAATATAATTATTTCTGAAGATAGCATATGACCTATTTTCATCCCTAAAATAATCTTTCATTCATAATATTCTTTCCATCCAAAACTGAAATCTACTTTACTCTACCCCTAAATTAAGGCTCTATTACTACTATTTTACCATCTTGACCTTCACTATCTTTCTATTGGTCAATTCAAAACCTGTTCCCAAACAGACCTATTGTATTAAATCTTTGTTGTTTTTTTTTCAATAAACAAATATCATTATTTCTGAAGACAGCATATATATGTGGAGGTATGTATATTCCTTCTGATAGTTTGTAAAAATTTTACATAGATCTATAATATATGCATACCAACACTAACATATATATCCTAGAAACGATCGTAAAATGATGAATGTTTAATATAAGGAACTGTTTCTTTGTTTATTCATTATTTTTATTAATTTATATATATATATATATATATTTATATGTATATAATGCATATATGTATGTATATATATATATATATATATATATATATATATATATATATATATATATATATATATATATATATATATATATATATATACATATGTATATATGTGTGTGTGTATGTATTTATAAGTATTTATAAGTATATTGGAAATAATAAAATTCAGGGTTCAAAATAAAATTCGTCTTGGGCAAACGACATTTTCCATAAGCTCTGGTCGACTCAACATTTGTGAGTGAAATTGGGTAGACGTGAACTGTTTTAAGGTTTCTCGGTTAGACTGTATATAGAATTCAAAATGCCAGCTGTGTTACACCGTGTGTCCGCTGAATCTCAGCGAGAGAGACAATCTTAAACGTATCAGTAGAATTCTCATCCACTTGCGCGTCAATTAATGAACAGGTCATTTGGTTGATCGAACAAATGGAATACCTATAATAAAACTTGATGGAACTCTAATCTATTCCAGTTATTCTTGTTGTGCGAGTGTCCATGGCGCAAGAAATCGAAAGGAAATGTTTAGATCATCAGTTCAAACAGCTCGCCTTTTTCTTGTTGATACAATCTGCCATTCGCAACTCCTGGAAAAGAGAGTAGAACGGCGCACAAATTTAGATCAGATCCCGCGAAGCATCTTATCCAATTCGTTAGCAATTCTGTCAATTCACTGGACTCGTTCGTCATTTATCAGCCACAAAATAATGGAAGGCAAAGTTGACCCCGGGAAAGATTTGAACTTGGAGTGCAGAGAGTGCGGAAAATATCATAACGGCTCTTTCAATTCGTCACCAAGAAAGTCGTGCTAGCTTTAACAGAACTTACTTGCCATTGAACATGTTTTATATATTGTGATAGGAAGGGCATACGGCCATAGAAAGCTTGCCAAATGGAGGGTTGTATCAAAGACACCATAACCTCACTTGTGCAATGAGTAGAACGGGAGATCATAGATAGGCGAGATGCAATCTCACACCGGGCCTATATCGTTGGTCAGTATCCCTCTTCGGTACTGACTTAGTTTATGTAGACCCATCCAATCCTTGCACGTAAAGCGGACGTTAAACGATGATGGAGATAGTCAACTAGATATTATTCTAGAACTAGATTCTTCCTGCTAACTGAACCACTACTTGGAGACATGACATACAATGATAAGGTGTCCAATGTATTTATTTAGTCACTTTAAACTTCTAATGAACTGGTGGGATGTTATGATAATGTATAATTAAATAGGTAATTGGTTTTCATACGAACAAATTTGTATCCTATTTGCCTCTTGTGTAATTTCCGCTCTCACTTAACAAACTCACATACGCACTTACACACACACACACACATATGTATATATATATATATATATATATATATATATATATATATATATATATATATATATATGCGTGTGTGTGTGTGTATGTGTTTATCTATGTATGTATGTATGTATTTTATGTCAGGTCACCAGTTGGTGCTACTGGTAACATGTATCCCAGTACAACCTGTCTCATGGTCGGGTCGTTGGCGACTAAACTGGCAACCCCACCAAGGTTTCTTGGTGAGGAGGGTGACTTTGGACATTCTGCAGGACTAAAAACAAAACCTGTCAAAGGGCATAGGAGCTCTTAAGAGTCAATGGCCATCCAAAATCACCGGGAGATATGACCCCTTAGCCTTTGTCAAGGCAGAATTCTTGGAGAAGGAAAACTCTGATATAACACCTGAAACTCTGATGGTATCCAATGATGTTGACTTGTTCTTCTTTTTGGTAAATATCATCTTGGTTAAGAGAGTGGGACTGGCTTTGTGCAGTACCTATGCTCACTATAAAAGCTTCACAACACAGGCATTGCTTTGTATCTGGAGATCTCTCTGCACTTGTCATCACATGGTACCATGGGCCCAGCACTATGTGTCAATAATTGTCACAAGTGTAGTGTTTGAACCAGAGTTTTCAAGTCGCTGGCTGGACTAAAAAGTCACACTTGTTCAACGCATCGGTAGGGGTTCTCCTACATGGATATAAAGTAGTGGCCGTACTCGAAAACGAGTTGGCAGCCACCACCACCATGTATGTATGTATGTATGTATGTATGTATGTATGTATGTATGTATGTATGTATGTATGTATGTATGTATGTTCTTCTGGTTTTATAATTTCACAAAGTTTTACCAATAGAGAGAGAGTTGGTTTCTAACATAGACACAAGACTTTCTCATTGGAATTTACACAACATCAACTAGGTAGATATGTATGTATGTCTGCATGCATGCATGTGTAGATATGGATGTTATTGTATGTGTGGATGTGTATGTTTTGAGTTGTATGTGTGCATGTGTATATGCTTTGTATCTGTACATGTGTATATGCAGTTATTAGATGCACAATTTTTGGAATGTTTTACATATTCTTACTGTTCCATTAATGGATTGTACTTGTAATTTCCTAACTAGTTGTGTTTTTTCTGTTCCTGTGAAGCCTAGCTTCTCAAGATTTGTATTGAGGCAGTTACTAACATATCCCAGTGCCCCAATAATCAGAGGCATAAATCTGAAGGTGTAATCAGGGTGGAGTATTTGCAGATTTCTCATCAGTTCTGTATATATGTATGTATGTATGTATGTATGTATGTTTTCTCTTTCTCTTAATTTCGAGTATATTTTTTTGACCGGCCACCTTCCTGGTGGCAAGGTTGTAAAAGAAAAGAAATTGTCATCCCTTGAATCGCAAGAATGTTTTGCATATTTTGAAGGTGCCAGCTATCGCAGCCATTTGTAGACTATGAATTAGGGAGCTGCGCTTTTTGTCCGCAAATCCAAGTTCGGTCATACTTTGGTCCAAGCGGGTTGGTATATAACCCGTAGCACCAATAATGATGGGTATGAAGCTAAAGGTGTATCTTGGATACTGGATTTGTAAGCTCCTCATCAATGGTCCGTAGATGTCCTCCTTCTCCTGTATTTTTCTGA
>OZ024742.1:298725029-298730029 GCA_964016885.1 Eledone cirrhosa | reverse complement strand
CAAGCTACATGAAAGTTCGTACGAAGTAAAAGTAGAATACGGAAAATTAATTCAGAATCCAACCCGCCCAAAAGAAAAGAGAAGAAAGAAAAACTGAATAAACGAGAAATAAAGCAGAGATGCCACTAAGAAATATAGAAGGCACGGAAAAGAGGGGGAGCGGTCGAATAAGGAGGCAAGTATCCGAAGTCTAACACAACTGCTATAGAAAGCGGAGTCCGCCAAATCTAACATAGAATAGGGGAGGGGGTGGGGGTACTGAGGCTACAAAGGGCCGAGGGGCTACCTCGGGTGGGCGAGAAAAAGACGCCGACAAGGAAAAGAACTGGGGTAGAAGGACTAGGGAGGGATGGGGGAAGAAGGAAATATAGAGGAAGCGATAAAAGAATATAAAAGAAGATCTTACGTCTGCCTTGGCAAGCAGGGGTTACCCGTTACAAAATCGGCAAGTGGGGTGTTATAGCCCTAGTCTACCCCCCCCCCCCCCGGGGTCATTATGGGGTTTGAGGGCGAGGTAATCCTACGCAATCTCTGTTTACATGCAGTAACCAGTTCATCTTTCTTGTTTAGGAGTTGGTCCGTTGAAAACACCATTTGTAAAGTTTCCTCCGAGCATAATTGCACGGACGGCGTCCTCCCGTGTAAGAGTTGGCTCTGGACAGTAATCTCCAAGTGAGATCATAGGTGATGTTGTTGTCTTTGAGGTCCCATATGTGGCCCGAAAGTGTAGTGGCGTGACGCCGGGCCGGGTTTCGGAAGGTATGTCTGTGTTGGTATAGCCGGGTCTTGAAGTCACATGGGGTTAATCCTATATAAGCTTTGTTGGAGGTGTCCGTCCCCACGTTGCACTGGTAGATCACATTACGGTCTCTGCATCTGTTGTCGAGGGGGCAAATAGATCTATCAGGACAGTTGCACCTCCTGGTCGGCTCTCCACTGCTATTTAGGTTATTTCTTCCATCGGGGTTGAGTTTTTTGTTGTTGGAGGAGACGATGTTTTGTGCGGAGTTTGGTGTAGTGCTGTAAGAGAGTTTGATGGTATTTTTGTTAATTATGTTGTGGTAGCGGTGTTGTAGTGGGAAGTGTTTTTCAATGAGCCTAAAGAATATTTTCCCGATGGGAATTGTCACCTCTGCGTTGTGGGGGAGGATTGAACCATGTTACATTGCGTGAGCGGCGGTGTCGCCTGCTGGTTCCACTAATGGGAGCTAGACAGTAGGATATTTCCTCCTGGAAACCACTCCGCTTGAGGGCCTGGTTGTAATAAGGCGCATGTTCATCGAATATCTGCTCATTAGCTTACAAACGGGATATGCGGAGGGAGATGTTTTTGACCAGGTTGTTGGTGATGTTCCTAGGATGGTTTGAACGGCGGTGAATGTAGTGCAGGTTGTCATTAGGTTTCCTGTATGAGTAGTACAGGTCGTTTTCGAGGTCGAGGGTAACGTCCAGGAAGTTTACTCGGGTCAGGGACGTTTGTAGGGTTATTTTAAATCCCCAGTCGCGGAAGAAGCTGATTAATTGTTTCCGGACCCGATCTTTACTACTGGGGTTGTACCCTTTAAGGGTAAGGAGCCCATCATCACGGTACAGTCCACCACCGAATGCAGGAAACGTATCGGTGAGTTTGGCTATTAGGAATAATCCTATAAGATCTGTGACCTCCGCCGAATCCGTAGCGCCCATGCTGACGTCGAAGGGTGAGTCGGGAGCTCTTTTTATCCATTTGGAATTGTCAAAGAGTAAGACTGTCTTCCTGGCGTGGAGGATGATTTTTGTTTCCTGGTCGGTGATGGGCACAAGTGCTTCGGCGAAGTCTAAGGCAGCAGTAAGTAGCGGTAAGGTGATTGAAGCATAGTAGCTCTCTATGTCAAACTGGATGAATTTAGTGTCTTGTTTATCCTCCATATTGCTGAACGATGAGATTACTTCCTGGGTGTTGATCCGTAGGCTAAGTCGGGCGTGTTGCTTGACTTTTGGTATCACGCGGTCTAGGATTTTTTTGCTGATTCTCCCTATGTCGGACTTCGTTGGGTTAATAAGCCTGATAGAGGGTTTACGGTCGAAATCGGATTTGTGGTCCTTCAGTGTGAAGTAGGGTGTCCGTGGGTCTAGGGGTTCCGTGCGGTCGGCGACCCCGAGGCTGGAGATAATTTGTTGTCCATCTCGATTTATGTCCTCGATGCATGAGTGGTTGGCCTTTTTATAGGTGGAGTTTAGGCTGCTCCTGATCAGTGTGTGGTATCTGTCAGGGTTGACAAAGTATAGGTTCCCAGTTTTATCCGAATGCACCATGATGTCATTGGTGTTATCATACTCTGTTAAGTTGTTATTGTTCAACAACTACGAAATGGACTTCAAAAATGAACAACATACAGGTAACCCATTTTTAAAACAAACTAAAACTCACACACCACATGCACAACAAATAACCAAAAAAGTAACAAAACGTCCAACATACCCCCAGCAAAACTATAACGATAATCTCTGAAACCATAGACAAAACTATAACCCTACTAACAAAAACCAAAGATCCCCGAACACAAGGCAGGACCTGATCCGCAGATCACAACCCACACAAAACCTATTCCAAAACCGTAGACCCCTGCCCACACAGAGCCTGTTCCAAAACCGTAGATCCCAACCCACACAAAGGAACAAAATCTACAACCCGGACTATCAACAAACCGAACCTCAATACGTCCGAAACTTCTATACAAGACCACACAAAAACAGGGGAAATACCATTAGATATAATAATACCATTGAAAAAACATGCCAGAAAAATCATTTTTTAGACCAAGGCTACAGGACTCACGACACCCGGTGGCACAAACCGATTTTGAAAAACCGAAAATAATTAACCTTTCAAATACAAACCTCTCAGCCCAACAAGTAAAAATTCTCTCCAAAGGACTGAAATTTACACCAACACCACAATACTCTAACCCCAATGAGATAAATGACGATATCTCACACTTCTGTAGAAAATTACGTCTCACAGAGGAATTATTTGACAAGGAGAATAACGACGAATCAATTGTATGGAATAAAAGCAACTACATCCCAACAAAAGGTAGAAACAGAGTTCTGGACAAATTTTGTGACCACATAGCTACCTTCCCATACCATGAACTACCGCAACCTAAACCCAAACCCAACACGAGTCGAAGGGAATGGGAGATTATCCATGAACTAAAAAACAATACGGACATTATAATTAAGGAAGCGGACAAGGGAAGTACTGTTGTCATTATGGAGGCTGAAAAATATAAAAATTCTATGTTCTCTCTCTTAAAAAATACTAATTACTATGAAAGAGTAAAAAACTACCAGCAATCAAAAATAATGACCAAATTAAACACACTGATTTATCGATACCAGGAAGACCTAACTAAAAAGGAACGCGATTATTTAACAAATTTTGAATACAAAACCAGCAACCTTTACGGACTTCCGAAGATCCACAAGTGTAAAATAATCAACGATGCCTGTAAAGAATCCACCTCAGCCTGCGTGAACACACAATACCCCCCCCCCCCCACAGACCTTAAATTAAGACCAATTGTAGCGGGCCCACAATGTGAAACACACAGACTGAGCAACTTTATAGACATACTACTGAAACCAATACTGAAACACATACCAAGCCTTGTAAGAGACGATCTGGACCTCTTAAACCACCTCCCCAAACATGTCAACAACGACATTATTATTGTGTCTTTCGATGTCGTGAATCTCTACACAACGATCCCACACCAATACGGACTAGAAGCAATAAGATTTGGGCTAGAGAAATATCCCAATGACATACCTGACAGAATAGAAAAAAGCTTCATCACCGAGGGATTAAAATTCATCTTACAGAACAACTTTTTTGATTTCGATGGCAATACTTACAAGCAAATATCGGGGACTGCGATGGGTACAAAAGCCGCTCCAACTTATGCCAACTTAGTCATGGCATACTTAGAAGTCCAGATATTTGAACAGTCCAAATCAAAATACGGATTGAACTTCCACAAATATTTATCAGAGAATTGGAAATGCTACTTGGATGATTGCCTCATCCTTTGGTCCCACACACTCGACCAACTGAAGGATTTCAAAAACTTAATAAACGGCATCAATAACCACATCCAATTCACAATGGAATACAGCCAAGATCAACTCCCATTTCTGGACATCCTAATCTTAAAAAATGACACAAATATCGAAACTGACATACACTACAAACCAACAGATGCCAAACAATATCTGCTATTCACCTCCAACCATCCAAAGCACACGAAGACGAACATTCCTTTTAACCTAGCAAGAAGAATTTACATAATTGTCTCCAATTATGAAACGCGAAATAAAAGACTTCAAGAATTAAAGGAAATTCTACTCGAGAGAGAGTACCCACTATTACTAATTAATAATGGAATAGAAAGGGCTAAAGCAATAGGCATTGATGAATTACGGAAACAGAAACAAATTCAAGGTACGTCCAATATTCTATCATATATCTCAACACACAAACCAAGAAATGCGGAAGCTTACAACACTATTCACAAGAACATCCCACTACTAAAACAAAACCCAAGAATGAAAAAAGCCCTTGAAACACACAAAATAATCAAAAGCGAAAGACAACCAAAATCACTGAAAACATTACTCAGCAATGCCAAATTACCTACCACAAACCCACAACCAAGTATCAAAAAATGTGGTCGCTCTAATTGTGGAACCTGCACTCACCTCATTGAAGGCAACACGTATACATTTAAATGAGGACAAAATTTTACTGTAAAAAATCACTTCACTTGCTCATCAAAAAATCTACATTATGCCATTAAATGTAAAGGATGCAATGAAGATTATATAGGACAAACTAAACTCACACTCAGAAACAGAATGACAGTTCATCGCCAACAATTACGAGATCCAACCACGAGACAGATACCACTAAGTGCACATCTAGACATTTGCGCAAGTAATAAGACACCAAAATTCCA
>OZ024742.1:298672529-298710029 GCA_964016885.1 Eledone cirrhosa | reverse complement strand
CACCACTAAATTTAAACGCATCCGGCCTAATATCGTTGTTTGAAACCACACATTAAAAACATGTTCCATTGTAGAAGTCAGTTGCCCACTCGATGAGAATGTAGTGAGGAAAATAAAAGAGAAGGAAGATGCCTATGAACAATTGATGAGGGGTTTGCATATCCACTACACAAGATATACGTTTAGTTTCATTCTTATTATTATTGGAAGTACAAGTCGGACACCATGCTTTGCAGCATAGAGTTACGGCCCTTTATGATCTGAGTTCAAATCCCGGCGAGTTTAACTTTGCCTTTCATCCTTACGGGATCGATAAAATAAAGTACCAGTCTTGCACTGGGGTCGATGCATTGGGGAAAGTCGATTAGACTTTCCCCGCCCCCAAAATTGCTGGCCTGGTGCCTATATAAGAAAACATTATTATTGGAACTACAGGATAAATACGAAACCGCCTCGACCAGAGTGTCACTGAACTTGGAAGAGAAAGAATGCAGCTCCTGGAATACAGATGGCCCCGATATCTGGAACCTTCAAAATCTGTAAAATATTCTTACCATTCAAAGAATGAACGATTGAACAGGGGACGACGAAGCTTTTCTTTTCTTTACAGCCTTGCCACCGGGAGAGTGTCTGGTAAAAAATTAACTTAAAATTTAGAAAATGAAACCATACATACATAAATAAATACATACATGCATACATACATGCATCCATGCATACTTACATACATGCATACATACATACTTACATACATGCTTGTAAAGACCCCATTTGGTCAAGAATGACCATGAGATTTGCACCTAAAAAGTTCCCCTCCGAGGCACAATCTGCGCATGGTTGTTTGTGGAAGACCAGCAGTCGCCCATGCATAGCAATCTCCCCTCTCCACTCCACCGATGTTATCCAAGGAAAAGGCTAAGGCCGATGCAGCTTGGCATCAGTGGCGTCGAAACTCATTTCTACAGCTGGGTGAACTGGAGCAACGTGAAATAAAGTGTCTTGTTCAAGAACACAACGCAAAGCCCGGTCCAAGAACCGAACTTACAATTCCATGATTGTAAGTTTGACGCTGAAACCACTACGCCAAGCGCCTTCACATACATCCATGCAAACAAACAAACAAATAACGAAAGCTACTTTCTGTTTCTGAAAGTAGATTTGCAAGTGGAATCAATGGTATTGTGGTCATTTGAAGCTCTACAGTTGCTTCTATATGTCTCTCGTAAGGATTGGTTGATATGCGCTAAGATTTACTCAAGTGGGTATTTCACAAAATCTGTTTTCCTAGTTAATGTATTTCGGAACACAGCCCATATAAAGAAATTCTTTCTACATCACTGTGTGATTAGCTTCAAATAATCATTCATTTCATATATTTTGACAGCACTTAAGATCAACATAAATATACACTTCATCATACTCTCTTCATCTCTTACATGATTATTGCTAATTTTCGTGTTACGTTGCTTGGCAGTTGTGATTTGGTTGTTATTGATGAGGTTTGATTTGTTGTTGTTTTTCGTATTCTTTTGAAGGCTGGTCCATTTTTATATGAACGATTTCTAGTTCATGTTTAAGTCCAGATCATCCTTAGGCGTGCATTCCTCTGATCAAAGACATATGCGCGGCCATCATGTCTGTTTTCAGAGTTGGGAATCATTTAGGTGTTGGATAAAATGTCTCTCTATTTTCCTTGTTGGTTTTCCCGTCCTCGAACGATCCGCATTTTATATTTTGAATGTGTGTCCATCATTGCATTTCAGTGGGCCTTAGAAATGTTTGGTGGAGCTCGTTTCCTCAGCAAGCGCTCAGTCTCTCACTGTCTTTAATTTCCCGTCAGACGAGGATGCCGATACCAGATGTCAAGGTATTCTCTCTACCCACTAAATTACATAATATATCATATATATTATGTAATATTTTCTCTGGTTTCTATCCGATTTATGTGGCATGTAATACACGTTTGTTGAACCGTTATTTCACTCTCCTTGTGTGATACGTATATTTTGCGATGCTTGTTGATACTACTACACGTTTGAATCATGTAATATCATTGAATGATGAACACTGTCAATGCCAGTATTAACTGCAATATAACCGAAAGGTATATACGAGAGTGTTCAACTTTTAATGCGATTCCATGATTCAAACCTGTAGTAGTACAAACAAGCATCGCATAATATATATATATATATATATATATATATATATATATATATATATATATATATATATATATATATATATATACATAATTATAATTGAATATAAAAGAAAGATAAACACAGATATATACATATATGTATTTAAATCGTAAGGGACCAGATTCGCTAAGGTGAAAAGAATACTATGGACAATAGGGTTTGCCAGACTCAATTTAAGAATAAATCAAGAAAATAAATACAAACCGGAATTGTGGTAACTACCAATCACCCAGACAGCGTTTGGCTATGCTGTTTCGCAAAATTAATTGTGAAGAGGAATACCGATTCTTGCTCGTCAGTGGGTGAAGAATTAGTATCCTGGTCACTTCTAAGTATATTAAAAAACTGAATAGTGTGCGTATATATAATAACGCACATGGTATCGGAACTTAGCGTGTCTCACAAACTCACACCACTAAAAATAGCAGCCAGGTTTACTCGACATTTGAATTAGCTCAACAAATAAACTGAGCCGAATATATCAAAGGTATATATTGAGTTAGAAACTCAAAATAGTTATTATATATACGCACACTAATCAGTTTTTTAATATACTTAGAAGTGACCAGGATACTAATTCTTCACCCACTGACGAGCAAGAATGGGTATTCCGCTTCACACTTAATTTTGCGAAACAGCATAGCAAAACGCTGTCTGGGTGATTGGTAGTTACCACAATTCCGGTTTGTATTTATTTTCTTGATTTATTCTTAAATTGAGTCAGGCAAACCCTATTGTCCATAGTTAGTATTCTTATCACCTTAGCGAATCTGGTCCCTTACAATTTAAACACATATATGTATATATCTGTGTTTATCTTTCTTTTATATTCAATTATAATATACGGCTCGGAAAAATCTCTTTCCTCGATCTATTTTATTGTAAGAGACTACTTTGAGTTTCTAACTCAATATATACCTTTGATCATATATATATATATATATATATATTATGAAGAGAGAAGAAACATTTGCGGATGCATTCATGTATATATGTGTGTGTCCGCATGTATCTGTGTGTTTCTAAATATATTATATATATATATATATATATATATATATATATATATATATATATATATATATACATATATATATACGAGTGTGTGTGTGTATGTGTATGTATATGTGTATGTGTATGTGTATGTGTGTGCGTGTGCGTGTGCGTGTGTGTGTGTGTGTGCGTGTGTGTATGAGTGTGTGCACGTGCTTGATTTGATGAAAAGCGTTTAAAGACATATTCGAAAACTGCGTATTTGTAAGTTGGTTCTGCTCAGGAGGATGAGTCTTGAATAAAGACGTATATGGATTCATATACAATATGTATGTTTATGTATAATAAATATAGACAGAGCCCCACTGTGTCTCGCAGCTACCTCACCTTGGTATCCGTATGAGAACATTATGTATCAGGTTTTATATCGTTTTAGGAAAATAAACACTATTCCAAACAAAAGCAATGATTCGACAGAAACGTGAAGAAATACAAAGAAAGTCAGGAACAACGAAAACCATTATAAGCCGTAACCAACAACGAAGGTTTTAAGTAGCGAATTATACACGGTCGTGCTTGTACGAGGAAATACTTTTAAACCTAATTATGTTCACTACCACCACGAAATCATTGTAAAACAAGCATGTACTCATACGCACACCATATATACACATGATGTCCCTAAAACATGTATACACACTTCAACAGCATTCTAATAAAATTATGTATACATTTTTAAGGGACACCCTATATATATATATATACATTATATATATATATATATATATTAGTAATAATAATAAATGTGAAGACTAAATATATAAATATATATATATATACACATACACATATACGTAAATATATGTTTATAAGCAATATTCTGTTTACTTATTTTCGGAGAATTTTGTGCATATTCTGTACGTGCATACATACACGCATATATGTATACCAACTTACATTCTTGTACATGTATATACATATATACATCAATTTACATGTATGCACAGATGCGGATATATGCATATATACATATGCAAGCATATGTATATATACATATCATGGGGAATTTTTTTTTTTAGTATATTAAAAACAAAAACATTATTTAAACCACATTGACGTATTGCTCACGTATAAAGGCTGTTGCTGCTGTTACGCTAATATGTGAAAGGAGCCACCTGACTTATTCTTCCAGAGAATAATTCCTATTATTTGAATGCCCTGCTGCATCAATATATCCACAAATTATGCACGAATAGCAAAATTATTGTATTCTTGCTAAATGTAAATATTTACTTAATATTTTTTTTTAATACTTTACCGTCACTCCTAGTGATACGACTTACACCACGCACAATCATTCGCAGTTTCGGTCATCTATATTTCAACACGCGCAGGTGCTTTTTCTCTGAATATCAGTTCAGTTTCTCTGCAACAGTTAAACTCAAATATTTTTCTGTCTGAACAAAAAGGAAAATGCACATTGTCTGGATAAATACATATACTATTGCATAAAATATTAAAGTTATGTCGTATTGTATCTATGCTTGTCTCTTGGGCAAGTGTCTCGAGCGATACACTCGGGCCGACCTATATCTTGTGAGTGAACTTGGATAGGCGGATTTGTTTGAAAGCCCATCGGCTGGACTTTACCTGTAATTCAAAGGGCCAGTCGTGTCACCCACCGAGTTACGCTTAATCTGCTGATTTCTGTCCTGGGTAACCGTGTTTATGGAATGCGCAGCTACTGATATGTTAATTTCATGAGCATCCTGTTCTTTTGACTGAACAATAGGAAAACACATCGTCGAAACATACGGGGACTCGTTCCACTGCATATATGAAAAATGCATAGAAAATCCCCCATCTCCTAGGTTCGAAGTATGTCCATATCAATAGGGAGACACAAAGCAGACTTTGTTTAGAAACGGCTAGCGAATTTGAAAATTAGGTAGTAACATGTGCTTATGCCGTATTTGACTAAATAGAATAAGTCCGTTAGTTGGGATTTGAAAAAAACCTTCTGAATGGAAAAAAGAATCCTTTTTCCATTCAGACGGGTTTTTTTTTTTATAAATACCAACAAACTAATTCTATTTAGTCAAATACGGCATAAGCACATGTTATTACATAATTTATGTTGATATCGATATACAACCTCTTGGCAGGAACGGAAACAGAGAAGAAAGGACAACATTCAGGGCGATCCTGTGAAACTGTGGGTAGAAACAGGGGAAGATTTCAATTATTAGAAGCTTCTCTATTGCAGAGCAGTACATTATGATATCGTGTTGCCCTCCTATCGTTGTTGTTAAAACACCGTCATATATGACAGGTACGTGTAATTTTAACATAATTCTCAGGGAGATTCAGCGTAACAAAGTGTGTAGCAACACACTCTTGCTCAAGGGCTGCCATGAATGGAACACCACCATATGAACTTTAGCTCAACACTCTAACAATTAACCCACAAGCAATTAACCCTTCGACTGTAGACCTTGTCTGAATATTTACAACATCGTGATATCAGGTGAAGGACCCCAATTGCAAGCATGTATTAATAAACCCGACAATGGTTCAGGGTCTAATTTCATAAAATGTTCCAATAAATATGTTTAAGAACACCAGACGAGATGATTGAGAATATTAAATTTCGATCTCGAGAAAGTTTCCTATCGAACGGAAAGAACTCTATGACACTAATCTCTTTATATTTACATCAGACACAAACCAGGACTTAAATGAAACGGCCAATCTGTTTTTCACAATGTACATTCGGCGGCAACATAATTAATTCATGAATATGTATTAGAAAATCTAAAACCTCTTTAAATATTTATTATGAAATGAGCGCTGTAACATCATATTTCGTTTTCTATAAATCTGAAGAATCTTTATTATGAAACAGAAATCAATATGTTGAATTTATGGCCAGTATTTTCGGACAATAGGAAAGGTCTGGGAAATGTGAGTCCATGCACAGCTTTCGAGTCCATGTTGAGGTTAATTAATCTCACTTAGGATGACTGTATAATCACATTCTCTTTCTCAAATGAACTTGATAGCCTCATACACAACTACACAATCAATATAATACTACAATTTATTGGAATAATGGTTTCGTTAAAGATGATGTAATTTTCTAAGCTTGAAACCTAAAGCAAACAATTGCATCTTGTAATACTTAAGGCAAAGAATTTAAAATTAAACTTGTTTATTCTTTTTAAATAGAAAATATTACATTTGAGAAATATGACGAAAGTCTTTTCCTTTAGTATATTGATGCAGATTTCATCATATTGAGCTGGATATATTTTACAGAACTACAGGCTAGAAGCTAATATTTTTCCGGTGCGCTTCTCATATCGAACAATGTGGCTAAAGGCTGACGAATTTTATTTTATTTTTTCTTTCTTATTCTTTCTGTCTATTTCCCTCTCTTTTCTTCTTGGTGTGCGTTCTTCTGTATTTTCAATATCTCACTAGAAACTTTCCCCGCCTCTACTTGCTTCATTTTATTTTTATTTTTACTATCTTCTTACATTTTTACTGTTAGCTAAAATGATATTGGAGTGTTTTCGTTCTTCAGATAACTCAATCAAATTTTATTTCTATCTTGTTCTATTTCAAAATTTAAAATATAATATCAATAAAAACATGTTAGCATGCTTTAAAATTTTGATAATAATATTCAATACTAAAAATTTTATTTTTTTCATTTCTTTTTGTTATTCGTATCTCATAAAACCACAGTATATTTTATTACTTTCAAATTCTTAAAATGCATTTACAATCCCATAATGGTGAACGAAAAAGTTGAAACCAAATGGTCTATAAAAGAAAACCTGGGTAGAGAAATGAGGAGAATACAAACAGTACAACTTCGGCAGGACGATATCTTTCAGCTGCGCTCCGGAGACAAGATGGCAGACCTGCCAACCTCTAACAACCCAAACGGGGAGTACCATGAAAACAAGTGCCCCCAAAACCGCGAGAAATGAGGTAAAATGGGGAGATTTTACATAATGAATGCTATACCCATTTTCACAAGAGAAAACATCTCTCACCCACCCCAAAGTGAGTAGGAGATCTCCTCATCGGAGGGGGAAGGATGACAGGTCTGAGATAGCGGAAGCATTGTCGAGGAGGAAAAACAGCGATAACCATTGCATCAGTCATTCCACTTTACGTGACTTCTTCCGAAAACGTGATACCTCTCGTCTTCATTTGGCAGAGTAAAACTGCAGCACCTAAGGACAAAGGGACTCACTGGTGCCCAGCACGAAAAAGGAAAATGTAAAAAGCAAAGCGGTCAGTCAATTTCAGAAACAATTAGAGATTCTCGTGTGCGTAAAGAGAAAACGAAAAAAAAGAAAAACTTAACATAATGGAATTGTGATTACGATCTCTAAATAACTTGAAATCCAATTTTGGCAAACCTACAAGTTACCTATTTAATTTAAAATATATTACATAGAAAATGTAATGTACGTTAATGAATGCTGCAGTATTATCCATTTATAGAATACTGGATCCATTATATATTTGATGTAATGATTTCTTTATTGTTTTGGATTTGGAGGAAAAAATATCCATGTCTTCTATATTAACGTTCTATATTTGTCTTTTTATAAATGTATATTTCGTTTGTCGCTCTAAGGTATTTCTGTTATTATTAATTACCTGAAGAAGGGCAATGGATTTTCAGAATCGATAGATTATCGAACAACATGCTTCATGTCATAGAGATATGTACCTTTAAGTTTTGATTTCAAATCCCACCGAGGTTCGCTTCGTCTTTCATCCGTACGAGGTCAATAAAATAAAGTAGCTGTAATGCATTGGGGTCGATATAATCGACTTCCACCTCCCCCGAAAATGTGGGCTTTGTGCCTAAATCAGAAACCATTAATTACCTCAAGAAGGGCAGTAAATTGGCAGAATTATAAGAGCGTCGGCCATGTTTTACCGCATAAGGTTACGTCCCTTTTCTTCTGAGCTCAACTCCAGCAGAGGTTAACTTTGCCTCTCCTCCTTACAGTAATGACCTGGGGGAAATTTAATCAACTTACCCTCCCTTGTTGGCCTCGTGTCTACATCAGAAGCCATTATCAATTACCTCAAGAGCTATAGCAAAGTTGTTGTAGCAGTGGACTTTATGATTTATGATATTTGTTTCGGAGTATTACGCAGAGTTCAAATTTTGCCAAGGTCAACTTTACATTTTCCTCCACTCGGAATCCCCAAAATAAAGCATCAATCTAAAGCAGTTAGTTGGTGAAATTGTAAGAGCGCAGGACAATGTACCTTGTCATGTTTACTTCCGCACTTTCCGTTCTGTGTTCACAATCTCGCTGTTACTTGGGTGGTAGACTTAATCCATGCGCACGGTTTGACACAATCTTCTGATCCCTGAGTATCTTTAGTGGTTTTCACTCTTTTGCACGCATTCATATCAGTTTTCTAGGTTTGTGGATAGCTTCTCCCTTTTTTCCACTCGTCTCAGATGTCCAGAAATGATTAATGTGCACGGCTCTTCCCTTCTTAACTAAACATTAATATATATATTCTTACCTTCTGGAAATGTGTCAACAATCGATTTTCTTCCTTCCTATCTTTTCTCTCAATTACACAAACGTTTCAAAATATGGATACAATCCTTTCTTCCCTGCCCACAGAATGAAATAAATTTGAGTGACTTAAAGTGATTTTTGCATGTATAAAGATTATTAAAAGAAATAACTATTTTATTTATTCATTTATTTATTTATTTATTTGCCGTATGAGTTGTCGCTTAAAATAATGTTTCGAATATCTTCAATTTATATTATAATCTGCTAGAATCAGTTTGGAAATTTATTTTTATAATATTAATTAGTTTCATGTATATTACAAAAAACAAGAAAACTCTTTTACAATACTGGAATTTTTTACGATGTTTATAAATTCTTATAAATTTGATTACTTTAGGAAGTATGGGATATTAATTGAATGACAAGATGTAAAAATAAATTATTTGCAAATTAAATTAATAACTATCTTCGTATCAAATTTTGGAATTTTTAATAAAGTTACATGAACCTGTTAATAAGAGAAACCAACACGAACATCTAAAACAAAAAGAACGAACAATAGCAGAGAATTAAATATTGACAGTAATAGCGTGACTTAATAAAACAAATTGCTATTTGAATTTTAAGACATCTAGAATTCGTTCTTACTTGCGCTTTAGAATCATTAACATAAATCATACTTTTGCATTCCTATATTGTTTTTACGTTTTCATTTTTTCGTTTTGGTGGCATATGTATCTTTTTTAATTAATAGGAATAACATACATGATCTTTATAGGTTTCCTGTGCATAACATCAAAGTAGTTGATAATTGCTTTGAACATCTGTTAGTTCGTGATTTTCTTTTAATTTTCGATAACTTGTTTTAGACCTTAGACTCGGTCATGAACTTTGATTGAGAGGATCATATCGATTCCAGTACTTAGTTTTTCAATTATAGTACATATTTTCTAGATTTCGTCTTTGTTTCCCACCCGTAGCTTCCGAGGACATCAACACACACACACGCGCGCGCGCGTGGCGGGATACAGCAGTTTTCGTCAACCCCATTCCACTCTCTAGACATTAGTTAAATCCAAGTTATTATAGATGCCAGCTGTAGAAATCAAGCCAGAATCAGTTCCCGTCCCACCATTGCAAGCAGGGAAAAGCGGACATAAAATGAAATGATGACAACTGCTTTTGATGTCACGCAGCAGGACTGATCCAGAATCACTTTGCTGCAAAGCGAAATCCTTAACCACATATCAATGCCTTGTGAAGAAACAGCGACATGAAATTTATTTTTAGCGAGATGCAGTTCTAGTGATGTTAGGATAAAATGTTTAATGGGAAGAATTGTGTATGTGGGGATTGGCATGAGAATTTAGCATAAATTAGAAAGTACATTCTTTGTTGTGTTCTGACTTCTTACTCTTTTACTTTCACTCTTTCATTGGTTTTATTCATTAAACTCTGACCATGTTGGGACACTAACCTAAACCGTGGTTTTAGCCGATCATATCGGCTAAAGTACATATGTCTTTCAAGTCGGATACTTTTTATATCGGACTCGATTTGTCTAACCACTATATTACGTTGTATAAATACACACACACACAATATATATATATATATATATATATATATATATATATAGGACTAGTCTCCAACACGTTGAGACTCTTTTCCAACTATATCAAGCGTTAAACTAATATATTTCTTCATTGTACTGTGTCGCTCGCTTTGTTATTTCTGTTCACTTTTTGCATACATACATACACATGTATGTATGTATGTATGTATGTACGTACGTATATATGTATGTATGAATGTATGTATGTATTGGTCAATCCACGTCCATGGTAGAAAACACTTGCCCAAGTTGCCACGCAGTAAGAGTAAAGCCGAAAACAAGAGGTTGATGAATTTATTACTGATGTTAGGCTCACGATCGTAACATCATGAGTTCGATATCCGGACCAGATGGTGTTGCGTTATGTTTGTGGTCTTCAGCAAGAAATGTTATTCGAAGTTGCTCCAGTCCATTCAGCTGTTAAAACTAGGCTGCAAAGAAAGTGGTACCAAGTTGTATAGTTGTTTATCTTTCCCTTGAACAACATTAACTGCGTGGAGAGGGGAGTCTGGCATGCTTGTGTGCTTTTGAATGGTGAAGATCACGTTTCCGTGATGTAATTACCGATTGATAGTACATTGGCATTTTCGATAGAGCATCGGACAACATGCTTCGTGGTATAGGGTTACGGCCCTTTACGTACTGATTTCAAATCTCGCCGAGGTTAGCTTTGCCTTTCATTCTTACGGGGGTTGATAAAATAAAGTGCCAGTAATGCACGGGGTCGACATAATTGACTTTCCACTCCCCAAAATCTGTTGGTCTTGTGCCTAATTCAGAAACCATTATAAAAAGTACCATTTTTATTCCAACCTTCGTCAACACTTTTTTCAGATTTGATATATTAGAATGTCATATTAGAAAATTTAGCATACTACGCACCTTTATTTCTGCTATAACATTTTCGATATAAAATAACATTTTTTTTTTTTTTTATAAGTTGAAACTCTATACATTGATAACCTTCGGAGCTGCCATGCTTAATAGTAATTTGATTTTTGACATGCTTAAAATGTTAGAAAATATTGTATTTGTACACATTTCAAATTTCACTAGGTGATTAACATAAATCATTTGCTCAATTCGTATTAAAACTTTATTGAGGCATACACACCCAAATCGTTCTTGTTAATGTATGTGCCTTGAGAGCAAATTTATTTTCTAATGAAGGCGTGTGGCTTAGTGGTGTTCGGTTCGCTTTTATCAGGTTATGAGGACGATTCCCTCCGGCAGGATGCGTCTCTAAACAAGACAATTTATTGAAAGTTCTTCCAGGCCAGTCTTCTTCATTTCTGCAGCAGGATAAAATTAATTACATCTGTAATTGAAAGAGACAGCTCTGCCAAACAGTGTCACACCAAATCTCCCTGAGAACTGCCTCAACATGCGCGTGTAATTGGTCAGTCGCATGCGCGCTAATTTCGCGAGCAAGCTGTTATGTTATTCGAAAAACTAGAACTCACGCCGTTGGAAACCCCCCCCACACACACACACACACACACATACACACACACACACACCCAGACACTTTCCAGGCAGTGGCATGCTTGAAAGTATAGGAAGGGCTTATTCAATTATTTCTCTATATTTCGTTATCAGTCTATTATAACGAATAAGGTTTCTGGAATATGTTTTCTTTTGATAGATATATGATTTTTCTTGAGTATGATTTAACTCTTTTACTTGTTTTTTTTATTTTTTAAACCAATTCTCTATTGATCATTATGAAATAACATTGAAATCTCGTAAACACCTTATTTTAATTAAAAGACTATTAAATTGTCTCTACTAACATAATTAAAATGTCAACATTTATATCACAATAAAATATGGTATTGAAAATATTATTTTTTATCATTTTATAATGCTATATACTATCATTATAACACAGTGGTGTCTGGTGGATCCTATTAATCTACTATATGTTAATTGTTGCACATCCTTCTCATATAATCCTCTTGTCTTTCATCTTTGTTTGTTATTATTTTTCTTGTTGTTATATCTAATCTCACGAGGTAGGGTATATTAAATTAGTAACAACGTTGCAATTAAAGTAATGTATTTACCGTCGGTATTTATCTAAACATGAAACATCCGATATAATTTTGTCTAGATCAACTTGACTGAAATTGCTTTCTTCTAATGACGACTATTTAACTTATTGAATTTGTAATCCGAAACTTTTTGCTGTATGAAGAATATATAACAAAAAATGAGTGTTCACATGTCAATATGGAAAATTATAACAGAAATAATTTAAACCGATGTTACACATCGTTATTGAATAAACATTTACTTATGAAATTTATTGGAAATAAGTGCATTAAGAAATAGAAGTTATTTTAGCTAGAAATCAAATTAAGTGAATGTTGTATATGAATTGTCATCTTTATAACAATTTTTTTTAATGGTTTTTGGCTAAGTTTATATCCAAAACATCTCACACAAGTGAGTAATCAAGTAATGTATCAGTTTATTGAAGAAACAGCATCAGAATTGTGTTGGCGACATTGATGAAATATGGTATTTTCTTTACACTGAAACGACTTAAAACCCGGTAATACATGTGTGTCGCCTAACGTAGCAGTTAAACTGAAGCAGTGCATCTGGTTTTCATTAGCCGCATGCTCCTCCTAAAGTACTATTATCACGTAGAAGATAATGCTGACAAGATCACTAAACCATTTTACACGCTATGTATCTCAAAAGCTATTAGTTAAGACTTTATAGCCTGTATTTAAGCTGAAATTCCCACTTGACTCTGACAAATATAATTTCAGATTCTGCCTCCGTGTTGACTATCAAGATCAGTAGATCGTAACATATTTATACTTCCTATGTATATTTACTTAATCGGGAATTATGTGTGTAAATTTGAATAACTTGTTGATGGTTTCTCACTCTCACAGAATCCTAGATGGAGTTATTCTTATCTTTATGTTTTAGCAACAATATATCACTCAATGAAACGTTGGCTACAATAACATCTCTATTATAATAAATGTGCTGAGTGTGGGCGGCCTGTTATGCTATGGACTCAAAAACGTGTTCACGGAACACAAATGTAAAACAAAATACGACGGTTGTAAAGATGTTCTAAATATTCTGAAATGCATTTTGGTTTTACGGCGAGGACAATCTATTTATCCCTTCTCTCTCTCCACACACACACACACACACACACACACATATCTCGTTGATTCTATTTTTTTTCTGTTTTTATTTATTTTTATTTTTACCGTCCTTTCATGTTCTTTATGTTAACTTCCCTCCTTACTGCCCTCTTCACTTCTTCTCGGAGTTCCTCCCTACTTTCCTGGTGAAGGATTTATGTCCGAAATGTCGTAACCTCTACCACTCTCACCAAGCGTGAAGTTAATAACACTATGTACTATTGACTGCTGCGTTTGTTTGTTTGTCCTTTTCACCACGCTTTCACGGACTCCTACCTCAACGTCTTGGATATTACTTATGATTGGATTACAACAGATCACCACCGATCCACAAGTCTTCTCCCGTAGGATCTTTGTCACCAGCTCAACATCGCTACAATTTACCGTCACTCCCCTCTTGGCTTCCGTCTAAATTTTTTTCCGATATGTTCCTAATTGCCTTTGTTCCCATTCGGTTTGATTTCCTTCCCCTTTCTATTATCTTTTTTGCATTTGCCTGTTTCCTTCCCTTGCTTTCCACCATTTTATTTGTTTTCATTTCGTTTTTTTTCACCACCGTCTCCCCCTTTAGACTCCCCGTCCCCACTATGCCTAAACTGAAATCCTTCCACCACCAACTTCACACCCGACTCAAACTCTTCTTCAACCCACTCCTCCCGCCCTCCAGCTCTTCTACCTCCTCTTCGCTAAGACCCGGCATTCCAACTACATCCAATTCCTCAGCCGCTGCCTCCATCTCCACTTCATCCCCTATGAATTCCGACTCCACTTCCACACATCCCCCTTCTCGTCACCCTCAATCCAACACAACCTCACTCCGCTCCTCCCTCTCTACTATCCACAGCCTCGACCACAACCTACCCCCAAACTCTCCTTCACCTCCGCTCTACCTGTCACCCCTTCCTCACCCACTCCATCATTCTCTTCATCCATAACCTCAACCACGATCTCTTCTCCTCATCTCTACCAAGCTCCACAAACTTAATTCACGCCTTCCCTTTAACCACTACCTCCTCCCACCCATCCATCTCTGAGACCCACCTAACTCCTCACGCCCTTTCACACCCCACCATCTATTTCCTCCTCAAAATCCACAAACCTGACACCCCCAGCCACCCCATGGTCTCCGCCTGCAACTTCCCTACTGAACTAATCTCTGCCTTCCTCGAGTCCATCCTTGCCCCCCGTGTCACCGCCCTCCCCTCCCATATTTACGACACCAACCAAGCCCTCCGCCTTTTCGAATCCTTCACCTTTCCACCCGACCCAACTCCCCTCCTCTTCATCTTATATATAAAATCCATTTGCACCATCATCCCCCCATGCCGACGGCCTACATGGCCTCCAACATTACCTTCACCCTCGCCCCTCCCCCTCCACCGCCTCGCCGAGCTGGTCCTTACCCTTAACTGCTTCTCCTACTAGGGTGAATTTTACCGGCAAGTTACTGGGGTAGCCATGGGCACAAGAATGGTCCCCAACTACGCCAACCTTTTCATTGGCCACGTTCAGGCCCAAATCTTTGCCCAATACATTAGTCCCACCCGCGATCTATACAGTCGTTATATTGATGACTGTATCGGTGCCACGACTCTCACTCGGGAACAGCTCGACTCCTTTCTCTCTTTCCTCTGCTCCACCCATCCCTTCCTCCACTTCACCACCTCCATAGCATCCCACCACTTTTAGCCATCTCTGTCGCCATCGACCCCTCCTACCGCTCACTCACCCCCCCCCCGCTTTCTTCAAACCTACTGAATCCCACTCCTACCTCGACTTTACCTCCTCCCACCTCACTCCTGCGTATATATACTCCACAAACATGAATGTATTAAGGTTATGGCTATGTAATAGTGCATTATAAGGAAAGCAAAGAGTTAAAATAACTACACTATCAGAGGAGAAGAGTAAATACTGGCAATAAAACCTCTGGTGCAGTAAGTTATTATGAAGCGCTTGCGCATGAAAGCAATCTCTCATAGAAAGTTGCAATAGTATAAATTATGGAATCAGCATAACCGTCTATAAACATGATACAGTTGTTATGATTGGGTGCTTAATGATAGTCTGTAAATTACGGATTTCTCGTAATTCAAGAAATTAAATTGATGGATTTAGATTAAATATTTAAATTTTAGACTTAATCTTTAAAAAATAAAATGTTTACATCTTAGCAGCGATGACAATTTAATCTCTTTAAGAGAATGTCTTTCGAAACATTTATTCTATAATCCTTGGTTCACTTAGTCATTCGACTAAATGCGCAAAGAGAAAATTATTGTGTCAAATATTTCTTTGTGTAATATATTTCATTATGAAATTTTACTTCAAGGTTGTGGATCCTAATTAGCATTTATAATTTGTTAGAATGGAAACCACATCCTGTGTTTGACAAAGAATTTAACTTTTCTGTTCAAACTGACAGAAAGAAAGATATAAATAGAAGGATTTCAAACAAATAGTCATAAACCTTCGTTGCCAAGACTCTCCCAATCGAGACCTACCAAAACTTGAGCAGGTACAAAGATCTTCAAATAGAAATTGGCAAAATGTCGATATCCCAGACTAGAACAATACTCGTGATTGTAAGTGATGTAGGAATAACAGCAAAGGGGAGTGATTATTACCGATCTCAAATCCCAGGAAATCCCCAAATTGAAGAAATTCAGAAAATAGTGCTCCTGTGGACCACTCATATCCTACGAAATATAACATAATATATATATATATATATATATATATAGTATATACATACATACATTTATATATATATAATAATATAATATTTATAAATATATATATATGTGAGAAAAACCCAAAACCCTCCATCTCAATTCTACTTTGGAAAAGCAGAAGAACTGCGAAACCGGTAAAGGAACCAAATAAATATATATCTTTTTAAAAAAAGACTCCAGTTGCATTTTCGTTTTCATTTTTTTTCCTTATACTTTCACTCGTGTAGAACACCTCGTTTTTTTTTCATTTTGTAAAAAAACCTCACTTTCTAATATATATATATACATATTATATGTATAACATATATTAAAGATCCTCTTCGGTCACGAAGGACCATGGGATTTGCACCTAAAAGGTCTCCCCTCTTGTGGAAGACCAGCATACCAGCCTCCTCGCGCCAGAGACGTCGCAACACATTTCTACAACTTTTTAAACTGGAGCAACGTGAGAATAAAGTGTCTTAGTCCTAGAATCGAACTCACAACATCCGTTTGCAAGGCCAATGCTCTAACCACTAAGCCATGCGCCTTCACACACGCACATATATATGTTTTATTATATTATATATATATATACATATATATAGTAATAATAATAAATTTGAAGACAAAAAAATACAAAGAGGGCTCGATAAGGATAAATATATATCAAATATATAAGAACCGTAGAGCAAATATTTATTAAAATAACAGATTAAAGTTTAATCCAAACTTATAGGGCTTAAACATATTTATAATCTATCTATATATATATATATATAACGAAGGAAGTGTGGTAAGGAACCAGATGGACCATAACGCACCAGAGTACTCAATACTTAGGGTAGTAGAGTGGGTAATAGGAAAATGTTAAACCCCGACGGCAGAGCTCAAGCCGTTTCGACGGCTATTTCTGGACTAAATTAGAATTTTTAGCGTGGTAATAAAAAGCCGAACTTTTCAAGGGGTACTTCCTTATATAGGAAGATTGTAGTTGTCAAAAGGATTGTTCAAAATTTCTTGTAAACACAATTAAGTCTTTCATGGCAGTAGGTGGGAGTGGCTGAACTTGCCTGTAGAACAATGAGGGAGTGGATGGAGCCGGTCAAGCGTTGAAAGTGAATTCTATACAGCAAATTCTAAGGAGTGTGTGTGAAATTAGGTGTGTGAAATTAGAAAGCAGGCGAAAAAGAATTCTGGGGAAATTTCAGAGTGGGGCGTTATAAAATTAAATTGTTAATAAATTGAGATGAAAAAATAATTTTAAAAAAAATAAAATCTCTAGAGTCTAAAGCAGCTGCTATATTTTTAGCTGGTATTGCGTTTTCGGCCAATGCTATATAGTATTTACTGGGGTGGGGGTACTGAGGCCACAAAAGCCCGATGGGCTTCCTCAGGGTAGGCGAAAGAGGAAAACAGAAAAGAAAGAGAAGAGGGAGTGGAAGGAAGTGAGACGAAGAGATAAAGAGAAAATGAAAAGAAGTACATCTACCTATGTATGCTGGGGTTTCCCCTATTTTGTTCGGCAAGTGGGGAAAAGAAGGATGTTGAAGCCATTTTCTACCAAACCGGGCCATGATGGGGTTTGAGGGCGAGGTACGTCCTACGCAATAAGTGTTTATATATATATTATATATATATATAATGTTATATATATATAGAGAGAGAGAGAATGGAAAAAGGTGGTCACCGTGGTGGGTGAAAAACCAATAAAAGTAGATTTTATATTAAGTAACTTATATGGCATGTTAACTTTAAACACATTCGAGTCGAAAACAATATATTTTGTACTTGTTTTTTAAATGTATTTCAAATTACTCTGATACCTTAAAGTGTCTTCAGTGAACAAACCAAATATCCTGAAGCAATAATGATTCCTTTTGTCTTGATACGATGCCAAGTCTGCTGTGAAGAAGTACAATACGACATCAGATCATATGCAGTAAAGCAACAATGGCCGGTCCACAAAGATTGATGTTCTCAAATAGCTAATACCGCAGCAAAATTTTATTGGTCCTCTCTCTCTCACTATTTTATATCATGTAATATATTTCTCTCTCAGTGCGATATTTGTAATGTATTATAATATAGTGAATATGTCCGATTTACATAGTTATGTATATTGATTGACAGGAAAATTCCACCGACTCAACCACATGATATACTCACAGACACACAGACGCATATATATATATACACATTTTTACACACATTATGTGTGTATATATATATATATATATACGTGTGTGCACAAAATGACTACATTATATTATTGTATAAATATATATATATACATATACAATGAAAAATATATTATTATGTTGGAATCTTTACATCACTTTATTAATTATTTTATTGCTGTTATACATATTTTTATTTTATTTACTATGCAATGGATACGACCCAATCAGACAGCTATTATGTATTTTTATATTCATACTTCGATATTTCCCGAGTGAGTGACTTGGTGTTGTTTCAGTGCCCCTAACCCCATCGTACATGAATCTGCATGATTATATCACAGTCTAGAAAATATAATACGATCAAAAGAGTTAGTTGTTCAGAGTATACAACTAAGAAACATTAATAGGAATCGAAGTGAAAAAGAGACGTAGAGGAAAAATCAACCCCAGTACCTGACTTGTACTTTTGTATCGACCGCAAAAGGATGAAAGACAAAGTTGAGCTCGGTGGCATTTGAACACAGAGAGAGCAAATGAATACTGCAAAACATTCTATCCAACGTTCTAACGACTCTGCCAATTCACCGCCTTAGAGATACTATACAATAGCTTATAAAGGTTTATCTTAAAAACGAAAGAAACATTCCTGGCCTTTCAAATACTTATTTCTGAATACATTAGGTCTCCGCATTTAGAAGTTTTCCTCGGGGTGTGTTCCTTCCAGTTATGAATCTGTGATTCAAATGGTTCATAAATACGTATGACTAAACGACATATGTTGAGTGCTCTTTCATTTTCCACATGTCTGACTGTGTTTATATATATATATATATATATATATGTGTGTGTGTGTGTGTTTAATTGTTAACCATACTATATGTGTACGTTTGTATGTGCGTGTGGAGGATGTAACTGAAGTGAGTTATCCTCTCGTGCTGTTTTACTATATTTATTTTAAAGTCTGTATTACTGTTCTGAAGTTTTAAAAATTGTCGATTTTACTAAATATATTTATTTGCTCTTTTTGCTAGAGCAGAATTTGATTGCTCTTTAACGTCAAACTACCGCAACACTAAGTGTTGCCTCGTTTTTTATCGATTGTCTTCTCAAGTGATATCTTCCTTATCATTTTTCCTTTTTTCGTGAAGACCTCTGGAAAGCGAATGGGTTATGTAGTAAAAGACAAACTGTGCAAGCTGCAAGAAAATGTTTCAATCATATCAGGCAATAAAACGATTTAAAATACGATTTGAAATCTTTCTAATAGGATTCAATAGTGTATGTGTTGGTATTGATCCCTTCTCTCGGAAATTTTTCTGGAGCTGTTTATTTTTTTTTTTCCACTCGTCAGCCATTGCATATCTTTCTCTGAATATGTTCACAAGAGCTCTTATTAAATGAAAATGAAACGACAACGAACTATTAAAATGTTTACAAAAGTGCATTAGAATTCTGAAGTAGCTCACATTTCAAGTTAAGTTTTCGTTTTTTGAATGTTCGTGTATTTTGTTTTGCTCTTTGTTATTTATTTTGCATAACGATTTATGCTTTTAGAAAACATGCCTGTCGAAAATCATGATACTTGAAAATATTTTTTTATTTTAGTTAACAAGTCATTTATTTCGTGACCATTTAATAGGATACATCATTAATCTTTAGCTTTCCGTATTACAGTTCCGAAATAGTCCCAATGGAGAAGAGGTTCACGTTGAATAATAATTTCGTTGTTTTATGTGTTCATGTAGTCACGAGCAGACAGGCAACCTCTCGACACTCCTTCCATTGGTCCTACGGGACATTCAGGATTTGATAGGTGGGAGGATTACCCCAAGACCACGTTGCTGCTTTCTATATTGATCCTGGAAGCACAAGATGCAAAGTAGACCGCGGCACAATTTGAATCTAGAGAACAGAGATCCAGATCAAATATCCATTGCTCTAAGAAATCTATCATGACAATTCGATAACTTTATAATGTATGTAATTGATTTTACAATGTTTCATCTTTATCTTTTCCGGTTCTTGTCTTCATATTATCACGTTCACTTCAGCTTTCATGTAGACCAGTTTAAAATATTCAAATAGTGAACAAGAGGCCTTACAGTATTTAGTGATGACCATTTATATTGTGTCCAAATGCCACTCTGCCTACTGGCAGGTGAAACTAATCCTACACCCAGCTTAACACCATCACCTCTTTTTTTATACTTTAGCCTATGATGGAAGTACCCATGATCCTTTTCAGAGCCTTTGAAATTGATAGGAGTTAAATGGGTATATGTGAATCGAAGACATAGTCAGAATGCTTGCAAATAATTGCCCCCCCCCCCCCCCTCCCCCCAAAAAGCACTAAAAAATCGGGATTAAATATAGTACAGCTAAGGGCCTTTAGTGGAATGCACTCTGTTTCAAACATTCACGTCAAGCCTCTTTAAGAGAACCTTTCTTCCCGCTCACCAGTCTAGGGGCCCTGAAAATGGTCAGAGACACTACACTTTTCTATCTTAGTTAGCAGTGCGAATGTTAATATTCTGAAAATTAATGTTCTGGAATAGCAGATACCTCAGATCATCAAACAAAATGCCTGTTATTGTACACAGCAGTATATCGTTCGTTTAATATACCCCTCCCCCTTCTTAGATATCTAAAAAAACGTAATAGTTATATTCTGATACCAATGTAATCGTATGTACTTGTCTGTTAGAAATGTGTGGCTCGTTGCCCATGTGAAAATATAATTATAAATACAAAATCAATAAGTTTCCTATGACATTGATCAAATATAGTTTCATATTTTTCTCACATATATTGATTGAAGGCAAACAACTATGAGATGTTGAAGAAAATAAACTCGAATTCTTATTTTCTCACATACTTAAAGACATTTCACCCAATCTAACTCTTTCTTCGTTTGATTTTCTATTCAATTTACTTTTATATTTACGAGAAAATAAAACCTTCCCTCGAGGATTATTTTTCTCATCCAAATTCAATTTGATGTTCGCGATGGGAAACTATCGTTAACTCAGCGTCATTTACATTTTAAGTCCACTATTTATATGTATGAGGAAAGAATAATGTATTACCATTAATAATATTGAAGACCGGACCGATTTTATGCATTTTGTCATTGGTTAATAGGTTTAACATCTTTACTGAATTATTTTCCTTGGCGGCAGTTATTGCCCAAGTTCGAATTATTTTGTGTTGCAAATTAATTAGCAATTTTCTACTATGCTTTTTACTCACTAGCAAATGAACGGCACTTTTCACAACGCTGCGCTACCAGCTAATTGAGACTAAATATCTGTATTAACCACTTCTGAAACGAGATGAGAACGTAGGAGTCACTTGACGGGAGTTAAATATTTCATCTTTTCAGCTATTGCAATTTTTCGAATAACATTTCTGAAGAGGTTCAAGTTACAATTTAAGAGACAGTGGCATTTGTATAATTCAACACATAAGCATGTTAAACCTAGCAATATATTTCGTTTACCCCCTTTGATAACTATATGTGTAACCATTCAAGCCATGTCTCCTGTTTAAGTATACCTTTCGCCCCCCCTAACTCTACGACGTGTATCGAAGTCTCTGAAAATAGGCACAGGTTCTCTGACTAATGTGTAGAAGAATCGTAAAGGTAATTTACATTTAATCCGAGATTAGTTAATGATTTCATGAGATATAAAGTTTCAATATATTTTCAGTTGATTAATTCATGTTAGTTATTTAATTCTTATACCACTCTTATATCACTGAATTCAGTCCGTTATTGATTTACATTTTGAACAATAAGACAGATGAAGTTCAAGTTGTAATAAGTATGGAATATATTTCCCATGAACGTTATTCAGAGTGAAGACTCAAAGCACTAAATAGTTCAACGAGAATATTTATGGCACATATTCATTTGTGCATTTGTGTTGGTTTTCAACGTGAGGGTTGAGCTGGTTTCTATTTAAGGGTTCTCCTAAATAGAAATCTAGTTCTGATCAGGGCTACCAAAGATTATTCACTGAGCTAGGTTTCGGAAAAAACATACCTATAATATAAAGGGGATTAATCTATCCTGGATAAGTAGAATAGATTATATTTGTTAGTATCTTAGGGAACACTGAAGAGTTAACAGTAAGTTCTAGATGGTGAATTAGCGAGGTTGAAAGTTTAGAACCAAATAAACAGCAGCATGTGTTTCGGCTATATGCCCACCGAGTTCATATCCAGTCACGGTCAAATTTATTTTATTTCGGTTTTTATAGAATTAATTACCAGTTCACTTAGGTGGATAGATGGAATTGTTATTACGTCAGATGTGATACTTGGTGGTGTGTTCCGGCTCTTTGAGTATTTAATTCAAACTCAGTTTTGAACTAATTATATTGTGGCGCAATCGCTTTAAAATAATTCAATGAGCAGTTTAGGAGCAAGAGCTATCTTTTGGATGCCTTTAATAGAGTCTACTCCACTGAAACCGTTTGGCTCAGATCTCTGGTTTGAGGATACCTCCCCCTTTATTTTCTGTCATTCTCAGGGGACTTTACTGGCTCAATATATATGTACAAGCTGAGTTTACTTCGTCCTCAACCCGTGGTTGTTGCCGGTTTTCAGTTACTCTGATAAGAAAGTTATCCTGTTGAGAAAGAAATAAACATTGCTTCGAGGTAAATGATCCTGGGCGAGAATTCTTGTTAAGAATTTGCTAGATTTTGCGACCAGACCAATGCAAACATATCTCCCTTGGTCTGATCTGACGATCAGCTTCTCTCTGGAATAAAATATCTGTAAGAACTTGTTATCTCTATTTCTGCGAAACTGTTCGCAAAACTCCCCAACCCTTAAAAGATGAGAGCTGTATGGTCTTTACAACAGGGGTTATTGCTGCATCTACGGAAAGTCAATAACGTTTGCATTATTGCTGTATGAAATCTAGTTTATTTTAACATAGTTATTTGGAACCCTTGTATTCCAAAGAAAGAAATAATTCATAGTTCTCTAAATTATCTTAGCACAACATGATTTCTAATCGATTTTTGTACATGGTAATTTGGATAAGGGTGTAGTTGATTGTATGAACTGATACGTGTTTGGCATTTATTCAACGTTCAAAGAAAAAAAAGCAAAACTACTCAAAATCGCCTTTTGTCGTATTGAACTGATAATTTAGAAACATCTAATTAAATACAGAGGGCTGCCCTTCCTTTTCTACCATCTACTCAAACACATTTATCTTAACATACCAATGAAGGACACTGTATGCGATGGTTCAACATGCTAGAAGGAGCTGCCAAATCTCCCTTAAAACATATCCTACTTTCGTAAATAAATTGTGATAATCACATTAGATAATGTAGTCTAACGTGTTCGTAAAAAGGGGGGACGGCCACGTTTGAAATATGCTTTCTGGATGAGGCCTATTCTTGAGTGGAGGAAAAACAACATGAGTAATAATATATAAGAACATATATAAATGATCGCATTCAGTTTTCTCCCTATCATTAAGCATTCTGCATTGTAGTTGGAAAGGCAACATAGATCAAAGAATCGAAACTCACATATAAATCATATTTTTCATATTTATAATGAATACTCATCTAAGTATTTTTGAAATTGTAGATGATTTTAGGAATTTTGTATTGAAAGAAATATGTTTAAGAGCCAAAAAAATATATATATATGCAGTTAATGACCCGCCGTCAGTTTCGAAGATGAATGTTCTAGTTGTTCAACCAGTGAAAATACTTACTAGTTAAATGAATGTGTGAGTTACTGAATTATTCCTCTGACACATTCATTGGGTGTGGATTGACATGAGGCGATGGTAAATGACGTTTTCTACAAAAGTCTATGCAGTGGGATCGAAACTGCAACCATATTATTGTAAACCAAACATCTTACTTCACAGTACAGATAAAGTAACCTATTTTTGCCATTGATTCTGAATAGCTTTTCTTTTATTGGTTTATTTTATATCTGATAGGCACAGACGTTTTACAGTTCATCTAATTAAATATCTATTTTATGTTTATAAATTTAAAACTTATCAACCTAATCATTAAAAGAATTTTCCAGTCAATACATTTTACTATTGGAACAACATAATGTCGCTTATATATATTGTTAATCGGGGAATGGTAGTGCAATGACATTTTCCAGGGCCTCAGACTGGTCGGGTGAATAGAAGGGGGTATACTCAAACCGGAGATATGAACCGAATGTTTGCAGTAGGGTGGACACCATTAAAGACACTCAAGAGTCAGGTGATTATGTTTAACTTGGCAACGGATTAATTTTACCACCCAAAAAGACGACAGTGAGATTTGGGCTCAGATGCTGGGAGCAAGAAGAAATGCTATAATGTACCTTGACCAATATTCTGACAATTCTATATCACCGCCGCCCTGAATTCATACATTTTTTTAAACCTCGTAAATATGAAAGGAAAAGTTTTCCCCAGCGGGATTTGATCTTAGATCACCGAGCGTCATAAAAAAATATCGCAACATATGTTTGTCCTACACTCTAACGATGTTGAATATCCCCCTCGTGGTAGTGTATAGTATTCGAGGGACTTTTTATTGAGGGTAAATGAGTAATTTGAGATTACTAAATACATAGAGAATGTTGTATGTATGGTTCTGTAACTCATAATAGAATCATAGGGGTGGCTTATTGATATACGGCGTTTCTTGGGCATTTTAAGTCTGGCGGAGCCCGGCCTGAGTACAGCAGAATTCTTCCAGAGAGTGGAAGAATCGACCCTAGTACTAGACTGGTACTTTATTTACCGACCTCGAAAGGATGAAAGGCTAAGTTGACCTCAGAGTGATATGAATTCAGAGAGCAGATAGCCGGAACGAATATCAAAGTATTCTATCCGACGTACTCTGGCAATTTACCGCCCAAGAGGATGTTAGCTTTTGTTAATTCTCTTCATATTTTACTCTGTCTAGAAAATATGCACCTGGGATTCAATACTTTTTCCAACCAGATACACTTTTCTTTCGATCCAATTCAGTAACATAAGTAGCAATAATATGCAGTTACTTATATATTTTTCCTTACTAAGAATGTACTTTTAAAGGAACCTCGTTTCTAAGAACAGAAAATTGATTTGCAATTTTTTATAAGATTTTTATTAGAATAATCAAGATCTTAACCCTTAAAAGCGTTTCCCGAAATAACGATTCGGTCTGTTCAATGAAAATCAATAACGTTTATTACCCAAATGTCCTGAAATTCACGTATTATTTAGAAAGATAATGTTACTGCAAAGTAACAGGATTCATTACCACTGCGGATTAAGGTAATTTATATTCGTTTTATCTTGTATCCATAGCAACGTTTCTCACTGAAAATCACACACACATACTCACACTAAAAAGAACACAAATCGAAACAAGATCTGTGTACATTCAACATTCCAAACCGTGTTACATCGATATAATAAGTAGATATACATACAAATGATATCTGGGTGTTAGACAGTGTTAATAGCAAATAAATGTCACAAGAGAAATGTTAGACTTAAGAACAAATTTACTTACCTGGTAGTAAAATGAAACTCATTTGTTAGAGTATTTTTAACGAAAAACCACTGCTTATGAGTTTCAAATGATTTTGAAAATAATTACATATTTCGAGAGATTTACTATTATAACTAACTTTCTATGTGTTAAGCTGGCGATTGGAACATAACTTAACGAAGGATCATAGAAAAAAATATGATGGAAGGTTTTTAAATAATTGTTTCTACTTTTGGCACAAGGCCAGCAATTACCCAGTACATTACTGGTACTTTATTTTATCGACCCCGTAAGGATGAAAGGCAAAGTTAACCTCGGCGGGATTTGAACTCAGATCGTAAAGGGACGTAACTCTTTGCGTCAAAGCATGGCGTCCGACCCTCTACCGATACTGCCAATCCACAAAAGCATTTTAAAGCAAACAATTTTGTATCGTAGTACTAAGCGTGGCTTCATGCGTTTTGGTATCAAGAGGGTTCAGCCAACTCGTCTGAAACTCCTCATTATTCTACGATGTTTTAAATTGTTCATATTTAAATATAAATATGCCGTCATAGGTAATTTTATGTAAAAATCTTTGTTTAATTTATATTCTAAATACCAACTTAATAATTATTTCTACTTTTGACACAAGGCCAGCAATTACCCAGTGTATTACTTGTGCTTTATTTTATCGACCCCGTAAGGATGAAAGGCAAAGTTAACCTCGGCGGTATTTGAACTGAAGAATGGCAAGGGCCGTAACTCTATGCGTCAAAGCATGGCGTCCGACCCTCTACCGATACTGCCAACTTAATAATGATTTCTGATGTAGGCACAAAGCCAACAATTTTGAGGGGAGGGGAAAGTCGATTAAATCGACCCAGTACATTAGTGATACTTTATTTTATCAACCCCGTAAGGATGAAAGGCAAAGCTAACCTCAGCAGGATTTAAACTCAGAGCGTAAAAAAACGTAACTATGCCGCAATGCATATTGTCCGATGCTCTACCAATTCTGCCTATCCACTACCCTAAAAACCAACTTAATAATGAGAAATATACATTACAAAATACTTCCAAATTTAATATCTTCAAAATTATTTCAACATCACAGGCAGTGTTTTCTGTTAGAAATATGGTAACTAAATGGTTGAGGTACATGAATGAAAGAGTATCTGTGTAAAGATTAAGTTGAAATTATTTAAATGCGTGTTAACTTTATTATTATTGTTGAGATTATAGAATGAGATAGACCTCCGTCGTTTTTGACGATGAATGTTACAATTGTTAGGTCAACATAACAGCTTGCTCATGAAACTAACATGCAACTAGCGGAGGATAACCGTGTACCTTTAACGTTTTTTTTTTCTTTTTGATTCATCGCAACACATTGTATGACAAGGCTGGCCATTTGAATTATAGGTACGGTTCATCGTACGAGTTTCAAACAGTTTCTGATGAGAACGATTCTATATCATTCCAGTACTCAATCGATTTTCTCCCCCACCCCTTTTCTTCTCTCTTTCCACAATAAATCCTTCTTCATTTTTATACTTGGAGAGGGATGAACTGCACGAGGTTCAAAAGCTCCAAACACGCCATATAGAGCGATGGCATCCCTACAACTACAGCAGGGGTTTAGGAACCAAGGATGTATTTGCTTTCAGTGCTGATGATTTTTTTTTTTCAGGATAACACAGGGAGGTTCAAGTAATATCTTTAATTATTCCCCGAGAGAATACGGCCCTTGTGGCCAATAAAAGAAATCATTATTTCCCAAGAAAAGGGTGGTGGATTGGCAGAATCGGTAGAGCGTCGAAGACCATGCTTTGCAGCATACTTACGTCCCGTTATGTTCTGATTTCAAATCCCGCCAAGGTTAGCTTTGCCTGTCATCCTTACGGAGTCGATAAAATAAAGCTCCAGTAATGCACTGGAGTCGATTTAATCGACATTTCCCTCCCCTCAATTTCCCTGGCCTTGTGCCTAAATCAGAAATCATTATTTCCCGAGAAAATAGCTACATGCAATCATACTGTTTAGTCGCATATTCGTCTCGCAAACATATGGTTGTGAGTTCGATTCCCAGCGGTACTTTGTGTTCTTGAATCTCCCCGAGAGTTGTGTATAGAGTGCATGTATGTGAAAGGCTGAACAACGTTAATATAGTGAATAGGCTGTTCCATTGATCAATCAAATGGAACACACATTGTCATATTCGATGGAGATCCAACACTACTGCTAAGTCATTCGTGGAATTGTAATTGTAAAAGTAATCTCAGAGCCCCATTGATATGTCCTAGTTAAACTGGAATATTGATTTCTTTTAAATACGCACAAGGCCATTTTAGATGGAATGCTAAATACAAAAGATGTAAATAGTGTATATTTGTTATTGCAGATATTAATTTTGAAATTTTGAGTATTTTGATTAAACGATAGAATAGTTTATTATTATTGAATTGGCAATAAAGGGCGCTGGAATGGCAGTATCGGTAGAGGGTCGGACACCATGCTTTGCAGCATAGAGTTACGCCCCTTTATGGTCTGAGTTCAAATCACGCCAAGGTTTACTTTGCCTTTCATCCTTACGGGGTCGATGAAATAAAGTACCAGTAACGTACTGGAGTCGATTTAATCGACTTTCCCCCCCACAAAAAAAATAATTGCTGGCCTTGTGCCTATATAAGGAACCATTATTATTAGGAGGGTTAGGGCGGTGCATTGGCAGTATCGGTAGAGGGTCGGACGCCATGCTTTGCAGCATAGTTACGGCCCTTTATGATCTGAGTTCAAATCCCGCTGAGATTAACTTTGCCTTTCATCCTTACGGGGTCGATAAAATAAAGTACCAGTCACGAACTGGGGTCGATTTAATCGACTTTCCCCTCCTCCAAAATTGCAGGCCTTGTGCCTATATAAGAAACCATTATAATGATTAGTAGTAGTAGTAGTAGTATCATGTGTCTTACTTCAACCTGAAACAACACAGTTAAACACAGCACAAATATCACTAATATTAGACAGGTAATTACGAATTGTCGATGGTTAAAACACTAAAAAATCGGGAAAACTTGTGACAGATAGCGAAGGAATTTTGATATATTGACGTTAATCTTACTGATTATTTGACTCTTTGACTATTTTATTCTTTTTTTGGTTTCAGACATAAGACTGTTGTCATGGTGGCGCACCAACGTCATGAAGTTTTGTCTATCATGATGACCCCCAATACGTATTTGATTGATCTCTATTAGTTACGGAAGATAAACACAGACACAAAGACACACACACACACACACACACATATATATATATATATATATATATATATATATATATATATATGGGGGGTGTATATATATAGGGTGCCCCAAAATATGTATACATACTTCAACAGCATTGTAATGAATATGCCTGTGCAGGTAGTCAAAGTGTGTATACATTGCGGGGGGCAGCCTGTATCCTGTATATATATATGGCGAGCCCACACAGTTTTTTTCCCGCTACCAACTGTAACTCACAAACTCTTAGTCAACCTGGAGCTATAGTAGAAGACACTACCTTTCCACTTTCAATAGGCTATGAAATATAGTCAAGGAAGCAGGGTTGAACTTGAAACCTCTTGATTGTGAAATGAACCACTTATCTACTCAGCCACGCTTCAGTCAAAATTAACCATCACTCCTGTAACAATTCTACTAAATTTAATATCATTATTCTCCTTCCACATGTGATACATATTCAATGGGGGAGCATTTTCTAATTGTTAATTCATAGATGTATTGTAAAATTCCATCAGATTTAGTCATACTTAAAATACATGGAATATTTGAAAATATCATATTCTGTTCATATATATTACTTACTCTTACTGCCCTAGATATGATCTCAAAATCATATCTCAAATTTTAAAGTACGTTTATACTTAATATTTATTATCATATTACTCAGCATGTCTTATATGAGGATACCATAAATTTAAACAAGTGATGAGATATGAAATATTCTTTATTATACATAGCTAAAAGCAATAAAATATGTGACTGCAGGAGTTCGAAAGATCTTTCGGTTAATTAATAAGTTGCATATAGTCGAAACTGGGATTGTTGGGTAGTTAAGAAAGTTCGCTTCGCAATCACAATTATGGCGTCGATCCCTGCGTGATATCTTGGACAAGAGTCATTTGCATAGCATCAAATCGAGCCTAGCCTTGTGAGAGAAATTTGGTAAATGGAATATGTTAGGAAGACTATCACATGGATTGTAGCAGTATTTCAAACATTCAAATCTGTCTTATATTGCCACGTTGATTTCGCCTGAGGATTATTACCTTCAGAGTACACGTGTCTGTGCAATATTTAACTACTTATACGTTACATTGCGATTCTGACTTTCAGTTGATTGAACGACAGGATCACTCAGTCATCGTCGAAACCGATGAAGGACACACTCCTGTTACATATTAATAACATATTTCGCCTATCAAGATGTAATCAACAATAACGTGATTAAGACGCATTGTGAGTTAGCAGTGATTATTATCAGGGGGAAACGACATCACTATAGTTGCATATTATCAAAAGGGTTCATTGATAGACATTTACGAAGAATTCTATTTGTAATGGAAGTAATAGGCAATAAATTAGCTGCCGAATATATATCTATTTTAGTGTCAGTGATTAAGCACGAATCCTTTCTCGATACCATTGCCATGAGACTTGGCTCTCGTTCATTCTTCACTCGTCCCTATTCCGTAAATTACGTATCAGACTATTACTTGCATAAATTAAAAGGTCTATACGCTTCCCTTACTCCTTTTATTAGTTTCATTAGGATGTTATCATTCTCTCTCTCTCTCTCTCTCTCTCTCTCTCTCTCTCTCTCTCTCTCTCTCTCTCTCTCTCTCTCTCTCTCTCTCTCTCTCTCTCTCTCTCTTTCTCGTTTTGCTCTATTGTTACCTAATTCTCTTTTACATCTCCCCCTTTTTCTCCATTTCAACTTTTCCTCTGCTGTTCTGATGTTTCGTGACACATACGTTCTCTTACTGTCGCTATGTGATCTCTCCCCATAGTCTCTTTCACTTAATACCTTTGAACATTTCCTTTATTTAGCAATTAAAAAAATCTTACCGTGTTGTGCATTCTGTGTATTTCGCTTGGTAGTGTCTTGTGTATGCATGTATAAGTATATGTAGATGAAATACTGTCAGGTCCCATCATCTATCCGTTCTGGGTTTCCAACCAGCGTACCTCGGGTAGATGCCGCATTGTGGACGCAGTGGAGAGAATAGACAAGAGAAAGCATCACTCCTGCAGAAAGCGAGAGAGACGCACTGAAAGTTGAATTGCAAATCGCAGGGCTCATATAAGAATAACAACAACAAAAAAGAAACAGAACAGGGTCGCAAAAAATTATTTCAAATGCAAACTACAAACTACAAACTTTCCCCTGCGAATTAATCCTCGATTCTAACGCACTTTCCCATCCTTCTCAAAACGCCTCCATGCAATCCTAGAAAGATTAATAATATTATTATTCCAACTCTGAAGCCATTCTGGTTGTCCCTGAGCTTCTTCTCCATCTCGGGCTGGATCCTGTTAAGAATCATACTGTTGAGGGTCTTTTCCACGAGTGACGTCAGTGAGACCCCCCTATAGTTGTTGGTGTTAGAGAGATCTCCCTTCTTTGGCACTGGGACGATGTTACTGATCCTCCACTGATTCGGGGCAACTCCTTTCTCCAGTGCCTGGTTACAGAACTCCAGGATGATATCATCAAAATCACACCTCCTCATGACCTCTGATGCCACTCCATCTTCTCCACGAGCCTTGCCTTCCTTGATCTTCTTCTTGGCTCTCTGAAACTCCTCTCTGGTGAAGGGCTTTGTCTCAATATCCAGTTCTTCAAACAGCCGCCTGATCTCCCCAGTCTTGCCTCGAGTGAATAATTTTCATATCTACGTACTCTGATGTGTTGACCAGAGTTAAATAATGTATTGGTGATCGAGTGACGCAACCTCAAGCGATTAGCGAACTCTAGACTCACCTGATCAACGAAACAATTGTCAGTACTTTAAATAAAGCCCTTATTGTACAGCCAACCATGTTACTCTTCTTTCTTTAAATTTTATTACTCCAAGCATAACCTGCATAGAAATTACCGCGAACTCGCTGCATAACTATGGAAACATCTTGTTGAGTCAAACAAAGCCGTACGTTAAAACTATCCACGACGCAGAGTACTCCCAACCTTTAACTGTATTACCTATAACGATAACTTGTTATCCCATATACACAGCTCCCACTAGGTTGAGCAACAACCTTAACGCACGACACTAACATGGAAAAGGCATGTCACTGAAGAACATACCTATACCTACTAGGAAGGACTACACATTCGGCATGATACAACGTACCAATGATTTCATCCGTCGAATCCGATAGAAGGCATACCATTACGACAAATGACTCGCTAATAACACGGAAGAATTTACTAAGGAAAATACGGATTCAAATCCTGTAAAAACCCACCAAATAACCCCCAGCTCGATGCCTTCGAGCTTGACCTTATGAACATGATGAATGGAACTAAATTAAAAAAACGGACACATCACAGCAAATTGCAAAACGACATCAATGCACTACTAAAATAAACTACGCAACACGAACGGTATTATAGTAAAAGCAGACAAAACATCAAACGTATACACCATGAGCCTCAACACATACAATAATTTTAAACGCCGAGAATTGCACAAAAAATACAAAATAAAAAACAACTGAATCTGCACTCACTAGCATTAATAGGGAAGGACTAAGCATAGTAAAAAAAACTGAAAATATCCGATAGAACCGAGCCTCTAACCCCTTGTAATCCCACATTCAACCTTAAGGATCACAAAAATAATTTTGAAACAAACCCCACAATTAGATTAATATGCCCATCCAGTTGGATATCGGCAGAATTAGATAGAGTATTCGCACAAATTAAGGACAAACTTATAATTAAGCTATGGGGAAACACTAACGAAGCAATAGACTGGTTCAGCAAAATAAGCAATAGAGAAACATACAACTTCATACAATTCGACATAAATGACTACTACTCATCCATTTCCCCAGTCACCCTGACTAAAGCGCTAACCTTTGCCCAGAACAATTCGGACCTTACCTCAGACGAAATTAAATAGATACTAGCTCCTAGAAGGACTATCATTAAATTCGAAAATAATTACTGGGAGCAAAATGACAGACAGAATAGCTTCGATATCACAATGGGATCTAAAGACTCAGCGCAAATAACAGACGTGGTGGGAATTTATATAGCACACAACTATTATAACTTAGCTTTACATAAAGCTGGATTAAGGAGAAGCTGCAATACACACTAGATAATGTCAACAACAACAAACCTAATGACACCAACAGTACTAGCTCATACAGAAATTACAAGCACAGGACTAAGCGTAGGATTAGACAACGAACACCAAAAATAACCGAACCGAACACTAATAATAGGAACCCCAAAAACTATAAAAGAACTAGAGAGAGAAAGTACCTATGGTTCAATCCGATTTTCAACTCCTCTATTAAAACTAAACTACCTTCTGCATTCTTTAAACTAATAGATAAACACTTCCCGACACTACACAGATACCATAAAATCTTCGATAGAAAAACTATAAAATGTTCATACTCTTCAGCAGCCAACTTAGAATCGCACATACGTAAGATCAACCACAAAAACATCTCTAAGGAATCTATCCTACCAACGCAAACCGTAGCGCCAAATAGAAAACACAAACACAGAACAACATCACAACCACAAACACATCGGGACACATCACAACAAAACATTAATAGGCCTAAATCACAACCCACTCACTACAACTTACAAAATCGCAATGAAGAACATGCACAAAATAAAACCTCAAACTGTAATTGCCACCTATCAGATAAGTGCCCACTACGGAATAGATGCCTGGATTCGAGCATAGAATACCTGTGTACTGTGTATTCAGGCAACTCTACTTGGCACTACATATGTTCCACAGCTGGGAAATTTAAACAAAGGTGGTACGTCCACAGACACTCCATGAAAAACCGTGCACTGGAGAATTCTACAACGCTCGCCAATAAAATCTGCCAACTTAAGGACAAAAACCTAGAATACAAGATTTGCCGGTCAAAATGATCGGCAGCAAAAGCCTACAGCAACGGCATGTCCCACTGCAGGCTCTGTAATTTAGAACTGCTACATATTATAAGGTACGATAAGATGCTGCTTAACAGCAAAATAGAAAGATCCATTTTTTGTAAGCATAAAATAGCTACTAGATTTACAAACTTCAAACCACCATGATTAGAACCAGCAATCCAAAAATTAGTACTGAACCATCTAGACTTTAACATATAGAATACATACTTTCACACCGCTATTAGCTATCATACTGCCAACCGATCACAGGACCATAAATCTCTGTACACTTATTCCACCATCTCTCCACCAACCTCATTACGATAGAGCAACCAACATCTACAACGAACGTTTATCAAATGACCTGTCAATCTATAAATGGTATACATCAATTAATCTCTACTTTATTGCTGTTTGTTTTACCGGACCCCCCACACGAATGTATCTGCTTCTAAAATCTGGCCTCTCATATTAGAACCAGAGAACACTTTCTTAAAGTACTACTAAAATCTAACTCTAAGTACAATATATCACTATTTGGTTTCTTTTATTTCTTTGTTTTTTCCATCTCCTCATCTTCTTCTTATTATTATTATTTGTTAATGTACCATTCTTCGTATCTTACTTGTCACTTTTTACATCTGTAACTTCTCTATCTATCTACAATACATGTGTTATTATTGATGTTATTGTTTTAATTATATGCTGCTCTATTATTGATATTATTGTTTTCTTTTACACTACTCCTCTATATAAGTCTTGCCTCGAGTGAATTATTTTCATATCTATGTACTCTGATGTGTTGGCAAGTGGTAAACAATGTATTGGAGATCGATTGACGCAACCTCAGGCGTTTAGCGAATTCTAGACACACCTGATCAACGAAACAATTGTCAGTACTTTAAATAAAGCCCTTATTGTACAGCCAACCATGTTAGTCTTCTTTCTTTAAATTTTATATATACATTATATATATATATATATATATATATACATATATATATATATATATATATATATATATATAGTGGTAGAACACTGGAAGGGAATATCCGTAGTGGTAGAGTACTCAGTCCATGGAACGAGTTAGGTAGAAGTGGTTACACAACAGTTAGTTTACCATAGCGAGAACAATTGTTTGCACTTATATATATATATATATATATATATATATATAATAAAACAGGAAAGAAGAATGACACGGTTTGCTATACAAAAAAGGTTTTTAATCTCATTGCTGAAAATTGTTTCTCTGAACTGGTAGGTCTAGGGATCGCTACCCGCTTGTTTTCACGTCATTCGATCACCAATACATAGTTATAACCAGTCAATTCATCGGAGCTTGTGAGAATGAAAGTAATATACAGGCATGGCTACTATATATAGTAGTAATGGCATTCAATCAGAACAAAAACAGCAATACTAACAATGCTAGCAATAAATTATTTGAAATAATCACAACTTCAATCTAGGTAATTGAATGCCATTACTACTATATATAGTAGCCATGCCTGCATATTACTTTCATTCTCACAAGCTCCGATGAATTAATTGGTTATAACTATGTATTGGTGATCGAATGACGTGAAAACAAGCGGGTAGCGATCTCTAGACCTACCAGTTCAGAGAAACAATTGTCAGCAATGAGATTAAAAACCTTTTTTGTATAGCAAACCGTGTCACTCTTCTTTCCTGATTTATCATTACTCCAAGTGTTAACAACATAGGAATTACCGCGTACTCGCAGCATTACTATGGAAACGCCTTGTTGAGTCAAACTTAGCCAAGCGTTGGTATCATCCACTACTCGGAGTACCCTAACTGGACTACACCTAAGTGGACTTCCTACAACAATAATCTGTTACCCCGTATATATGTATGTATATATATATATATATATATATATATATATATATATATATATATATATATATATACACGTACATATATACCAGTTCAGAGAAACAATACGTACATATATATATGTGTGCATGTATGTATGTATATATATATATACATACTACTGTACGTCTGTATACATATATGTATGTACGTATACATACTTATATTTAAGTAACAGCCGTACTAAGAGTGAGAAATGAAATTTCGTTTCATTTTTTCCGTTTATCGTTTTCGTTGCGCCCGGCCGATTAACTCATTCGATATGCAAATTAGGCTGCTCAGCCGTTATTATGCATAAGGAAAGTATATACTTTCAGACGTTCAATCAACTGGCAGGAAGGTATACGTTGCCAGCGTTCCTTTGTCAGTGTTGAACAAATGAGCAACGATGGTTGCTAGACATTGTACGGCTTAATTCGGGATGTTTGTTTACAAACACACCGAGCATAAAATAAGTTATTACAAGCAACGAGCATAAAATAAGTTATTACAAGCAACGAGCATAAAATAAGTTATTACAAGCAGCGCTTGTAATAACTCTAGCTAAACAAGATATATATTAATAATAAATTATCGTTGTAATGTAATTATATTATATAATTGTTGTTTTATAAATGACCTTATAAATATTATTGTAAGATGTATAAAAATATTTTCAGACTTTTAATATAAACAACTACAAAAAACAATCAATATTAAATAAATATATTTTACATAATAATTGTTATAGTTGAATTAATAAAAATTAAATATTCCATACAAATAGTCTAACATAATAATAAAAAAAATAATCTAACATAATAATAATAAAATAATCTAACATAAAACGAACAATAATATGGACATATATACAAGTAAATATGATACAACCAATATTCTAAGCATGTTATAACGAACTGAAAAAAAATAGTTAATATGAATTTTAAAAATCATATATGACGAGAAAAATATTTTGATGATAAAACGACAAAATACAGGAGAGAGATTCGAAAGCGAAACGATAAATAAACGTGCAACCAAAACGCTTTTGAGCAACAATTACTTTCGTTGGTTGATTAGCCAATAAGACGATGAAATTAGCCAATAACACGATACATTACAAAACATGTTTGGAAGGAATAGCCACGGCCAGCGATACCCCTTGAATCTTTTATTCACAAGCTACGCATATATTGTTAGACATGCAGACTTAAAACATTTTGTTGTTAGTCACTGCGTGTCTAACAGATACAATTTGTATAAATATTTCGTATCTCCAAAGAAATACGGTTTTAGGAAGCAGTAGCTATGCAAACACCGGGGGGCTAACGCCCTCTAGTGATGTCCAGCAGAAGCAAGGGGGAAAACCTTCTATGCATTTCAGGCTTAACTGGCCATCGTCAGGACTGTCCCTCCCACTGCTTGCGACTGCTGGAGTAGAAGACCGGACATCACCAGAG
>OZ024742.1:298657529-298667529 GCA_964016885.1 Eledone cirrhosa | reverse complement strand
ACGGTATACATATATATATATATATTTTTTTATATACAGACATATACAACCACCTACACCCATACACATATAAATGTATACACAGACACACACGCACACACACAGAGCGTAGGACACCCGGGTCAAAGCTGATATTAAACACCGAAATACCACATTAGGCAAGACCCACCACCACGGATAATACATTCAAAATAAATACATACGATGAGATGTAGTAAAATAAAGTTGAATTCCTACGGAGATAATCGTGTCCGCACGTGCCATTGCCCGATTCAAGTGTACACAGACCGTTAGTAACTACGGAGGGCTATCGGGGCCAAAACGTTACTTTCGGGATCATAACAACGACCGTCAATATACGGAAGGCCGATCGTGCTAGAAAGACTACAACCCTGGGCAAGAGCTCCCAGAAGTCAGCCTGTAGATCTTAGACCACAGAATATGAGGGCAACACGTACATGCGCCACGTATCTACTGCTTACGGCGGGATGGCACAGGTCCGCCCACAGTTACAGGCTAAATTTCTATTAGTGCAGCCTATATCACAGTACACGCTCTACATAGATACATTACATCACAACTCATGCGCATACAGAGGTACAGATCCACAAGATATACGTCAGGATAGACCCACCAATGCACCAATGGTGGGTAGGCGAGCGTGGATGGGTTACATCCGCTGTGCCAAACAGGGGTGCTTATTAACATACACACCCACTCACCTGTACACCCCAATATCCAGATCAATATCCTCCCGCAGGCATACGTATACACTCACCGACTCGTATACATAGAAGACCAACAATAGGAGACAGTTACACACAATCAGAGACAGTTACACAAGATAGCCCAGCTGGAGAAATAAGGAAGTGCTAGCTAACAGGTTTAAAGTAGAAGAAAGAGCTTAATATTCGGTGGGGGCAAGAGGAAAATATTTCAGACTTTCTATTTAGTAGAGGGCATTTAGCAAATATAATAGAGTGGGATTCGGCAAGGCATAGGTTACATACTCTATTATGAGGAGTATATGGATGGGATTTAGCAACCTGCCGCCAAGTAAGTGTGTAATGTGTTCGTGCATTTTTTAAATTATGGACGTACGCTGCCAAGGAGGTGGAGTTCCTCAGTTTATTATGTCTAAAAGTGCATTGGTGAGAGTTAAACCTGGTCTTAAAGGGGGTGGAGGTTGATCCTATATAGGTTTTAGTGGACGCCGTAGTTACCACATCACACGCATAAACTATGTTTCTAACAAGGCAGAAACCATTCAGGGGGCAGCCTGAAGCCCTTCTACAGTTACAACCTCTGGTGATGCTATTCTCAGAATGATCACTTATAGTGCGGATGAAACAATGTTAGCAAGTAAAGATATGCATATGCTATAGGCGTTCTTTGTTATTTATTATATATATATATATGTATATATATATATATATGTATATATATATATATATATGTATATATATATATATATATGTATATATATATATATATATGTATATATATATATGTATATATATATATATGTATATATATATATATATGTATATATATATATGTATATATATATATATATATATATATATATATATATATGTATGTATATATATATATATGTATATATATATATATATATATGTATATATATATATATATGTATATATATATATATGTATATATATATATATATGTATATATATATATATGTATATATATATATATATGTATATATATATATATGTATATATATATGTATATATATATATATATATATGTATATATATATATATATATATGTATATATATATATATATATATATATATGTATATATATATATATATATATGTATATATATATATATATATATGTATATATATATGTATATATATATATATGTATATATATATATATGTATATATATATATGTATATAAATATATATATATATATATATATATATATGTATATATATATATATATGTATATATATATATATATCTATATATATATATATATATATATCTATATATATATATATATATATATATATATATATATATATATATGTATATATATATATATATATATATATATGTGTGTATATATATATATATATATATATATGTATATATATATATATATATATGTATATATATATATATATATATATGTATATATATATATGTATATATATATATATATGTATATATATATATATGTATATATATATATATATATATATATGTATATATATATATATGTATATATATATATATATATATGTATATATATATGTATATATATATATATATATATATATATATATATATATATATATATGTATATATATATATATATATATATGTATATATATATATATGTATATATATATATATATGTATATATATGCAAAGTTTTATTTAAATTGTTGGGTTACAACGAGTAAATATTTATAACTGATATAAAAGCACTCAACAAGTATTTGGAGTATATTTACGATATTAAATAAATGGAAATTATATTTATAAAACCATATTTATTTCATTATATATATTTCAGGGATATCATATTAAAAATATGTTATGCCTTCCTCAGACAAAATACAATATAAACAGTCTTATAATTAGATAGATTCGACATACCTTTCAACTTCGACTTGCATTTGAAAAGTTGACTTGGTAGTGAAAAATATTATGGACAGTTATAAAAAGAAAGAAAGAAAGAATGAAAAACGAAGAAAAAGAAGAAATGCATGCAACTAAATAGAGAGAGATAGATATAGAGACATAGATAGAGAGAAGAAATTCATGTAAAGAAACAGAGAGAGATATATAGAGAGAGGAAAAAACACAGAGGGAGATAGATAGAGAGAGAGAGAGAGAAGAGAGAGAGAGAGAGAAAATATAGAGAGATAGATATAGATAGAGATAGAGAAAAAGAAAATAGGTAGTTGGGCACCAGTTGAATGACGTATCAATGATATATTTATTTATTTATTTATTTATTTATTTAGCTCTAGTATTAATGTAGAGAGAGATATATGTGGTTAGGAGAGAAAACAGCCGTTACATAGAGAGAAAAGAAAAATATCCAGACATAAACGAGGCAGATTTAAAACACTATGTTTCATCAATGTAAAAATATCAATTCGTATAAATCAGGCATTATAATGTAAATATCAGTATTCATGAATGAGACACGTATCAATAATGTGTGAAAAATAATGATCATATGTCTAGTTTAAAATTCCTAGGTTTATATCAGAGTTGAGATAAAATAGAAGGTTATCCCAGATTCGATACTATAGACATCCATGTGAATTTACGTGATGAGCTCTGCAAATTCCTATTTCACACGAAAACATTCTCATTGTGCTATAAAAATTCTAGTATACATATATGTGTACATACACACAAATATATATAGAGTCTACATTAATTTTAACAATACTATTCTTGTCTTTACTCTACATGATTATCGTTCAAGCATAAATAGAGAACAGATATCAATATATCAATAAAAATATCAGAAACAAAAAAATAAACAGAAAATCAAAAAAATATTAAAAATAAAAATATTAAAAATATTAAAAATAAAAATAAAACATAGTATGCCCCGCAAATCAACCACAGAGATCAACCCTTCAAAGTTAATTGACAATATATTGCCAAGTTCGTTATAAGCATCAGAATCAAAAGCAAACAAAACCAAAAATTATTTACCAAATCCTGTCTAGCAGAAAACATTCCAAAAGTTTAGGATGTTCTAATATTTAATATACAAGTTTATCTAGTGTAAAATTTATTCGATATATTTGGAGCATCAGCTTTTAGGGTAGTTTAATTATTCATGAAGAATGTTTAAAATAAAAAAGAAATCGAAAGATTTATCGGCGAGTTTCATAAGTAATTATAAATCAAACTAAATATACTACATTTTAAATTTATATTTATATTTAAAAGTTGAGTTCAATCTATTTCTGCAGCAACTGAATAAATTTGTCCGTAAATTAAGGGAATTTTTAGATTTTAGTATAAAGAATATCTCCTCCGCGCAGAGGTCACATGTCTCAGAGGATGAATTAAAAGGAATCCCTCTTGAGACTATATTCCAAGCCGTCGAATATCCAACGTTATCATGCCTAAGTTGCCAGAGTAAGCCTGATAGCGCTGTTGAAGATTTTTTGCTTGGATCTGTGAAAGAAATCTTGTGGTTATTATAGCGAAGTTTAAAGTCTGTCGAGGTGGAACCAACATAGTTAAAAGAATTTGAGTCCGTTTTAACATTACAGTTGTATATTATATTCTTAACTAAGCAATTGTTATTTAACGGACATTTAGATCTATCTCTACAGTTACATTTGTTAACTTGGATATTATTTATGCTATTATCGGTATTTTGGCTAGGTTTTAAATTCCTATTATTTATTCTATTAATATTTTGTGCTAAATTTTTGGTGGATGAGTAGGTTAATTTTATAGTATGTCTATTGAAAATTGAGTGATACCTATGTGTTCTAGGGAAGCGATTATCAAGAGCATTAAAAAATAGTTTAGCGATGTGGGTTTTAATGTTTAGTGAGAAAGGGGGGGCAAACCATATTATATTCCTAGTTCTATTTCTTTTTTGGCTTTTGGAATTATTGTAATGCTTTCTATTATAGTTGTTAAAGTTGTTGCCGTAATTAAAATAGTTGTTATTTTGGTTAGTTTGTCTATTATTATCTATGTACATAGTTTTATCACTATATCCTGGTCTAGCTAACGCTTCATTGTAATACTGGGCTTTTTCGTCGAAAATCTTTTTATTAGATGAGATTCTAGAGATACGTTTTTGAACAGAGTTTACTATAGTATTTTTAACAGATCTGGGGTGGTTAGAGTTAAAGCTGACATAGTTTAAGTTTTCATTCAACTTGTGAAATGGATAGTGAAGACATGTGTTGAGATTTAATGTTACATCTAGGAAATTGACTATTCTATGGTTATTCTCAATTTCTATTTTTAGATTAAAGTAATTAAAAAATTGTGTAATTTGTTTTCTTTTTCTATTTAGTTCAGAGTTATTATTTTCAATAAGTAAAAGCATGTCATCTCTATGTAAACCTCCGGTAGCACCGGGTATTTTCCTATGCAGCGAATTGATTAAAAATAGGCCCACAAGGTCAGTTACCTGAGCTGAGTCGGATGATCCCACAGTAATGTCGAAATTGTTATCTCTATCTGCTCTGGTCCATAGTTGGTCATTAAATTCTATCAATGTTTTCCTAGCCGATAATATAATGTGCATTTCATTGCTAGTTAGGTCTGTATGTTTGAATGCGTAATTTAGTGCCTTATTTAGTAGATTAGGGGTAATAGATGAATAATAGTTAGCAATATCTAGTTGAATAAACTTATTATTATTGTTATATTTAATTTCTTTAAACCACTCAACAACCTCTCCAGTTCCCTTCCACAAGCTCAAGTTAGGTAAACAATTCAAGTTTTTAATTTGCTGTATCACCCTGTCTAGAATGTTTTTGTTTAGTTTACCCAGGTCCGATTTTGATGGTGCAATCAATCTGACTGGCAGGTCATTTTCAAAATTTCTTTTGTGATCTTTCATATTGATCTTCGGTTTCCTGGGCACGAAAGGTTGTGTTCTGTTCTCAATTTTCAACTCATGTATTATACAAGATGCCTCAACATTCATTTTCTCAAGCTCGGCCTTATCTGCTACCTTGTACTTTTTCCTCAGTTCTTTCAGTATGAGGCCATTATACATGTCTTTTTGCACTCCATAGAGGTTGTTGGTCTTGTCAGATTTCACCAAGATCTTCTCAGTTTTCTCTAAGCTCTCAATATTATCCTTAATGCCTTTCAGATATTCCTGGCCTTTGAAGTTTCTCTTGAATTTGACTCCTTGTATGATAGAAATTATATCGTTTTCAAAGTCAAATAAAAGTTTGTTGGGGGGTGGATTTCTTTTAGATTTGAAAACTTTGTCTAAGTCCGAGACATTTTCATTTATATTAGATTTATCAAAGTGGAATGCCCGCCACCTGATTCTCCTTATAAAAGAGTCAGATTTATCTATTATTCTATATATATAAAACTGTGGTTGTCTGTCTGTCTATCGATTTTTGGCACACATCTCCTCTTAGAATCTCTCACGGAATTGCACCGAAATTGCTATACTTGTACATTGAGCCCTAGCGAAGACATCGGAAAAAAAAAATTTCAAATTGACCCACCCTATCTGACGAAATCGAATATAATGTATCGATTTTTGAGCGTAAGTTATCAGTTATTTCCCTTTGTTCTGTTTACATTGAGCGTCTTACGTAAAAAATTACAATACACGAACAGTTGTCGAGCCAGCAAAATATTGACCTGCAAAATTCATCAGTTCGAACACTAAGCTTCCGTTTTGCTTCATTTCCATTTAAAAGCATTTTAAAACAATATTTTTACTTGAAAACAAGTCTATTTAAAGACTACGTAAAACAAGCAAATATTTGGTCGTTAGGCGTGCAGACAGACAGTCGTGCAGACAGACAGTCGTGCAGAGAGGTGATATACGCGTGCAGACAGACAGTCGTGCAGAGAGGTGATATAGGCGTGCAGACAGACAGTCGTGCAGAGAGGTGATATAGGCGTGCAGACAGACTGTCGTGCAGAGAGGTGATATAGGCGTGCAGACAGACAGTCGTGCAGAGAGGTGATATAGGCGTGCAGACAGACATAACTGATAATTTGGTTACGCTAATGTTTTTGTCTGCGTTGCAGTGTTTACATTTTCGATCTTTGTTAATAAATAACCAGTGCAGTTTCTATCCCCAGCATCCTCTTTTGTTATAACATTCGGGTTATCGTTATGTTTTCTTAACTTCATAAGGCATATTGTTGGTTGAGGGAATATTAATCAAAAACACCACATGCAAGTCTGCACAGTAGACACTACAGTTTTTAAGCCAAAAAAGAAACTTAACATTGTAACTTTAACACAGCTACTGAGCGACCCCGAGCAACGCCGGGCTTTACTGCTAGTTGTTTAATAAAGTCTTTGTTTCTAGGTAGAGGTATGTCTTTTAAAGAGGAAGAAATCTTAAAGAATTCCATTTTTTCAGTTATAATATAAAGCGCTCAACAGTATTGGAGCAAGATATATGCAAAGTTTTATTTAAATTGTTGGGTTACAACGAGTAAATATTTATAACTGATATAACTGATATATATTGTATTTTGTCTGAGGAAGGCATAACATATTTTTAATATGATATCCCTGAAATATATATAATGAAATAAATATGGTTTTATAAATATAATTTCCATTTATTTAATATCGTATATGTATATATATATATGTATGTATATATATGTATATATATATATGTGTGTGTATATATATATATATATATATATATATATATATATATATATATGTATACTCTTTTACTCTTTTACCTGTTTCAGCCATCCGGCTGAGGCCATGCTGGGGCACCGCCCTTGTTGCTACACATTTTATCTCCAGCCTGTATAGGTTGGCCACTGGTGTAGGAGGGAGTTTGTTGCTGCTGCCCTTAGGTTTCCCTCGTGTCTTGCTGTGGGCTCATCCGGGATCCTGGATAACAAGGTGTCGAGATGTTTCTTAAAGACATCCACCTCCACGTCATGCAAGTCTCGCAGATGCCTCGGCAGCCTGTTGAAGAGTTGAGGGCCCTTGAATCCCAGGCTATTGCAATACCTGCTCCTTATTCTAGATGTGGAAGACGGGACCTTTGGCACCACACAGTGACGTCCTGTTCGACGGTTGGTCCAGCTCCCAATGCCAAAGTTTGGTGCTAGTTCCTCCAGGATTTTCCACATGTAGATCACTGCGTATCTCTCCCGTCTTCGCTCCAAGGAGTAGAGGTTCAGTTCCTTCAGCCTCTCCCAGTAGCTTGTCTCCCTCATCTTGGCAATCCTCTTGGTGTAGCTTCGCTGGATTGCTTCAAGCTCCGTGGTTAGTTTGACACTATGGGGTGACCACAGCTGGGAGCAGTAGTCCAGGCGGCTTAGGACAAAAGTCCTCCACAGTGTCAACATGGTGTCTCGATCTCTTGTAAGGAAAGTCCTCAAGATCCAGCCAGCGAATCGTCTACCTGTTCTCGCCACCTTCATGATGTGTGAAGAAAAAGATGCATCATCGCTCATGTCTATGCCCAAGTCTCGTATCGATTTTGACACGGGGATATCGGTCCCTCCTGGTCCTGTGCAGCTGTGTTCCGCTATATTTGTGTTTGTGTTTGCAGGCCTGTATTGTAGGGCTTGGAATTTGTCAGCATTAAACTGCATGTTGTTTTCTTCCGCCCATCTGTATATGGCATCCAGATCCTGCTGTAAGAGGGCAGCGTCAGCCGGGTTTTTGATTGCCCGCGCCACCTTAGTGTCATCAGCATAGCTAGTGAGGGATGTTGTTGCATGCACCACAGAGGGCATGTCCGAGAGAGCCACCAAAAACAGTAGTGGTCCCAGGACTGTCCCCTGGGGCACCCCACTTGTTATCGGTGTTTCCCTCGAGAGGGCCCCATTTGCTGCGACTGCCTGGCTTCTGTCCCTTAGGAAGCCATGCAGCCACTCACCTACCTCTCCAGTTATGCCGAGTCCGTGTAGTTTTTGACATATCATTCCGTGGTCGACCTTGTCAAAGGCCTTCGCAAAGTCAAGATATATCACGTCTACATGTGAGCTGTCTAGTAGTTGTCTCAGTACCCAGTCGTAGTGATGTAGCAGCTGTGTAAGGCAGCTTCTTCCTGGGCGGAAGCCATGTTGCGTGCTAGTCAGGCGGTCATTTTCTTCGAGGAAAGTGATTAGTTTCTTTCTGACGACTCGCTCCATGACCTTACTGATATGCGACGTCAGGGAGACTGGCCTATAGTTCTTGGCCTCCGCTCTACTACCTCCTTTATGGATAGGGCATATTGTGCCTTCTTTCAGCTCCCTGGGTAGTACACCGCTAGCCAAGGAGCTTCTGAAGAGCATCTTCAGTGGAGTTGCTAAGGCCCGCTTACATATTTTTAGGAGAACTGCTGGGAATCCATCAGGTCCAGCAGCCGAGTCTGTTCTAATTTCATCAATGGCGTACACCACATCCTCCTCCGTTATGTCTATGTAGTTGATGGTTGCCATTTCTTGTGGCATCAAAGAACTCCTCTGGCTTCGTTATTTGCATGTGCCTCAGTGGACATGTGAAGACACTTTTGTACTGTTCGTTCAGTATTTCACATATCTCTTGGGGATTTTCGGTTAATGAACCGTCCGTGTGGAAGAGTGGTCAAATCTTTCAGTGTACTGAGGCAGTTTCTTTTGCAAATTTAAAGAAGGCCTTAGGGTTTGTTTTAATGTTTTCTATGGCCCTGTTCTCTTTCTTTGCCCTCTCATTCTCATGTGAAAGTTTGAGTGCAATCTCGGTGTCAAGTAGTGCGCGTTTCAAATAGGATTCCTTCTTGTTTTGGTTTTGTTGACTATTCAACTGGTTTGAGAGTTTAGTTCTACGTCTCATAAGGATTTTCCTATCTCTGGGAATAAGATTTTTGTGTCTGTTTGCCTCTTTCTCCGGGACACACTTTTTGCATATGATGTGTATCGTTGTCATGAAGTGTTGAAATTGTGTGTTAGTGTCTTGTGTGGCGATGTTTTCACTCCATGTTTGCTTCCGGATTTCACTCTTTATCTTTTTCCAGTTAGCCTTGTAGAAGTTAAGGTTGGATAGCGTCCCGGAGCTTCTTGGTGGTTTTGTCTCTGTTGGTTCTCTTGGACCACATATCATTAGCTCTACTAAGTTATGATCCGAGAGAATTGTTGGTGTCACCTTTACATTGTGGATGAGCACTTCGTTGTTTGTAAAACAGAGGTCCAGGACATTTTCGCCTCTTGTTGGGAGGAGTATTGCTTGCTCCATGAACAGCCTGTGTGTGAGGGCCAGCAGGGATTCCGTCTGTCTCTGTTCTATTGACGTCATTCCAGGGAGGAGGTGG
>OZ024742.1:298627529-298647529 GCA_964016885.1 Eledone cirrhosa | reverse complement strand
GTTGGCGATTAACATTACCTGGCCCTGACGGGTCCCAGGTATACAAAATATCTAAGTATTTTTGTTGGTATGATAAGTAAATACATTTGAATTAATATTTTTATACCTTCTGGTCATTCGATTTCGCCACATTTCTAATTATGGATTTGTAAAAACTGGCATGACTGTGAATTTGATCAGTCCAATTGCCCGATTTTAGTGAAAATTTTTTATTCGAAATGGAAATACTCCATTTCCGTGCCATGGAAAAAATGAATAAGCCGATCAAAAAGCCACGAACCATCATTTTTAATTAAGCGAAATTAGTGGATGCAAATCTCAGAAAATATTGTACACTATTCGCACCTATCGGTATAAAAATATAGCGCACTATTTGCACCTATCGGTACAAAAAATCCCACGACTGTTAATAATATTAGAAGTGCAAACTATCTGTTGAATACCTAGTATATGAAGAGCAACCGATACGATCGGTCGGCGATCGGTCTTGAAGAAGAATGAAGAATGAAGTGAAATTTTGGTCTGGTTGTTGTCATCGGTGTTTCGCAGAGATGCCGGCACGAACAAAGGTGTCAGTGACACAAAGTTGTCCGCTTGAACAAAGGTGTCGGTCCGACAAAGGTGTCAGTCAGACAGACAGTCAGACAGTGTCACAGTCGGTGCGACAAAGCGATCGATGCGATTTAAAAAAATGTAACTCACATGTTTACCTATATTTTCGCAAACTATTGATAGATTGGTACAAAAAATAGCTTTGATAATAAACATAAATTTTTAACGAAGTATTTAAAAAGCATTTTAGCAGTGAAAAGTGAAGTAATGTTTCACACTGACGCAAGTAGGGCCGTTCAGAAATGACGTTTTCAATTAAGAGGAGGGGATTCAGCGATTTGACTACATTTGACTAACGTAATCACAATCACAAGAGTTCCGCCGAAAAAAATTCGTCATTTCTGGATGACCACGTAGAGAGAGAGAGACTCGTAATTACCTCCCCTAGCGTCACGCTTACTACTCACTCACTTAAACACAAGATTTATCAGCAAACTTTGATTATAAACTTTTTCCGGCTGGACCAAATTTCTAGATTTTTAAGCCAAAAGATGCGTAATGATCTACTGTTCATGCTCATATAAGTTTTATCTCAGTTAAATAAAGTAGAGCCGCGCTGTACTGTCGTAAACAGACGATTGCCAACTAAAACACGACCACAACAATATTACTAAACGGACTACCGTCCGTTTAGGATATATATGTATATATACAATTTTGGTTTTATAAATATAGTTACCATTTATTAATATATTGAATATTTACTCCACTCCACTGTTGAGTGCTTTATATCAATTATAACAATTTTTAAGCTTGTTGAATCCCAACAAATTAAACATAACCTCTGCATATATGTATATATATATATATATGTATATATATGTATATATATATGCGTATATTATATATATGTATATATATATATATATATATGTATATATATATATATATATATATATATATATATATATATATATATATATATATATATATATATTTGTATATATATACATACATATATATATATATATATATATATATATATATATATATATATGTATATATATATATATATATATATATATATTGAGTATATGTTGGTTGTATACCAACACCTCAGTATGCAGGCTGGAGCACTCGACGAAGTGCGCAGGTTGGTTTGGTTACTCTGGAGTAATGTAAAATAAAGTTAAATAAAAAGTCAAATGTTTAAAATTTAGCTTCTTTTATTGCTGCTATATATATTTCAGTGATAGCCATCTTTGGCTGTGACCTCTTCAGGCAGTCCGAATTAGTGTGGTATAGACAAGTACATATGTTGTTGAGGTGTATAATATTGTCAATATGATTCCAGTTCCTCAGTGAAATAAAAACCCAACCAGGAACTGGGCATATCAGAGTATTGACAATATTATACACCTCAACAACATATGTACTTGTCTATACCACACTAATTCGGACTGCCTGAAGAGGTCACAGCCAAAGATGGCTGTCACTGAAATATATATAGCAACAATAAACGAAGCTAAATTTTAAACATTTGACTTTTTATTTTATTTAATTTTATTTTATATATATATATATATATATATATATATATATATATATATATATATATATATATATATATATACATATATATACATATATATATATATATGTATATATATATGTATATATATAAATAGATATATGTATACATATATATATATATGTATATACATATATATACAGGTCTGGTTATTTATTTTTTATCATTTATTTTGTTTTGATCTGTTGAGCTTGATTTGGGATTTGGGCTTGGGTGTTTAATGCCTTCTTGACGACCTTTTCAGTTTTGTATGGCTTCATAACACATTATCTAGCTCTGCGTTTTAAATATTGAGCACTTTGCCAGTGTCATTTCTGATTTTTGCGTTTCGTTTCGCCTTTCTTGGCCGCTGAAATGCGATTCTCGCCGAATCTTTATCTATATATATATGCATATATATATAATATATATATATATATATATTTCGTTTCTGAATTTGTTTAGCAAGATTCTTTATCTGAAAACGTTTAGGAATTTATAAATTTCAGGTTGGTTGGTTGGTTCCACAACCAGATGATTGTTTATATATTGTCAAAGTTCTTTCGTCACACATTCTGTGACCTCTTCAGTGACTGGGGATTCTTTTCTTTGTTTTTGTGCCTCTCCTTTGTTCTGTCCTACGCCATCTTGTTTTTGTGTCTGTGTTGTGTGCTTAGTTTGCGCATGTGTTACATCCAGGTGTCTGTGTGTGTTTATATTCGGTTATTTATTTGTTTATTTCGATGTTACTGGTTGGTTGTTTGTTCTATGTGCGTTTGTTTTATCATTTTGTCCTTAATCGTAAGTTGTGATGTTGCTGTTCCATTCATGTTTTCTATTTAATTTTGGTTGGAGTTCATTTATGTTTATTGCCTCTGTGATTTGTCTAAACATTGCGTCTCTTCTGTGTGTAGATTCTATTTTTATTTCTATATTCTCTAATTTACCCTTATGTTCTATTTTAGCATGTTGGTAGAGTACAGATGATTCTTTACTATCTTGAAGGTCTCGCCAATGTTCATTTATCCGTTCCCATATACTACGAGCTGTCTCACCTATGTACACTATATTTTTATCTCTACATTGTCCTTCAGTACATCTTATGCTATATACTACATTTCTAGTTTTACAGTTAATATGGGGGCTTAATTTACAGATTATACATTTCTTATCTATACAGGGAGGTCTTTGAAAAGGGTATGTATTGCTAATAAGTGTTTTTAAGGAGGTACCTGGTCTTTCTACTATCTTAATATTAAGTTTATGTTTATCTAGGGCCCTTCTAAATTTGAAAGCTAATTCACCTTTAGGGGTTGTATCGATGAACATTACACTCTGGTATTTATTGCTATCATACCATGAGTTTATTCTATTAGCCTTATTCCTAGTTCTTTCTATTATATTCCAAAATTTGCTCCTATACAAGGGGCAGGTCCCATTTGTGTCATTATTTCCCATTTTTTCCCATTTGGTTCTGGCTCCTCTATATACTCTGATTTTATCTCTCTGATTGTAACCAGAGAACTGCATACGGTGGATGAAGTGTTGTATGTGTCTCTCTAGTTCTTTGGGGTTGCACATGCGGGACATGTTTCTCATCGCCCGTACCAAATCCGCAATCAGTATATTGATTTTGGTATGGTCCGAAACAGCTGAGTTTCGGTGGATCAGATATTTGGAAGTCATGGGTTTGGCATAATGGGAATGGAGGATTTGTTTTTTGTTATTAATGGTATCTAATCAGAGCTCTGTGTCTAGTACAGGTAATCGATGGTTGCGGTGTTTGCTTGGGTAGTCTATAGTAACTCTAATACTCTGGTGGATGGAGTTAGCTATTTGTTGGATGCTTTCCATTGTGTTTTCCGCTAATTCCTGACTGTTCTCTAGTGGGTGTGTTTTTACTACGATGTTTATATCATCAACGTAGCGGGAGTACATTATCTGGGTTAAGGGGTCTTCTAATTGTTCTTTAAGTTTAAGTTTAAGTCTACTGTCCCACCATACCATGAATAGGTTAGCTATGTCACCTCCAATGCTAACACCAATGGCTGCTGCCTCCTCTTGGGCATATGTTTTTCCATTAAATTTGAACATATGTTCCTTAAGGGTTAATTTTATGCTGGCCCCCACCGTATGTGCAATCATTTTCTTTAGTTCCTCGTGTTTTTCGGGGGACCGTATGGCTCTGGTCCACCCGTTCCGTCTATCTGTGTGGGTATTCTTGGCCATTGAGGTAATGGTAGGTGGTCTGCCTCATCGCTTGAAATCTATATTTTCATATTACAAACGCTACCAGGATTGAACGCCTGTCTCCATCTCCGTTTGATTGTCAAAATACATATTAACATTCTCTATTAGTCTTAATTCTATCAACTCTTCTATTCTTTACCATTTAATATAAACTGCTATAGATAAAATGAGATTTCTTAATTCAATTCCCTAATGCATATACCAGCAGGCTACCAGCATTGTTGTTATACAATAACAGTGAAAATCTCTCTCTTCCTTACTTGACACTTTATATCTGTATTAATACTACTACACCAAACGACCAGCCCTGTCCATTGTTCAATTGGTCAAATATAGATTAAAATAGGCACTCCCAAAAATTCTTATTTAGATAAAATTAGCCATATACTCATTGTATTCTCATTAAAAAACTTCTATATACTTGTTTACCAGCAAATTGAATTGCCATCTGTCATATACTATCCCTGCTCTTCTTCCTTTCTTACAACTAATATAAATACTTTCTGATTTTTTCCAATTTATCCAATATCTCTGAAGAAGTGACAACTGATTAAACATTTGCTATCGAATACTTGCTAACATTATATGATTACGCAAGCAGCGATACATAGGTATTCCGTCTGTTACAGAAACATATGTCAATACCTAATAAATTCCGTTATAAAAGCACTTTCATTTTATATTCATCTTTTTTACATTTTCTCCGGAATATAATGTATACTCGTTGAGCAAACCTACACGTACGCTGTTCATCTCTAACGTGACGATATATTATCACTACATTATTGATAACTTGAAATTTTAATGAACTCCTATACAGTTGAGCAACTAATTCAGTTTACTGTACGTCTCTAAAATGGAAAGGCACCAATGGGATATGTCGTTAAAAAACATACCTATTCAGGCAAAAAAGGAATATATTTTAGGTATGATACGAAGGACCAATGATTTTATTCAACGAATCAGATGGAAAACATTCCATTTTGACAAAAGCCGTATAAACCAAACATCGGATCTTAACAAGGATAAATTTGGATTTAAATCTTATAAAAAACCCACCCTCAAACCTACTTTTGGATGCATTTGAACAGGACCTAATGGATACGATCATGGAGATCAAATTTACAAAACGGAAAACAATAAACTACAGAATGACATCACGGCACTGCTCAATAATCTAAAAAACGCTAATGGAATTATTGTTAGAGCAGACAAAACATCAAGCGTATATACCATGGATGTGGACACTTACAATAACTTCATCCATAAGGAATTGCATAAAAAATACAAGAAAACTAATGAAGCTACACTTAGAAACATCAACAACTCGGCATGTGAAATTGTTAAAAAACTTTGTATTGACGATAGAACGCAACCCTTAATACCAGCTACACCATCCTTCAACCTGAAGTACCATAAGGTAAACTTCGATACTGACCCTAAAATTAGACTAATATGCCCCTCTAAATCTGATATAGGCAAAATTAGCAAATATATACTAGACTGAATTATCCCCCAAGTTAAGGCTAAAGTATAAATTAAACTATGGGGTAACACCCATGGGGCAATAAGATGGTTTAATAGCATTACTGATAAGAAGAAATCAAAATTTATTCAGTTCGATATTGATGAGTATTATTCCTCAATCTCACCTGATACTCTGCATGAAGCCCTTTCGTTCGCTAAGGCTAACTCCGACCTTACGGATGATGAAATTAGTATTATTATGGAAGCGAGGAAAACTACTGTTAAATTTGATGATAGCTACTGGGTTCGCAAGGATAGACCTTCTAATTTTGATATAACTATGGGTTCCAATGATTCGGCGGAAGTAACGGATCTTGTGGGAATTTATATTACCCACAGACTACAAGGAAAATTCAAGGTTCTCCACGGTGGGCTCTACCGTGACGATGCGCTCCTATTAGTTAAGCAGAATTTAGAAAGGATGCGTAAAAATATGAGAAAGCTTTTTAAGGAACAAGGATTAAATATTACGTTTGAATATAACCTCAAAGAGGTTAATTTCCTTGATGTTGCTTTGAATCTCAATGAAAAAAAAACTAATTATAATATGTAAAATATAAGTGCAAGGTGTATATTAATTAGGTTTATAATATTTGAAAGTTCTTCTAATTCTATGATTACAAGTTGTAATTAATTCTTGTCGCTTGTTTAATAGGATATCCTTAGATTTCATTATTTCAAAAAGTTCCTGGGAGCATAATCTACACTCATATCTGTTATTTTGATAAGGGGTGGCCCTTTTGAACACACTCCAAGTCAGGTTGTAATCGATATTCTTTTTTCTATAATTATTAATTGTTTCAGCCAAGGATGTTGTATTAGCTAATGCGGCATTTTTAAAACTATGTTTGTGGGTATTAAATCTTACTTTCTAACCAATTTAAAGTAAGATTTAATACCCACAAACATAGTTTTAAAAATGCCGCATTAGCTAATACAACATCCTTGGCTGAAACAATTAATAATTATAAAAAAAGAATATCGATTACAACCTGACTTGGAGTGTGCTCAAAAGGGCCACCCCTTATCAAAATAACAGATATGAGTGTAGATTATGTTCCCAGGAACTTTTTGAAATAAGTCTAAAGATGCTTATGTTGTTTAGCGCACAACTTAATAAATATCATAATTAACTACCAACAGCAACGTTAATAATGTGAAAATTAGAACGTCCATCTTAGAATATTTCTGTAAGTGATAGGGCATATGAGCTTCTCGATAACGTGTTTCGTTGTGGTTGTTTAGATGATATATACACATTCTGACGTAAACCGAACTTGGGTAGAAAATCGATTAAATGTGTTTTCTTTTTTTACTAGGTAATACATGTATTCGGTATGTCTATAAAATACAAATATCTATACACTAAAAATTGTTACAAAGTCTTGGTTACTTATATATATATATATATATATATATATATATATATATATATATATATACGGGATAACAGGTTATCGTTATAAGCAGTCCACTTATATATATATATAATACAAATTAACAGATATATGTAGATATATTTAGAGAGAAAGGACCATATATCTTATGAGAACGCACACCATTTTGTATATATACGAAGCACATATATATCAAGAAAAGATATGTAAGTTAGGTGGAAAACATTATAATTCCTTATAGCGTTATTTTATGATTCCATGGACCAGAACTTAAAATCGATATACCTCTATATCTCTTTCGATATCTACATATATCTATTAATTTGAATTATTGTTTCTCCGGACAAATGTCTATTGAGCTTTCCTATTGAGAAGCACAAATATCAGACATAACTGAAATTTTTTGATATCTTATATTTGTATACAACAGCTCCAGATACTTTATTTTGTCGAGTTGCTTTGACTAAAATTTTCGCACCTCTTTCTAGCTGAACTGACGTCCAGTTTTGTTTGAATCTGTAACTTTAGGTTAAACGTTAGTACACCATTCGGCATTTTGTATCGAGATGGTTAGCTGAATTCCTTCCAGAAATAGACAAGTATTTTTATTATGTACTATATCGCAACTATATATATATATATCTATTTCGATTTATATAATTGACAAATAGAGCTAATGATTGATTCGCGCCCCCCATAACTTAACCAAAATCGATAGTTGGTGATCGATGATTGATGGCTTAGATCGAGTTTAAGATCTGGTACTTCGAATCATGAATTAGCGCTATAAGGAATGATGATATTTTCCATCTAAAGTACATATTTTTACTTGATATATATGTGCTTTCATAAGATATCGGGCCCTTTCTCTCTATATATATACTCTTTTGAATATCCACATATATCTCTTTTATATATCTACATATATCTATTACCTTGAAAAATTGAGGTCTGGATAAATGTCCGTAGAGCTTTTCTATTGAGAAGCACTAATATCAGACATGATTGATATGTTTTGATACCATAAATATATATATATGAATGTATGTATGTATGTTTGTATGTCTGTATGTATTTTCTCGGTGGAGATTGTGTCGCAGGTAGCGTATTGCGATACGGCTAACATCCATAATGTTTAGTTGCGATATATGTGGTCTCCTGTCGGACGAATAAGCAAGCCCGGATAACGCAGTGGTAGGGTACTAGGGCAGTTGAACCAATGGGCGACACTGTTAGCTCCCAGGAGATCTCTTACACCTCAGTTAATGTTGTTACGACTTGATGAATTAAGGCCGATTCTAAGATAGCCTAGTCATCATGGATGACTGAAAATTCCGAAATAGGTGACTGGGGCTAATAAGACTATCAAACATTTATCTCTCTATCTTCGTATATATATATATACGGAGATAGATATCTCTCTCTCTATATGTATACGAAGATAGATAGATAAATGTATATAATCATTTTGCAGTGTTTGATAGTCTTATTCGCGCCAGTCACCTATTTCGGAATTTTCAGTCACCCATGATGACTAGGCTATCTTAGAATCGGCCTTAATATATATATATATATATATATATATATATATATATTAATAAGAGGAATTCCAACTTTGTCTGACTTACTCGTTTTATTTACAATCCTTTAAAATTTATAATGTTATTATAATGAAATAGTATGATTGAATATTAAATGTTAAGTGTTAATTGAACAAGTACTTTCATGCTTTCGCAATCTTCAGGTTCATAATGTGTGGTGACAGTCAAGTTTGCAATATATATATATATATTAGAAAGTGAGGTTTTTTACAAAATGAAAAAAAAACGAGGTGTCCTACATGATTGAAAGTATAAGGAAAAATGATAAAATCGAAAATGCAGCTGGAGTCTTTTTTTTTTTTAAATATATATATTTGTTTCCTTTACCGGTTTTGCAGTTCTTGTATTTTTCAAAAGTAGAATTGAGATTCTACTGAGTAAACTGGAGCAATGTGAAATAAAGTGTCTTGCTCAAGGAAACAACACATCACCCGGTCTGAGAATTGAACTCACAACCTTTCGATTGCAAGGCCAATGCTCTAACCACTAAGCCATGTGCCTCCTTATATATATATATATATATATATATATATATATATATATATATATATATAGAGAGAGAGAGAGAGAGAGAGAGAGAGAGAGAGAGAGAGAGAGAGAGAGAGAGAGAGAGATGTTAAAGTCCTATAATTGTATGTCCGTCCAGTAGCAGGGATTTCCTGTGTGTGTAATCAATCCCCATGGTAGAGTGAATTTCCGGGTGTAGCTGATGGCTGGTTCCTCTCTTCTTCACTATACCATAGAACGCTCAACGCTTTGGAGCTAAATTATTATGGTAAACATTGATCCAATGCAATTCAAGCACTTAACGTACTTTTTCCACATAGGGGCGACGGAGTATATATCGAATAAGAAAAGCGAAGTAGTTTCAGATGTTAAAGTCCTTTAATGATAATGCTGTGATACATATTTCAATGACGACAGTGGCCAGACCCTTCGGTGTATCCAGTGCCGTGATATCATCAGACAGCTTCTTACAAAATTGACTATCATTTTAACCACTTATACCCTCATTTCCATAGTTTACCCTCCTCGTATATGTTTCTCATATATATCTCCTATCTCATTTTGCATCTATGTATTTTTTGTATTTTGTGTATCTTATATTTTGTAATTTTGGTTTTGATTCATGTGATAGAGATATTAACTATGTATTTGCCTAATTACTACGTTCTATATTGTAATTTACTCTCCGTTCTACTGTACGGTACTACCGTTCAATATATGGATAATATATCTGTAATATTGATCCCCCTTTCAAAACGTCTTACTATAATTTAAACATCTCCCTATTTATTATTTATTATATGTACACATTTTCTTTACTTTAATCAAGATTTTAACTCGTAATTTTTTTAATTTCTAATTTTCTATCATAATTTCCACTGTGAAACCATATTACCTAGAAATAAGTATATATTCTCTTAGCGGATGATGGTCAATTATATTGTCCAAGCGTAATTTAGGGGTAGTATTGAGACTTATTGAAACTCATACTCTCCCACCCCCAAAAGGTTTTGGCCAACTGGACATAGACATATCATTCCTTGAAGAAACAATTCCCCCTTAACGCCTGAATACACGATGAGAATGAGCAAAAAGGTTAAGTTAATCAAAACGAAAACACTGTTGCCGAGAATACTGCTGCACGATTTTCAGAGGCCATAGCAAGTCAAACTTCTAGGTTAGGGGGCCATAGCGAGTCAAACTGTTAGGTACACAATTAGCCAATGAGAGGTCGCCTCAATAGCACGTGCCAAATCAGCCTAGTACTTCAAAAGTTAAAAGGAGCCTAGTATTTGTACACAGACAGACACACACACACAGAGACCGACTTGCTTATATATATATATATATATATGGTTGTTTTATCAAATTGTCTAAACTATTTTATATATCTATCTATATATAATACATATGTGTCTCTTGGTTACAGGTAGTATTTTTGTGTTATTTTGTTGCTTTGCAGTCATGAATTGTGCTATTTCCTCTTTACTATGCATGTATATATATATATGCAACTTCTCAGATTCGGGTTATGCGTATGCATCTATTATTATGTGGGTTCTCCCGTAATAGTTATATCAATTTCTAGATCTTTAAGTTTGGTTTATTACATTCAATGATAGCTTGTCACCTGTTGAAATTGATACATCGATTACGAGATGGGTGTTGGCAATAATATATTCATGCTCCTTAACCTCACAGTCTTCATGGGTACCAGGATATGTTTGTTTTTATTTTTGTTCATTCTCATTGTCCTTTCCCTGTGCATTTATCTGCCTTCTCTCTATTTTTTTTTTTTTCATAATGTTGTCATCATTTCCAATGTGTGAATGCTCTAGCTTCTCTCATATATATATTTCTTTTCGGCTACGTCTCGGCAGTGAGAATCAATGTGATTGATTAGTTTTTTACGAAGTCTACATATTCCGTTTTCCAGCCAATGCTGGACGATTATCCTGCTTCACTTCCTGAGTCGTCTTTTACTTTCATCTACCGGCCAGTGTTGAAAAAATAAGGAAAAGAAATATAATGGAGTTACTTTAAACGACTCTACCTCTGCATTTAAATATACATGGCGTTATACCAGTTTGAAAAAGTCACTGTAATGTTTGGAAGGTTATTGCGTTGGTCTAAATACATTTCTCTTTGTGGTTGGATTTTTGTAAGTTCTGAGTGATTAATGAACATGTTTATCATTACAAGCTGAAAAACTATCTCCCATTCACCAATAAGTCTCACCCAGAACGTATAGCGTTGGAAACATTTAACATCCTGGTTCTCCAAACTACCCCCTACTACAGTCAGAATCGAGACGCAAGAACGAACTGTGCGATTCAGCACATAACCCTTGCCATCTGCCAGGCTAATGCGTTCACAATGCCCCTCCTTTTTTGTCTTACTCTTAATTGTGTTTCCTGTGTCCAAAGTATAAATTTCATAATATTTTTTCAGATTCTAGTGTTCGTAAAAACAAAAACCAGTACAATCTTTATAATACAGATTATTATTTTCTTACATAGCGATGATATTATTTCCATCACTTTATTCAAATCTGATATATATGGTATAGCTAGAAACATTTTTCAGTGTTCATTTCTAGATCCACAAATGATTAACTGTATATTTCTATGAGCGTCAGTATGTTTATTTTGTATTTATGTGGACAACAAAGTTGGCACATTTTCTGCTCTTAATATATGTAGAAATAAAATATCTTTATGGGCAACTTTCTTTTGTTATTTTGACGTTAGAAATATCAACCAGAAAGATATCACTATTGAAACATTTTTATATCGATCCGATTCTTTTCCAGAATTGGCAGAAATTATCGGGCAGTGATGGACATGTTGATAGTCATTTAAATGGTATAAACCTAAGGAAAGTGTAGTTAGAAACAATGCGGTGAAACAGAAAGATTAAACAGTTGACATAATGCAGTTCCTATTAGCATTCGGAGTTTGTCAGCTATTAGGGTTTGATGGATGCTGGGATTTGAGAGCTACCTGGTAGCGGGGGAAGATGTTTCAATATCTATATTGTAATATCCACAGTATTTTGTCTAACTTTTTAATGTGACCGGATTTCACACTAGAACCTTCAAACAATATATGTCATCAGAGTATTCCTCTCACGATTCGGATGTTTTCTTTTTATATCAGACTTGCCTCGTTGTAGCATACGGGGATAAGACTCTCTTCTACACACCACACATTCTATTATATTTGATGCTCTCCAGGTTCGGTTATACAGTCCACACTCTACCTTATAAACATTAATGATCAATTCACTCGATAGAACTCCGACAATTTCGACGATGTTTCCAACGGAACAGTTTGCTCATGAAATTAACGCGTAGGTGGCTGAGCTTTCTACAAATATGTGTACACTTAACGTAATTGTCATGGTGATTCGGCGTAACACAGTATGTGACAGGCTGGCTTTTTGAATTGCTGTTGCAGTCAATCTGATGGCTCTCGAGACAGTTTCTGTCTACTCGGTGTTACTCGAAAAACATATGCCCTAGAAGCCAAACAGTAGGATCGAACCCGAGATCTGATGATTGTGATGCGATTCCTCTAACCATTCGGCCACGCTGCGTTCACAAACTGCTAGCTCATTCATACGCAAATAGTAGTACACTTGACACTTTGCTAATGCTGCACCTTAGAGGTTAGGCTTCCTATTTTAGAGCCAGAAAATACATCGAATTCAGTTGATACTGAGAAGGTGCATGGTACAAATGTAGCCCATATTACATTAGTTCCATATAGGTGGAGGGACACAAGCATCAAATTTCAACAGGCTATTTCTACGAGCCAGCACTGGTGCGTTTTGCCTATTCTGCCTATTATCACAAGGATTTCTGTTCTTCTAAACTAAAATAAAACAGTGGAGTAATCATTTCACTTACCTCTCCTTATCCTGCAATATCTACTTTGTCTTATGTATCAAACTCCGTATTAATACACCACATATTCTTTGCCAGAAACGTAACAAAGCAGCATCCGCATGTAACTGAATAATGTGTGAAGGCTCTAGCAACTGCACGCCTACTTCTATTAAAATGCTAAAATATCTGTCTGTTCTTGCTTGATTTATAATTACTTTAATTATCAATTCTCTTCTATTGTTGTTTATAATCCCGGCGAAATATATGGCGAATTTCGATGCTGCCGAAGGATGGGTAGGCAGATACACTGAAGGAACCATCCAATTCACGAGGCTTCGTTCCATGGATCGATCATTTTCACCCCAATCGCAGTAAATAGGAAAGTAGTTCGGAATCCCAAAACAACAGATGTTTCCAGTGGTATGTGTTCAATGAGAAATATATTGGAGAATGATCAGTGATTTGTCAACATGTGATCTTCAGCATGTCGTGCAATGGAGTCTGGGTCAGATATTGATTTCATCAGGTTGTAGCTGGAGAAACATTCACCGCAGGTCCCATATAAACATCATACTACCTCGGAAATGGAAGATTATGATGCCAAAAATAATCTATAGTTAACGTACTTTAAGACACAAAAACAATCTAATTTTTTTCTTGAATTTCTTAACGTAGATATTTATATATTTCCATAAGATTCATTTTCCCGAATTTGTTCTTTCCGTATTGCTACTTTAGTCATTTTGCACTTGATCTTTCCTTGTGTGTAAACCAACAGTAATTCAAAATCACTGTCACATTAATAAAGTAAAGAAAGCTTCTCTGTATATTTCTATTCATTTGATTATGCTTCGTACATTTCTTCAAAATTACAAGTATTAGTTCTTTTAAAGACTATTCTTTTACTTGCTTGAAAGCTTATAATCTTATTTAGTTGAAATTAAGTTATCCTCCTTAATATTACATTATAATTATAGCCTATATATGAATGTGAACTTATGATTAGAATTTCAACTTAAGTTAGAAACTAATAAGCCAGACACATTGACTCGTAGATATGTCATAATTAACTTTACAATGTCTTCTATGTTCTGTTCTTTGTCATTTTCGCACAGTTATGTTACCACCGAGATCTGATGCTTGGTTCTAATAAAGAAAACATTTTTTTTAAATATTCATATTCATTCTACAGTACGTTAAATAACTTCTATTTAAAATGTCGTTTTATTGAAGCTGCAAGGATATTTTGCACCATCTCATTTCAGCACGAAATGAATTGATAGATTTCATTGCTAGAATTGTAACAGTTATAAAAGGAATAGAAATATGGGTTAGTGTTTATGTATCTTATTTCAAATTATTCACGATATTATTCTATTGATTTATTCTGGATGAATGCTATGCGTTAGTGGCCTTCACTAGACCTCTGAGACTGGGGATATTCAAGCCGTTAACTCTCAACTTAAGCTCTCTTGCAAGTCGATGGCTGCCACAAAATTATGTGCAGTGAGAGTGTTCTGTGGAGCCGGCACCGACGTTCGTCCTGGAGAAGAAGGGATGTACACAGTGGTTAGTGTGGTATTGGTTGGTGAAAACAATACGGACGGTGAGAGGAGAGCTGAATCTTTCAGGGGTGACTGAATGGGTCTGTCATGAGATCAAGTTTCGTAGAGCAGAGGCTAGCTGTGTGTTGTTCATGTTCATTGAGGTGAGTTATGATAGTGTTTTTTGTTATATGTTCAATGATTGCATCGTGTTTGGTGTTGAAGAATAAAAGATTGGCATGTTCCCGTTAGAGGTTATTTTCAATAAGTTTGTACATGAGGCGTAAAGTATCCGAGCTGTATATATTTAACACTTAGGAGCGTAAGGATGGATAGGAATGAAAGGATGCATCATGAATGTATGGGTCAGAGTTGCAAAGGATGATTGGCTATATAGTAGGAAGTATGCGTGGGAACACTGTGGAACCTTGGGAACCCAATGATCATAATGCTGGTCATAGAGAGGTCTATCATCACACGCTGTGAGAATTCAGGCTGTTAAGCAATTAGCAACAGACAGCTGGAACACAAAGATAGAGGATTCCCGGAATATACACATTAGAAAGGTATGTTTATATCTAAGGCGGCAATACTTCTTTCATCAAATTTCTCGAGGGTGATAGCCCACTATCGTGTGACATAGAAGAGAAGGTTCTCAGTAGATCTGGCTTTATAAAAACTGTAATGGTTATACATTACGTGGGCGAGGTTTGTAAGCTTGGAGAGGGTAGTTAATAATTGTTGGCTCCATCGTATTTGATATATTCGAAGTATGCATGATAAGATCGTAGTTGGCGGAATTAAGGGAATTGCCTTTTATGAGAATGGGACACAATATACCATGTTTAGAAAGTTTAAGGTATTATCCCTGGAGAGAGATTAAAAATTTGTTGAAGATAAGTCCTATCTCCGGGATACATTATTTGAGTGTAATTGTTTTGTTTGTTTGGAAGGACCGGAGTAATTTTACAATTGCCGTGCGTGTGTACATGGTAGCGGGCCTGATGTAGTGCCTGTTTTCTGGCAGTGTAATATTTATTTTACTCTCACACATTATCTACAAACTATTTAAGAGAAACTGGTCAAAGTGTGTCCGGTGCACTTGACTCTTAATCAGTTCAATGTCTCTTCAAGCTTTCCGTATATTCGATTTTCATTTTAAAATATCTCCACTCTACTCGTCTCCACCAGGACATAAGGGCTTCCTGCCTCTACATTTCTAATCATTTTAGATATATTATAATCACCTTCCGATATATCTAGTCACAATAAGAACATAAGCTTCAACCATTGACCCGGTGAGAAGCACTTTATAAAGACACAATTGTTCTGTGAGACCTCATTAACGGCCACTCAGTAAAATCAATAGTTTATAAATAGCCATTCACGTAAAGAATTGACTTCTGAAAGTCATTAAAATGGGTTTTGTTCAAATAACCGCAGCCGTTAAAATAAACATACACGCACGGGAATAGACACACACGCATAAATGAGCACACATGCACATCTCCCAGAATAAATATGCATATATGTCACCTAAAATAAATTATTTTTATAGCACGTACTTTTATTAACTTTGAATCCGATGCTATATTGTATAGTGTTTTGACATTCAATATTTCAGAAATCATATATTAGCATGTGTATAACGCAGTTTAAAATTTGTTTCACATTTCTGGAAAACGTTAAGAATTATAATATCTGGCTATCATGGGAAATATCCCCTAAAATGAACAAATTAAAGAAGAGATAATGTATTAAATTACCATGACTTTCAGTAAGACATTTAAATATGCTTCTCATTGTCTATTTCGAAATGTAACTAAACTCTACTTGTCTGACGCTAAGTTAAGAGCAGAATAGGTGATTACTGAAGAGAACGAATTAACATTTGAAATGATATTCCAGCTGATCCCTACATATTTTTATTCACAATGACATTGTGAATAAAAATAGAAGTGATTCTCAACAGTCTAGTGCATTTATTTACTTTCAATTATATTACACGTGCGTGTATAAGGGCGCTGGATTGGCTGTATCAGTAGATCGTCGGACAACATGCTTTGCGGCATAGAGTTACGGCGCTTTACGTTCTGAGTTCAAATCCCGCCGAGGTTAGCTTTGCCTTTCATCCTTACGGGGTCGATAAAATGAAGCGATTTAATCGACTTTCTTCTCCCTCAAAATTGTTGGCCATGTGCCTAAGCCAGAAACCATTGTATTACACGCGCAGCTACTGCTAAAATCCAAAAGGTTGTTAGTTCGATATCCTGCTCGAGCGGTGCGTTGTGTTCTTAAGCTAAACATTTTATTTCACGTCACTCTATTTCAATCAGCCGGAAAAAAATGAGTCGCGACGTCATTACCTTTCTTTTAGAGAACGTCGGTGTTGTGAAGCAGGGGCACTGGCTGGTCGTCCACAAAATATTTTTCCAAGACAAGGAATTTTCCAGGGTTAGACCCATGTTCAGTTATAACCGAAAAGGTTCTTTAATATATATCATCTCCAGTATATCATTGCAGCTGTCAAAGAATAGTGATAAGAAAGACATTCTAGCATATTATTCTAAATCAATCCTGCAGTCGTGTTCTCTACAATCTCAATATAGTTTGCGTCGACTAAATACATGCATGTATATAGAATGCTCCTCACTACAGAGAATGTCACATGTCAGTTGTTACCGATAATGCATGAGCGACATCACTCATCAACAAACTGATCACGTAGTCATGTAGGCGAATAGATTGCCGTTGAACATGCGATGTTGATAATCACAGCCAAGCTTGATTTAAACCACCCTAGTTGATCCTCACATCCTACCAATGTCTTCTCCCGCCTTGATTTCCCAGGATTAGATGAAACGCAAAGGACCAGTGAGACAATCGAATACACATGTTGCCAAGCGAATCAAAAATGCTACACTTAAACACATTAATGGGACAGCCATTTAATTTGTAGAATTGATTCATTGATGGCTGTTGACCCTTTGTTAACAGCAGATAGGTATTGTGGGTTTTTTCTTTATGTTTGTCGTGTCGCGATGTCCATTCACCCTACACATACGAAGGTGAGACTCTAAGAATTGCCGACTCAGTCACCGACGGCTTGACCATGAAATAGTTAGCACTGGTTTGCATGATTACTAGTGAATATGTAATGGCTATGGTGTTGAACTCACAATTACTGAGTCATTGATTTGATTGCACGACCGAATAGCGCGTACTTTTCTTGAACACCATGTTTCAGTTTACCTTACTTTTCGTGAAAGGAAGGGTTCTCCTGACTATTAAAACAACCGATAAAACTCCTGTGAGCAGCAACGAGATAAAACTACACGAGTGTTTGATATATCATCATCATCATCATTATTGACGTTGTCACTGCAGCCCATTGAAATGTTTTTTTTTTTTTTTGTAGAGATCATTGGTAAATATTCTATTAACATGAGTTGTCATTTTACAAATAAATTTCACTATACATACATACGTACATGCATTTATACATACGTACATACATACATGAATACATACATACATACATACATGAATACATACATACATACATACATACATACATACATATATATATATATATATATATATATATATATATATATATATATATATATATATATATAGTGGTGGAACACTGGAAGGTAATATCCGTAGTGGTAGAGCACTCAGTCCATAGGTAGAAGTGGTTACACAACAGTTAGTTCACCATACCGAGAACAATTGTTTCACCTTAGCGGATCCTCAGCTCGGAATGGGCATGGTTATAGGAACGGCAAGGACAACCGTACGAACGCGCATGCGCAGAAACCCGGTCACTTCACAGGCAATACTAGACTGCGTGCGAGAGGTGTAAGGGAGATAACTGCAAAAGTCCGAAAAGTTTTTAGGTTGAAAATAAAATTTCAAAGAATCAGTCCGGAGCCTTGTAGTTATGCAATAGGTGTTTGGCGACGTGTGGACAACGTGTGAAAAATGTATTCCTCGTGTTTAGGCAATCATTATTTCGTAATCTCTTTAGAATAGTTATTCGTTCGTCAATACATAAGCCAGACGTCGGATTTCCCCTTGCGTATGGCTTGGACTTAGTGATGGCTTTCCATTGAATGGAGTAGTCTATACTTGAGTCCTTGGGGGACCATACGTGACTCGCGAGTTTCGTGGATGAACGTCTGTCCGGGTACCTAAAGGTAGACTGGTGGTTCAGGAAACGTTCCTTAAATCGGTCCTCCGCCATGCCCACATAGGATTTGACCTCCTGTGGTTCGTTTGGTCGGTTGAAAGTGACCACAGCTTCATAAATTACAGCTGGTGTGTTGCATTGCTGTTGAAGGGGGCAAGCTTCAGGCTTACGGCAAGAGAACCCTACTGGGGTGTTTCTCCTAGAGTTGCTGGTGATGTGGGCCTTCATGTTCTTAGCGCAGGAGTATCCTAGTTTAACGTTGTGTCGGTTAAAGATGGATCGGTATTTATGACCTATGGGAAAGTGTCTATCTAAGAGGGGTAGAAATTGTTTTCCTACATTGGTTTTAACGTTGAGTGAGAGGGGAGGAGAGAACCAGATAGTTTGTCTATTGTTGCGCTTACTTTTCTTAATGGTGTTGTTGCTAGTGGGAGAGTAAATGATGGGTTGTGAGAAGCCGCTGTTAGACAACGCCGTGTTATAGTAGGGTGCCGCCCTGTCAAAGATAGCCTTATTAGAGGAGAGGTTTGAGATTCTGGTACTGATATTCTTAACGAAGTTTCTAAAAACAGTGGGAGGGTGGCATAAGTCCTTGTGAATGTAATTGTGGGCATGGCGGAGGACCGATTTAAGGAACGTTTCCTGAACCACCAGTCTACCTTTAGGTACCCGGACAGACGTTCATCCACGAAACTCGCGAACCACGTATGGTCCCCCAAGGACTCAAGTATAGACTACTCCATTCAATGGAAAGCCATCACTAAGTCCAAGCCATACGCAAGGGGAAATCCGACGTGTGGCTTATGTATTGACGAACGAATAACTATTCTAAAGAGATTACGCAATAGTGATTGCCTAAACACGAGGAATGAATTTTTCACACGTTGTCCACACGTCGCCAAACACCTATTGCATAACTACAAGGCTCCGGACTGATCCTTTGTAATTTTATTTTCAACCTAAAAACT
>OZ024742.1:298610029-298622529 GCA_964016885.1 Eledone cirrhosa | reverse complement strand
GAGATTGATAAATAAATTACTAGTCTAGTACTGGGGTTGATTATTTCCTTTAATCTTTCTCATAACTCTGGCAATTTAGAATAAATCGACTAAATCTGATATGGCTCTCTTCCTCATTGAAGAGCATACATTTATGTATATATACACTAGCATTAAAGCCCGGCGTTGCTCGGGGTCAGTAAGTTACCAAAGTTAGGTAGCACCACCCATTTTATGGCAGCACTTTTTTGTCTGCCAGGCACTGGGTGAATGAATTGCAGACCTGGACTGCCGAAGCAGGAGCTACGCCAGCAGTGACAATTGTAGTTTCGCCTATGGATATTATCACAGTGCAAAGAAGTGTTGAAATTTATTGTTTCACAGTACTTGCGCAACACGCGCGTAGACGATGCCAGCCGAACAACAGAGCTGCGATGGAGTTGTTCTGCATGGTTGTCTAATGTGTGTTTTCTAAATTTAAGACAGTAGGGAGGGGTGTGATATGGGGGAGAGTTAGCTGCTGTTTCTAGCAGGTTTAGTGACCTCATAGAGGTTATGTTTTCTAAATTTAAGACAGTAGGGAGTGGTGTGATATGGGGGAGAGTTAGCTGCTGTTTCTAGCAGGTTTAGTGACCCCATAGAGATATTATTGTGTATAGTAAATGAACTGATAGTTCTTTCTTCCACGTTCGTTGATAGATGTTTTAAAAAAGATTTATCGCTATTTTTTTTTTTTTGTTGTTGAATAAATTTATCTGTTGCTTTTGAATAATTGCTGTTTCGTATGAAATGTAATAAGCTCTCTTTGTCATTGAAGTAAATAAATATTTGACCGCTCCACACTCAAAAACAAACGTTCTCTCTCTCTCTCTTAAAGTTTAAGGGGAGTAGAGAGAGGTATCCAGATTCTATTAGAGGGGTAAAGCGTCATGTATTTAGTTTTATCGATTATTTCCGTAATTGCAGGTAAGTGTGAATGAAATAAATAGTCGTTGACCTAAGTTAGACCATTTACAACAATCTTACAGATGTTGAGTCGAATCGGTTTGAAGTTGTGCAAATGTATAAACATGGAACATGCACACACACACACACACACACACACACACACACACACACACACACACACACACACACGCACACACACATACACACACACACACACACACACACACACACACACACACACACACACACAAACACACAACAACAACAACAACCTGCCTTTTATAGATAATGATATATATACATATATATTAACAAACATAAATTATCGAGATTCGCATTTCGGCCCACGAAAAAACGAAAAACAACCTCCGAGATGTGAGGCAAGTGCTCAATGGTTCAGATGAACCAGAGCTATAACAAACGTTAAACGCCAAACACACTGAGACGATGGTTAAACAATCATTCGCATAGCCAAAAAAAAACGATCAAGCAATTCGCGTATTGAAAATTTACCTGGACCCCTGGAAGGTTGGTAAAATCCAGTATTTGGGTTTCTGCGGCTCCTAAATCAAGTACCGTCCGCTTACATAAATAATGTCAGGCTTCTGGTAAGATGATTGAACAAGGAAGCCACTTTCTCAACAGGTTTTAGTTCAATGTTAATACAAGGACTGACTATTGCTGACTCCACGTGGGGATCGGCAAGGGAAGCAGCCCCTATATCAGGCGAATAAATTCAGTTGTGTATATTTTTGCAAGAATGCAAAAACATCACAAATCGAATAGAGTTCTCAACAGAAGGGTTAAAATTAACATAAGCTATTCATCAGTCAATAGAATCAACTAAAAAATCAAGAAAATTAACTGGTCAATATATATATATATAATATATTAACAAATGGAAACTATATTAATAAAACCATATTTATTTTATTATACATATTTCAAGGGCCACCAAGCCAAATTATGGTGCGCTTTCATCAGATAAAATACAATACAGATTAGTTTTATAAACAAACATTGACATACCCTGAAAAAAGTGTAACTTAACGGTTGGAGCCTTTTGTTGAGTGCTTTATATCAGTGATAAAAATAATTTTAGCTTGTATCCCAACAAATTAAATATCACCTCTGCATATATATATATATATATATGTGTGTGTGTGTGTGTGTGTGTGTGTATACATATCGTGTGTATGTGTTTGTTTTTATACGTTGTTTGTATTTTATTATTTAATCCCCCACCCCAACCCCACCCCTAAACTTTCGTTGTCAACACGTCCCTTTATGGTTTTATTTTTTTTTTTTTTTAATATATATTTTTGAATCTTTTGTTCTTATTTATATCTGTTCCCGAACTACTTCCCAATGGTTTGTACATATTAATATATGTATGTGCATATATATATATATATATATATACGTGCGTGTATGTATACAGACTTTTGTGTGTGTTTGTATCTATGTGTATATGTGTGTATATATATTTTTATATATATGTGTGTGTGTTTGTGTGTATATATATCGGTGTGTATATGTATGCGTATATATATATATATATTTGTATTTATATATATATATATATATTTGTGTATATGTGTATGGAGAGATATGCATGTGTGTATATATAGATTTTTACATTATTATTGAGTACATGTGTGAGTGGGCGCATGTGTGAGAAAAAGATCACACGTTTATATGTGTGTGTTCGTATTTCCATGTAGACGCACATACACTTATGTGAGAATGTATACGTTTACGTAGTATAACGTATAAGCGTGTGTTTGAGTGTGTGTATGTTTATGTACGGGATATTTATTTATTTATTCCCCTCAATTTTTTTGGGGCCCGTTATTTGATTTCAGCCTCACTTTCACATTTCCTAAATTTTGTTTTCAAATCCATATTTAATAAACATTCTGTTATTCATTCTGACGACTGAAGACAGATATAAATATCTGTCTTCAAGAAACAACTGGTAAATGAAATAATTATCTTATATTGTTTATTTCAAAGGTCTTCAAAATGTTTTTAATTAAGGATACGGTATATTGCCAAATATGCTATACATATATTCATGTATACATCGCTATTTCAGAGCCCCAATCCTAATTTTCAAATTTTGCTGAACCGGCAATCGCTCTGTATAATCAGTTCCTGATTATTACTGGAATTCTATAAGAATCCAGCCTCTATAATTTTCAACAAAGGTCGGCGAGTGCTAAGCTCTGATGATCACCAACAGTGTGAAACAGATATGTCAGCTTATCTCCCTTCGTTTGTTGAAAAAAGAAGTGACATAGTCACTACTTTCAAATAATAGTGCAAGGTCTTCAAAATGTTTTTAATTAAGCATACAGTATATTGGCAAATATACTATGCATATATTTATATATATATATATATATATATATATATATATATATATATATATATATATATATATATATATATATATATGGTGGGCGTGTCTATGTGTAAGCTATAACTCCAATATTTAATAAAAAATATTGCTAAGTTGCAGGGTACAATATATCTTTATGCATTAGCTATATATTTTAAAATACGTTACTAAAACGCATTTCATCAGAGTATAGATTTCCGTGTAATGTTTAATGATTCAGACGTCTTCTGTCTTTTCTTAAGATAAATAGATTTTTTCCGTCCCTCAGTTTGAATTTTCGGACATATGTTCTCAAGTGCTGTTATGCTTGTGTTTGTTTCTTCATTTTGTTTGCCTATTTCTAGATTAGTTAATCTATAGATTGTATCTTTTTGTGTTCGTTCGAACATTTTACTATGTGTGTGCATACATCTGAATGTTATTGTATTTATTTGTAGTTTGATACGTTTGTGCTTGTATATATGTATTTTAATGTATCATCGTGTGTCTATTAAGATATATACACATATCCATTTATTGTTTGGAGGGGGTGTGAGCTAGTTATTGTTATGTGTAGTAAAAGAATTGAGGTCACTCTAACTTCATTACTAATGAAATATAAAGTAAACGTAAAAGCGAAATGTTAAAAGAAAATAGAAAGAAAAACGAAATATGTGTTCACTCGGTATATTGTTTTCTTTGTTCCTATGTAAAATCATAGTCTTGAACCTTAGCATAGATCACAGAGTAGAGATACTTACACACAAAAGGCTTAGGTAACTATGAAGTATCTCAAACCAGATAGTATGAATAACTCCACTGCCGACACACTAACACAAGAAAAACTTAACATGGAAGAATTAGTAAAAACGCACTATATAAAATCAATTACTGTCTATAGAAAAGCCTTGGGCGAGTATTTTCGAATAAGATTGCATCAGTTATAAGCTGATCTATATACATATCAGATAAGGAAAAATATACATTCACCCGATTTGATATAGTTGACTCTACCCATCCACCATAACATGGCTAGTACTTCGAGCGCTAGATTTTGCAATATCATTATCCACCATCAATGATAATGACATACAAATATTAATGAACACAAGAAATTCAACTCCCTTCATTAATGACACCATATGTAACATGGAAAGCAAAGATTCTCAGTAAATTTCATACTTACTTGGAATATATATCCTAGATTTTATTCATAATAATTTCTACAAAATTATTGGCGAAATTTATAGAAATGACGGTTTATTCAGATCCCAAAAAATAAAACCAAGTAGCAGGCAAATATGTTGAAAAAGAGTCTAATGAAATTAGCCCGTCACATAAACACAAATAACCGCAGGACATTTAGCTTCTTAGATAAAATCTTCAATTTTATTAACGAAATTTTCCAACAGTTCATTAAACCAAATGACTCAATATATATATACACACACACACACACACACACACATATATATATATATATATATATATATATATATATATATATAGAGAGAGAGAGAGAGAGAGAGAGAGAGAGAGAGAGAGAGAGAAAGAGAGAGAGATAAATAGATACATAGATAGATAGAGAGAGAGAGACTCTTTATCACCCGCACCCCACCCCCACCCCCCACACACACATATACGCATATATATATATATATAATTCGCTTTTGAATTTGTTTGGCGAGATTTCTTATCTGAAAACATATGTTGAAACAAACATTGTTATACTTTAGCAGGGTCATGCTGCCAATAAAAATACACGCACCTGCTGATTTTCATTTCAATTTATTATAAGTTCCCGATTGGTTGGTTCGATAACCGGGAGGTTGTTTATATATAGTCAAAGCTCTTTTGTCCCACATTCTGTGACCTCCTCAGTAACTAGGTTTTTGTTTTCTGTGTCTCCTTTGTTCTGTCCTACACAATCTTGTTTTTGTGTGTTACATACGCTTCCTATGTAACTGCTCAATAACAGTTTTTTACACGTGTGGAAAATCAGCTTTGGACCACATCATATCGATTTGTTCATAGGATAGCAGTACCCGTGTAGAACGAACAGGAGGACAACTTTCAAAGAATTCCAACATTTTAACAAATATAGAGTTGATCTGAGGTGTATGTGGGTATGTGAGTATATTTATGTTTGTGTGTGCACACTAGACAATAATGTCACCATAGATGGTATAGAGAGGAATGTGAGTAATTTATGAATTTAAGAAGATGTCCTTATAAAGAGGCCCAGCATCAATAATAGATTGGAGTTGCATGGAGCAAACTGACAGTTATAACCAGTCTGAGCATGTCACTTCCACCAACGGTCAGTCACGCACACAACACAGGAAAATTTCGGGAGAACACTTCGTTTTTCTATCTTGATCAGTTGAAAAGAAGACATTTACATTGAAATATTATGAAATATAGAGGGTAAAACGGTATTTTCCTTGTTTTGTCATCCGTCGTATCTCAACTTCATATTTACATTAGGCCGGCTTTCCATACACACTTTATTATTTATTACAAAGCTCTCATACTTCAAATAAAATATAACGTTTTGCTCTTACATGTCTGTGTTTATATGTATATGTCTGCTGCTTTTGTGGAATGTATACACACACACACGCGCGCGCACACACACACACACACACACACACACACACACACACACACACACACACACACACACACACACACACACACACACACACACACACACACACGTATATATATATATATATAGTTTTAATACAGATGAGATTCTACAGGACTAGAACTGTTTCATTCTTTAGAAATCATCAGGAATCTGGCCAGATTCCTGATGATTTCTAAAGAATGAAACAGTTCTAGTCCTGTAGAATCTCATCTATATTAAAACTTTTATACTCTGCTATGTATTGAGTACCTTACTTACTGTGGTTACCCGGAATAATTTACCTATATATATATATATATACAAGTGGAAGCTTAATAAAATCGAAGCTTTGACTGTGGGCAAGCAAAGTCGACCTACAATAGGAATGAATATATATATATATATATATATATATATATATATATATATATATATATTGGTAAACGGAAAAGAAAATGCTGACAAATTGTTCACAGTGAAAAATAGTTTAATTAGGAATAAGTGAGAATTAGTAATAGTATTGGTTAGTATTCAGTTTTGGTTTTAAGTTTTACCGGTTGCGCATTTCTAATGCTTTTCACAAATAATTTTGAGATAGAGCGTCCGTGATGTTTGCTCAGATCAGAGCAAACATCACGGATGCTCTATCTCAAAATTATTCGTGAAAAGCATTAGAAATGCGCAACCGGTAAAACTTAAAACCAAAACTGAATACTAACCAATACTATTACTAGTATCTTGACAATCTTGACAATTTCTTATACAGAGTATTATTCAGTAGTGTAGCATATATAAACAACAAGACAATGAGATCCAGTGATTTCAAAGAATTAAATTAATTATTAAAGAACCATAGAATCTAATTAGAGGAAATATAGTAGAAATAACTGTTTCTACCTTTGGCACAAGGCCAGCAAATACCCAGTACATTACTGGTATTCTATTTTATCGACCCCGTAAGGATGAAAGGCAAAGTGAACCTCGGCGGGATTTGAACTCAGACCGTAAAGGGAGGTAACTATGCTGGAAAGCATGGCGTCCGTCTCTCTACCGATACTGCCAATCCACAGCCCTTATAGTAGAAATAACATTTGCTATAATCCATCACTTTTTATAAATGTACACGCGCAGACAGGAAGGGTTATCGCCATATTATAAGAAACACTTCTCTCTCGAACGTAATCATGGGAAAGGTTCTAGTAAAAATTAGTTTTAAATAAACTATTAACATTAAGGTAGATGCTGTCAGAGATTAGGGTGTTTGACTCACGATCATAAAGTCGTGGGCTAAAATTCTGGACGGGAAGGGGCGTTGTGTTCTTGAGCAAGACACCTCGTTTCAGGGTGTTTTTCTTTATATCGTTGCGACACCTATGATTAAGGCACTATGAGATGTAACTTCACAGGAGACCTACTAAACCAGCATAGATGTGAGCTCTAACAACAACACTAGTTTTGTTAATGCTATAACAACCATAAACGGTGAGAATATAATGAGGACCTTTTATTATCAGAACACAATCAACAGAGCAGGCTGGGTATACAATATCAAAGTGTATGCATATTCATCAAATACAGTCTGTTTGATCAGACAAGTGATATTTGCATTCACAGATATGCATGTGTGTATATATATATATATACATATATATATATATATATATAATGAGAAAGAGAGAGAGAGAGAGAAAGATAGAAAGAGAGATGAGTGTGTGTGTGTGTATATACATTTGTATGTGTGTATATGAAGATTATAGAACCTCTTCGTTCACGAAGACCATGGGCTATGCACCAAGAAAGTTCACCTTCGAGGCACAAGATTAGGCAAAATGTTTTTTGTGGAAGACCATCTGTCGCCCATGTATACCAGCCTCCCCTCTCCACGCCACCAATGTTGAACAAGGGAGAGGGAAAGGTTGATGCTGCTTGGCACCAGTGATGTTTTCAAAATGTTCTGATTTCAAATCCCGCCGAGATTAGCGTTGCCTTACGGGATCGACAAAATAAAATACCAGTAATTCACTGGAGTCGATTTAATCACTTTCTCTCCCGCAAAATTGTTGGCTTTGTGCGTAAATCAGAAACTAATATTAATATTCTTTAAAAATGATTAAATTCTGATTCTTTTCTCTGTAATCATAAGTAGTATTTCCCAAAAAATGCAAACTTACTGCACAAATTACATATTGAACTACACTAAAGGGGGGGGGGGGAATCTGCACGTTAAAGACAATCAGTTCCATTTACAAATAACATTTGATGCCTAATTAGAAATAATGTCAGTAATATATTTTCTTTTATAACTAACTACATAGAAATTTTAACGATATACATGTAGTAGAAAACAACAAGGCGCATGGACGAGCATATTTTACTACATTAGTACATCAGAAAAAATACTCAATACGTGATAATGCACCGAGACATTCAGTACAAGAAATGACTTGCGTGCTGACAGAACATGGTGTAACGATAAGTAACTTTCGAAAGGATAACAAACAGTAGCTTTAAGCATCATCATCGACTACTAGCTGTGTAGATATACTAGTACCTGTACACACACACACACACACACACACATATATATATATATATTTCGTTTCTGAATTTGTTTAGCAAGATTCTTTATCTGAAATCGTGTGTTGAAATCGATATTGTTATACTTTGGGAGGGTCATGTTGCCAATAAGAAACACACGCACCAGTTGCTTTCACTTCAATTTATTATATATTTATAAATTTATAAATTTACAAATTTACAAACTTATAAATTTCTGGTTGGTTGGTTGGTTCCACAACCAGATAGTTGTTTATATATAGTCATAGTCCTTTCGTCACACACTCTGTGACCTCTTCAGTGACTGGGGATTCCTTTCCTTGTTTCTGTGCCTTTCCTTTCTTCTATCCTACGCCATTTTGTTTCTGTGTGTGTGTTGTGTGCTCAGTTTGCGCATGCGCCACATCCGGGTGTCTGTGTGTGTTTGTGTTCATTTATCTATTTGTTTATTTATTTATTTATTTATTTATTGTTGGTTGGTTGTTTGTTCTATGTGTGTGTGTGTTTTCATTTTGTCCTGTGTGTGTTTTCATTTTGTCCTTAATTGTAAGTTGTGATGTTGCTGTTCCACTCATATTTTCTATTTAATTTTGGTTTTAATTCTTTTATGCTTACTGCCTCTGTAATTTGCCTAAACATTGCGTCTTTTCTGTGTGTGGATTCTATTCTAATAGAATCCACACACAGAAAAGACGCAATGTTTAGGCAAGTTACAGAGGCAGTAAGCATAAAAGAATTAAAACCAAAATTAAATAGAAAATATGAGTGGAACAGCAACATCACAACTTACAATTAAGGACAAAATGAAAACACACACAGGACAAAATGAAAACACACACACACATAGAACAAACAACCAACCAACAATAAATAAATAAATAAATAAACAAATAGATAAATGAACACAAACACACACAGACACCCGGATGTGGCGCATGCGCAAACTGAGCACACAACACACACACAGAAACAAAATGGCGTAGGATAGAAGAAAGGAAAGGCACAGAAACAAAGAAAGGAATCCCCAGTCACTGAAGAGGTCACAGAGTGTGTGACGAAAAGACTATGACTATATATAAACAACTATCTGGTTGTGGAACCAACCAACCAACCAGAAATTTATAAGTTTGTAAATTTGTAAATTTATAAATATATAATAAATTGAAGTGAAAGCAACTGGTGCGTGTGTTTCTTATTGGCAACATGACCCTCCCAAAGTATAACAAAATATATATATATATATATATATATATATATATATATATATATATATATATATACATGTATATATATGTATATATATATATATATATATATATATATATATATATATATATATATATATATATATATATATATATATATATATTTATATATATATATATATATATATATATATATATCCACGCTCCACATATGACTTATTATCTTCGTTTTTTCGTTCATTGCCAGAGAACGTCTCTATGCACCACTTAGAGAACATTAGTCTACGACCTCTTTTATACCATAAACGTGGTTCTGTCTTTGCGCGTAATTGTTTTTCACCGCTCCTATTAATGACGTATTATTCGTTTTTTCCCGTTCTTTGCCAGCGAACGTCACCATGAACCAAAGTATCGTCTTCCTGTCTTCCTCCGGTTGCAACGTTTTTTGAAATATCCAGTTCTGCGTTTACAGATTGACTTTGTTAGTTTCAGAAGATCCCGTTAAGGGTGAAAGCAGCGATTCTTTGCTTAAACTTTAATCTGTTATTTTAATAAATAAATATATATATATATATATATATATATATATATATATATATATATATATATATATATATATATATATATATATATATATATATATATATATATATACTATAAATATAGAGTTATAAACTCAAACAGTCTTTTACAATTAAATAGCTCAAAGAAAGAATTTCTGAGCCGTGAAATACAAGTTAATATAAATTAATATATATGATAAACACTAATACAATCATATAAGTGTTCGTATTGTAAATGACCAAGTTAGCTAGATTGAAAAATATTAATTCTATTAATACAGTTTGCCTGTCTCGATTTAAAATAATAAATCAATAAAAACAAACCCATATTGGCAATAGCCGTGGTACTTGGACAAATTTAAATTTCAAAATCCAAACCCGTTCCGTAGATAAGTTTAAACTTCAAAATCCAAATAAGTTTCGATAATTGAAAAAGTGAAAAAATATCATCTTCAGTTCTCATCAGCAAGTACCCAGAAAATTGGTATGTTTCACCTCAAAATATTTAAGAAGACTGATCGACGCACATGGTTTTTCAGTGTCTAGCTACCGCATACTCGTGCTGCTAGAAATAACAGCCGTTTTTATGGGACTAAAATTAGCTCAACAAAAGGAGCCGTAATACTATAAATATAGAGTTATAAACTCAAACAGTCTTTTACAATTAAATAGCTCAAAGAAATAAATATTTCTGAGCCGTGAAATACAAGTTAATATAAATTAATATATATGATAAACACTAATACAATCATATAAGTGTTTGTATTGTAAATGATCAAGTTAGCTAGGTTGAAAAATACTAATTATATTAATACAGTTTGCCTGTCTCGATTCTAGCTAACTTGGTCATTTACAATACAAACACTTATATGATTGTATTAGTGTTTATCATATATATTAATTTATATTAACTTGTATATATATATATATATATATAAAATGCAAACGACACAGTTCAAAGGAGAGATATATTAGTAATTTTACGCTTGATATAGTAGGAAAAGAGTCATAAGGTTTCAGACATTAGTCTTTCATCTGAGAATGAGAAAATAAAGAGGAACTAAAAGGTTTGAGATAAGCTAGAATATACTAAATACGAACATATAACCAAGAAAAATATATCTATACGTATTATATAATATGGAAGTGGCCACACCAATAGCTGAAGCTTTCCTTACATTAATTAGCAAGCATTTTCCCTTAGCTCATAATTATCACAAGATTTTTAATAGAAATATAATCAAAAATACCCCGTTCTACAACTCCCAGTCTTACTGCATTTAACTTAGCTAAATTAACTAGCTGTAGTATTATAAACAACCTTGAACTTAGATCTAGCTGCGATTGCATTAATATGGACTACTACCGCCTTCTAACTGGGAAATGCCTATCAAGCAATGCAGTTTATAAATGTAAGGTTGACACACCCACTATATGTTTACATAGGGTTAACAGCCAAAAGATTCAAGCAGTGTATATTCATGCACTTCCATTCATTTTAATCCCTTTAAGAAGTAATATGATTTTACTTTCGGCCTATATCTCGTATTTATAAGAAAGTAACACCCAATATATGTTACACTGGGAGATACTAGCTAAAGCTAGATCATATAATAGCAACAAATGACCTTGTAATCTTTGAGCTGTTGAAGCCCTCGAAATACTTTACGCCAACGAATGTATTTTAAACAAAACGTCTGAGGCAATTTCAGCTAGTAAACATAAACTATATAATACATTCTTATATTACAGCCTATCTTTATATTTCAGCCTATCATTATATCCTAGCGGATATTACGGACATTATGCAGATGTTATACGTCACATGCATTCACACTTGTAAACACGTACATATGTATAACAACGATTAGCCTACCTTTAGCCATTCATACAAAAATATTTACATAATATTTACAAAAAATACTTACATAAATAAAGTACCAGTAATGCACTGATAAATTGCTGGCCTTGTGCCAAAAGTAGAAACAATTATAATTACTATTATTATTATTATCATCCTTACTATTATTAGGGTGGTAGATTGGCAGTATCGGTAAAACGTCGGACAACATGCTTTGCAGAATAGAGTTACGGCCCTTTATGATCTGAGTTCAAATCCCGCCGAGGTTAACTTTGCCTTTCATCCTTACGGGGTCGATAAAATAAAGTACCAGTCACGCACTGGGGTCGATTTAATTGACTTTCTCTCCCCAAAATTGCTGGCATTGTGCTTA
>OZ024742.1:298572529-298597529 GCA_964016885.1 Eledone cirrhosa | reverse complement strand
TTAAAAATTATCATTATCACAGGAGTTTCTCTTTTACTCGATGTAACCACCAGCTCTTATCGTTTCTTGGTCTCTTATGTATTTCATTTAAGTACTCCCCGCCACCCCTCACATCGTCTTGAGGCCCTTGCGGCCAATAAAAGAAATTATTTAATATTATTGTTATTATTAAGTGTCATGTTTTTAATTAAGTAAATGCGGATTAATTCTGTGTTTGTAGGGCATTTCACATGATTTGTTAAATGTTTTTCTTCTTTATTTCTTTATTCTTTTCCTTCTGCCCTGTCGTTTTTTCTTCTTTCTTTCATTACTTTCTTCTTTCAAAACCAACTTAAGAAACAGAAATTACTTGTTTTATCTTCTTTTTTTTTACGAACTAATCTTGTACAAAGAGATTATGAATATCGCCAGCCAGAACCTGTAATGAATATAAAATTAACAACATGCGTGTGTGTTATGTGTTACAAACAGTTTACTACATAAATGCTAAGTGCTGGCAAAGTGTGTGAGACTTTTCTTTTTTTTTTCACAAAGATTTCCTATTCTCACTGGAGGAGTTTCTCGTTCAGCTTATTTATATTGTTTGGCATTTGTTTTAGAAAGTCACTATTTTATTTTTATAATACATGTTTACATATAATAAGTGTTTTTTTTTTTTCATGGAAGAGTATTACTGACAAGTAATGATTCATAGAAATGCATAGTAATATAGTATTTCTTCACCCATTGTTTAACTAGGTTGTTTTCATTTTCAACCAATGGGTTGTCTTAATATTTGTTCAACCCTTTCGTTACCATGTTTTACGTAGGTACTGCTTATGATTTTAAAATCATTTTGACAATTAAGAATTTACATGGGGTTTAGTAATGTAACAAACTTTATCATTATTAAGCTGCTGTTTCTAGCATAATAACCATTTCGTTAACACAATTCCAATGAAAAACATTGTGTATGATTTTCCAATGGTTTTGAAAATGTTCAACAATTTGTAGGAGTTTAGTAATGCATCTAATGTTTTTAATTAATTTGATATTTGCAGCATAACTTAAAGTTTCTTACATAAAATTCTTACGGGAAATCTTTATTAATTGAATGTTTTGTATCAGCAACTTAAGCAGTCTCAGTCGGATTGATATAAAAAAAAATGTTTGTACCTGAAATTATTTCACTTCAATCTCCGCAGACTCGTTAACGTAAGTACCAGTAACATACTCGATCGGTCAATCAACAAAACCACCTCTCTGTTTGTATTGTGTTAAACCATAAAAAAAACCCTCATGTTTATTAAAGGTCGATGAGCAAGAAAAAAAAAAAAAAAAAAAAGAATTACTACGCTTGTTCACTACATGATTTCAATCTCGATTTGGAGCAGTTTCACTTAAGTTACAACAGGACTGAATAAACGTTATTTATAGGAAACGTTTTCAGGTTCGAAACGCAAACACAATTCGAAGGGAACGCGCATTATGATAGTAATAATTGTTTCTACTTTTGACACGGCACAAGGCCAGCAATTATTCCAGTGCATTACTAGTACTTTATTTTATCGACCCCGAAAGGATGAAAGGCAAAGTTAACCTCGGCGGGATTTGAACTCAGAACGTAAAGGGTCATAACTCCATACAAAGCATGGCGTCTACGCTCTACCGATACTGCCAACCCACCGCCATTATGATAGTAATAATAATTTCTTACAAAGGCACTGGACCTCAGATATATGGGTAAGAAATCTGTCTATTATATTGACGCCAATACTTCGCTGATGCTTTATTTTATCAACCCCGGGTTGTATGAAAAGCAAAGTTGACATCGGAGGGATTTTAACTCAGAATGCCAGAGAGCTAGAACATACTGCAAAGCAAGTTATTTTATCCGATACTAACGATTCTGACAATCAACCGAATAATAATTACTCTTATCGTTGTATCTTCTTTTGTTTATTGACATAAAATCAGTTTGAAAGTGTGCAATATTACTGATATATATATATATATATATATATATATATATAAATAACACGATGACCCTGTACTCCTTGTGAGGCTTTAAGAGAGGGGGCAACTGGACATACATTGCGATTTAGGCATTTGAACATGACGGAGCCCATTACTATCCAGGTTGAAGCGCAGGCGATTCTTTCCAGAGAGAAATTGAGTAACCGAGGTACTGAAAAAATCGACCCAAGTATTGGACTGGTACTTTATCCTCGTATAAAGGGCGGCAAATTGGCAGATTCGTTAAAACGTCAAATAGAATGCTTTGCGGTATTCATTTGGGCTCTATGTTCTCTGAGTTAAATCCCGCTGAGGTCAACTTTGTCTTTCATCATTCCAAGGTCGATATAACAAGGGTCCGACTAGAACCCGGGTCGATTTTTCCTTTTATGTCTTTCTCAGGCATAAGATGCCCCAAAACGCTGTATGTCACAACGGTAACCTTTAAAATCCACAAGGAGTTACGGGACCATACCATACCAAAGAATGAAAAGCAAAGTTAACCACGATGAATTCTGAATTCAGAGAGCAGGCATGAATTTATTATACTCGAGGTTCTATAACTTTGTGAATTTGCCGCCTCTATATGTTACTTATTTCATTAAATTCAGAACGGTGAAAGCAATCTAGAGGATTTGAGTACTCTCTGCAGAAAGAAATAAGTTTTCTAAAATATCTTCTCTTTCATTTCTACCAAACAAAGTATGCTGTAAGAGTGAGATTCGAACTATTGGTCCCACGACTAAGCATTTTATATCTTATCTTTTCAGAGATTGTGTTTCTGAATAAGAATATCAATAATTTCTCCGAATTAAGAGATCACAGCTCCGATACTATGGGCATGTGGTTAGATTGTCTCAAGAAATAATCGCTAGAGAGATTTTAAGGGCTAAACCAACCGACAGGAGACACAGGGGGTAGACACCGGAGCAAGATGGTTGGAAGTAGTTGCTTTTGACAGGACCCGCTGGAATGAGTTTTTGAGGATTCTGACCACATGAACCTCCATGGAATAAGTGGGTGAAAAAGAAAAGAACAATAGCAGCAGCAAGGACACTGTCGAAGTAAAGGCACCTAAAGCATTGCTTGGTTGTACAGTGAAACAGCCAGAGTAGTGTTCTGTTGTGCAATGAACGTACTCAATATAAATATAACTACTAGACCAACAACTTGGGAAAGGGAAAGTTGATTGTATCGGCCCCAGTACTTGACTGGTGGTTTACAAAATGAAGAAAGGTAAAGTTGACCTCGATAAGATCTGAACTCAGAATGAAAAGAATTTATCTGACCCACTAACAATTTTGCTAATTCAAATAATTGTTTCTACTTTTGGCACAAGGCCAGCAATTATTCCAGTGTATTACTGGTACTTTATTTTATCGACCCCGTAAGGATGGAAGGCAAAGTTAACCTCAGCGCGATTTGAACTCAGATCATAAAGGGACGTAACTATGCTGGAAAGCATGTCCGACCCTCTACCGATACTGCCAAATCCAAATAATGATGATAATTGTTTCTGATTTAGGCATAAGGCCAACAATTTAGCGGGAGGGTAAAGTCGAGTAAATTGACCCTTGTGCGTTACTGGTACTTTATTTTATCGACCCCGAAAGCGGCTAAGCTAACCTCGGATGGATTTGAACTCTCAAGGGACAAAACTATATGCTGCAAAGCATGTTGTCCGACGCTCTACCGATGCAAATAATAATGATTTACACTATAGGTACAAGGCCAGCAAATGTGGGGGAGGGGAAATCGATTAAATCGACCCCAGTGCGTGACTGGTAATTTATTTTGTCGACTCTGTAAGGATGAAAACAAAGCTACCCTCACCGAGATTTGAACTCAGAACGAAACGCTCTATTGATTAAAAAAATAATAATAATTGTTTCTACATTTGGCACAAGGCCAGCAATTAATCAGTACATTACTGGTAAACAGTAATGAATCTCAGAATAAAAAAGTATTTTCCTTTAGCAATGGAGGATGTATTTTTTTTTCTTTCTGTATATCAATGGATGCGACATTTTATAGTAGTCAGTACATTGAGAGTTTGTCATAACAGCTGTTATCAGACCATCATATCATATCTTCGTATAGAGAATTAGGTTAGCTAGTATGTAGTGTCATCTATTTGGGGTAAGAAGCTGATACATACACTGACTCTTTTATAGTCATGATAATTTACTCAATGACATCTATTAGGCGCGGGTACGGATGTGCGAGTAAAGAAGCCACTTCGCAACTACGTAGTTTCTGATTCAGTCCCACTCAGTAGCATCTTGTGCAAGTGTAACCTCTGGTTGACTAATGCCGTCAGAGTGACATTTTTAAAACGGAAACCATGCAGAACCCGTGTATGTATGTATGTATATATATATACATACACACGGGATTCTGCACAATTTCTCTCTCTCTCTCAATCTGTTATAGGGCCTTAACCCTTTAGCGTTTATATTAGTCTATATTTACTATTGTATTTTCATGGTTAACAGTTTATTTGACATAATATCGAATCTACGAGATTTTGATATTATTTATTTTGAGAACAATACCTTAACATCAGTATGAGCAGCTGGTTACAGCTGATTAGATCAGAAAAAGATGAGAGAATTCTGACCAGATATGGCTGGTTTAAATGCTAGCGGTTAAGTCTCAGAAGATGATCGTCCTTGTGTCAGTGGTGTAATACAAGCCTCCATAAGCTATAGCCAAAATAATGCATCTAGGGAGGGCATTAAGTCTCACAAGATGGTTTTCCTTGTATCAGTGGTTTAATATAAACCTCCATAAGCTGTAGGAAAAGTAATATATCTAGGGGACTGGTGTATATATATATATATATATATATATATATATATATAAATGTGCGTGATTGTTATAGTGGAGTGACACATTGAAGTGCCATAGGAAGCTCAAAATATCTGAAATCCTAAGGCATCGGCTATTGGTTAATACGACTCAGTTTCTCACAAGAATCAGCTTTGCTGAAATGGAATGTTGCAGATTCTTTTGGTTAGGCTGGTAAAATATTTCTAAGCTACAATTGCCTGGTCTAGTAGTAATGTCAACTGTATATGAAGAATATCGTTGTAACATTCATATTTTTATGATTTCTTTAATATTTTGAAAATGTTTCCCCCACTCAACTTCTTCAATGCTACAAGTTTAAACCTTATAGTTATTTATGAAATAGTTAGAAAAATGTGAGCTGAGGGAAGTGACTCAAGTGGGCCAATGGTATGGATTTAGCTAATTCTTATGGAAATTAATTGGAATACTCCTCCTATCTGGAGAAAGAAAACAATAAACATCAACAGACAGAAATTGAGACAAAAAAAAAACACAATAAAACCACGCACGTACTTTATATAAACCTATCCGGCTAACCATCCGAATGAAAAAATAGTCTCACAAACATACACACAAACACAGACGTATGTACATATGCACATACACACAGTGACATGCATATACACACCAACGTACGTCCACATACACACAGTAACATGCGCATACACACAGTCGTACGTACACATACACACTCACACGGTAACATGCACACACACACAAATGCACAGACGCACCTAAACACGCACTCAACCACCTAAGAACACACACACACACACACACACACACACACACACACACACACACACACACACACACACACATGCACATACGCACCTAAACACGCAATCACACACGTAAGCACACACACGCAAACGCAAGCATCCTACAAACATATGCAGGCACGCACATACAATTATATACACGTACATAAATAAGCACACACGCACATAAACATGAGCACGCGCAAACACACATACACACGCAGAGAGATAGAGGAAACGAAGAGTAAATAAGAAAGTATAGAAGTAAACAGCCATGAGAATTAATGGACGGATGGAATGTACTCCATCGGTGTCAAGGATGAGTGTCCTAGTTGTTTGATTAACAGAACAGTCTGCTTACGAAATTAACGCGTAAGTAGCTAAGCATTCCACAGACACGTGTGCATTTATGGAGAGATTAGGCGTGACAGAGGATCTCCCATTCTACGGGCTTCCAAAAGGTTTTCCTCTGCCCAGTTTCACCCACGAGGTATGAGTGGACCTCTTGCGACGGTAAACGGCCCTTGCGCCGGACACCATATTTTGCGATGGAACCCGGGACCCAGGGTTGGAGTTAGACCTTGAGGAAGAGGGGATGGACACAAAAAAAATTAGAATACACAGACATCCCCTAATTTTACATATCAAAATTAGCCTGGCACAAATAATTGGAATTGAAAAGTTATAGATATAGATATTAAATTAAAAAGCCCAGCTGAGGACACAAACAAATTGCTACAACCGTCGCTGGTGCCCCCCCCCCCAACCCGGGGCAATTGCCCTCTCTAACCTCCATTAAATCCGACCCTGTCGGGACCCAATAATTGAGATACAATCATTTTAACCAGTCGACTATGCTTCGGCTACATAGAAGAGCAGATATCTTGTTTTTCGTTTTCTTTAATGTGTTTTTTGTGAAGCTTTATCAACTGACTGGTATCAAATTAGCAGTCTACATGTATCTTTAGCTAATTTCCCATTTTCTTTAGGAGCTGAAATGGATCTTTTTATGCTTCAAACATTTTACAATTTGCAAATATAAACCATTGAAAATATTTTTAAAAATGAGATTAAAATACTAAAGAATGAAAGAGAATAAATTGGAGAAAAAAATTAAATAGGGGATTAGGGGAAGGAAGGGAGAGACTTTACTCACTTTAAAATTGCAGTCTGAGGACCTAGGATACGGTCGTTCTCCACGGTAACCGGTATAAAATAAAGCGGTTGATCCAAATCCTGATAGATTGATATCGTCCACTTCTCAACGTTACGAGCAGCAGTGCTCTGGTTTTGTGGTCAAATGTACCTAGCTTTCTCTTGATTTCATTGATGTTGATATTGTAACAGTGTTTGCAGAACCGTCGCTAACATTAAGGCCAATTAGACCATCGCCTAGGGTGCAGAACACTGAGAACTACATTACTGAATCATAAAGGATTAGTTTAATAAAGAAATGTATTAATAAATCAAATATATAATCAATAAATAAATGTGTCACGTTACAGCGTAATGGAAATATACAAAACAGTAGAGTTGCATGGTGCTATGACTTGTCACATAATTTGGCGTTAGTGAATGTGGACTGTGTAGTGAATATGCAGATTTGGGGAATTTCTTAATATGGTCAGAGTATGTATGTATGGTCCCATAACTCTTGATAGAGTCGTAGGGGCACCCTATTGACATACGGCGTTTCTTGGGCATGCATTTTAAGCCCGGCGGAGCACATCTCTCTCCAGGAATATGGTCAGAGTACGACACGTCAAAAACTAGCTATGCTGTAAGTTAAAATTATTTTAATTGGGAGAATGAAGCGCATAACGGAGAGAAGGGAGTGTACATTGTACGTCTGGCCTAGGGCGCTAAATACACGAGAACTCGCCTATGGTGTTTGTTGTTGTTGCTGTTATTATGAAATCGTTCACCATATATAGACAGTTAAACATTTACTATGTCCACCACGTCAATATGATGACATTCATCAAGGGATTTCTAAAGTGTGCATTAGTCTCGTATGCATGAACATAATCAATGGAATGGAAATAGAAGGCCAGAAAATTGTTAGGTAAATATATTCTTCGCAACGATTCTTCATCTGGGAATGTTTTGATATATCTATATTAAGCAATAAGTATGTATGTGTATGCTTGTGTGAATACGCATGGCTTAGTGGTTAGTGTTTGGCACACGATCGTACGATCGTGAGTTTGATTCCAAGCAGCACGTTGTGTCCTTCAGTACGGCAGTTTCTTTTACGCTGCTCCACTATATTCTGTTAGAAACAATAAATTGTATATGTAATTCTAAAGACTAGTTTTTTCACACTGTCACATTGAATTTCACTGGAAATTACGTGTTAAGAATAAAGCTCAGACACTTGCACGTTGATTTCCTGAGTAGGCTGTTCAATTGCTGGAACCACTGGGACACTCGTCATTAGAGGTCCAACGAGTGTGTGTTCAACATTTTGAGTTTGTTTTTCCCCGGCCATCTTCCTGGTGGCGAAGTTGTAAAAAAAAAAGGTTATATTCAACGCCCTTTGTGTAATCCTTCATCGCTTAAATTAGGATAATGTTTTACATATTTTGAAAGTTCCAGATGTCGTGGCCATTTGTAGATTGTGAATTAAGGAGCTACATTCATTCTCCATAAATCCAACTTTGATCCAGTCGGTAGCTCTAATAATAAGTATTATTATAATAAGTATTAAACTGAACGTGTATTTTGGGTACTGGATCTGCAAACTCTTCATCAAGGATACATTTGTATCTTCCTTCTCTTGCATTTTGCTTACCGTATAGTCAGATGACATCTACAACCGATCATGTTTTTAATGCGTGGTCCCAAACTACAATATCAGTCCGGTTGTGCTTTAATTTGGTAGCAGTTTTTAGTTTTAGGTTCCACCATTATTCCTCTAGATTATCAGTCTCAACATATTCATCCACTGCCTTCAAATGTGAATCGTTACAAATGTGTTTGTTTATAATTAATGTTACAATATTTATAAGATTTTAAATACTTATGTAGAAACATTTGTATGTTATCTTATCACATTATGTAACTCATATTTTCCACGATGTTGCCTTCATAAAAGTAGCAATTATACTCACATATATGTTTGTATGCAAAATTACTACCAAAACAGATGAATATGTAAAACATTACGACTAGAAATAAACAACGGACTTGGCTTGTAAATGTTCAACATGCTAACGCCGTTTTTTTTTCTTCACATGTCTTGACTTGGGTCAACCTAAGGCTATGGTACACATTTGTCTAATATGTCACGCAGTAGGATTGAACTTTGGACCTTATGAATGTAAAGCGAGATCCTAACCATTCGGTCATGCTGAGCCCATTCATTTTATTACTGTAGTACTGTATAGAGGTGATGTACTTCTGGAATCCTGTAGCCGTTGATATATATTTGCTCTATCAAAAGCAGCTTCTTAAGTCATTTGCCTTTAAGTTACCAATATATAGTATTTGTGCTTTCCGATTCTGACAATCTGGGCGAGTCGTTTCTGTTTGTATGATTTTGTTAGTGGTTAGATACTTGATATACGATATTATATACACAATTTAGATTATTTTGGTTTTATTGAAGAGCTTACAATACTCATGCATGCACATAATACTAGCTTTATAGCGACAGGAAATTGTAAAATATATCTGATTCTACGCTCATTTTATAAGGATTTTAACCCATTGCTCTGCAATAAGAACGCTTTTAAGTTAAGCTACAATTGATTAAATATTATTGCGTCTTATCCAAACAAAACCACTTCACCTCAACCACAAGATTTCTATTACAGAAGCACCATTTAACGGTGAGTAGGTTATAAGTGCGATCGTGTGTAGAGCAAAGATAACAACGGCTCATAAACCTAAAGACTACATTGGCTTCAAAAGACATTTAAATCTAGGACCATGGATTTCTTCATAACCATGTATAAATCACCATGTATAAATCAATGCATCATTTCTTTCCTATTACATGTGGAAAATGAAGGATAGTAAAATTACGTTAAACCATAGTCAAAACTGCAATCTCGTATTTAAATTATTTAAATGTCTGATAGAGAACTTGACTCAGCGTTTTCATGTGTTAAACAGGATGTCTAAAATATTGTTCGCATGCAGGCATATGAAAATGTTCCTCATATCTGAAAAAGTGTAACCATCCAAAGCATTACACTACCGGATCATTATCTAGCGACAACTGACAGTATCACAGTAGAAACTAATTCTCTTCTACACAGTACGGCAATGCTCACTTAGTGATAAACACCTGCCTTATAACAGAATCTCCTCTTCCCATACAAGTGGCAGAAAGACTAACCATCACTGCAGAAATTACCACACACATCAGCACATCACCAGTCCGAATTATTGTAGGACTTATCACCTGACCGAGCATAAAATCCGATACATCACGTACTTTCGTATCATTCGAAACATATTACTCACACATATTTATATATGCATAAGAAAACTTTAATATAGTGAAGTTTTGAATTATAATATTCATCGTAAAAATAAATAAATGTAAATACATTTTCTTATTATCTTCATAAAGAGACAACCATAAGAGATTGCTTTTACACAACTTACAGCTAATTTGCTCATCAGAAAACAAGAATATTTATTATTGCGCCCACAAATAAATTGCACTAATCGTTGTAGCGGTAGCCCTTACAGTGCCGGTCGCTCTCCGACAGGTTCGCGGTTGGTTGTACCCTCGGCAGTGGAGACTTCTGGTGTCCTTGGCCCTAGGGCTACCTCCCTACTCACCACCATAGGCGCTGATCTAGCCAGCCGCAGGTGTGAGCTTCACGAGTTGGAATGGCTCTTCCAGCGAATCTCCCTTACCATCCTCCGGGCAAACGCCTTCTCCATTCTGTCTGCCGGCGCTGTGGGGAGGCCAGCACGTGGGACCCTATTTGCTCACCATACGGAGAGATGGGGAGGGCGGGAGAGATGGAGGCGATGACATTGGGAGTTCGGCTCTTTCACGTTCGGACCATATCCTTGTGGTTGTGTTCATTAAGCAGTCAATGAGTCTGCTTATCTTATGTATAGACTCATTGGTGGTGAAGTTTATAGTAGTATAGAACTAGTGTGTGTGTGTGAAGATAGAGAGAGAGAAAACGGACAGACAGGGAAGTTAAGTAGCGATTTCTGTATTTTCTCGTTGTGGACTGAAGGATATTTTCTCGTGAGGAGCAGTCAACTAGCCGTAAATGATGTAAAAGCAATCTCTTATGTCTTTGTACATGAAGAGAATAACAACATGTGATTATATTTTATTCATTTTCACAATGAGGCTTATAGATTAAAGCTAGTTATACTTACATTAAATTTTGGATTTTCTTATGTAGGATGTGCTCTGCATAAATCTAGATTATAATGATTGTACCGTATTTTTATATCCATCTGTCTCACACACAAACATTAAAATCTCACAACATCGTTCTAAAATATATATTTAGAGTTCATGAAATTAAAAGACAAACATGTTTGTGGAGAATGTACTAAAGTTGTTGCAGCCATGTCAACAATGTTCCCTGTCTCACTTCTGTCTCTCCCCCCCTCTTCATCCTTTACTCACCTCCTCTTTCTCAAGTATATGTATATACTCACATAAATCTTGAGAAAGAGGAGGTGTATATGTATATACCTGTGTGAATTGTACATTATACACACACACACACGCATGCTTATATATGTGTCCATTATTTATTAGATATATACACACACATACACGCGTATGTTCTACGGTATATATATATTTATTCTCTTGAGAATAGATTTCACAAAAGCAATGGTTAGATGTATTTGTCCGATAACTACAACGACATTTAACTCTCAGAATCTAAGTTTCTGAATCTATTTAGATCTCCTTATCTCTAAACTGCTTTCTTTTGTTGAAGCTACTACACCACAAACTCTCTTGTTAAAATAACTAAACACCTTGTTAACAGCTTCGATGAATATGAACAATCGCACAACAGCTTTAAAATGATTGATAATAACAAAAAGAATTTATACACACCACTTATGTATTTGTTCATTTCTAGCTTTATCTATAGATTTTGTATTACCATCTTCCATACGAAATATATTATTGATTTCTCTCTTGATCGCCATCCACCAACCAACTTTCTCGAAAAAAGGAAAAGGTAAAAGTTAAGGACAGCGGCACCACACATAAGACCGTAACTCGGATAAACTTTCTTTAATTCAAACGGCTAACCATGTTACACATTGGGTCACTGGATACTCAGCCACCGACACGTACTTATTTTTTAATCACAAATTAAATGTTTTTATTCGAAAAGGATTCGGAACCTATATATCTACATCTTTGTGGATTCATAACAACCGAATGGCTAAGAAGTTCACTTAACTATCATGAAGTTGCGTGTTAAATCCCATTATGTGGTATTTTGGATGAAGTCTAATCTAACAGATCTAGGCTTATGATTAAAATCATAATTTAACGTATAGTTTACCTTGGACAACTCTATTCAACGAGTTTTGTTCTTTTAAGGCGCTAGAGTATGATTAAAGGAGACTTTTTCCAGCAGATAGAGTAACTACATTGAAGCCTTCTCGTTGGCTCAAGAAAGTGTGTGCTTATGACTATCTAAGCAATAATACAAGATGCATGTTCAAAGTCAAATGTATTTCAGTCTTCTGCAATGCTTAAATCATTTATTTAGACACGTGTGTATAACATAGCTTTTTGACAATGAACTACCAACTATATTGCGGTTCATTGCAAACAGCTAATCTAGAAACAGCAGCCAAGGCATATCACTGTCTTAAAATTGTAAAAACGTTGAATGATCTATTTAGAGTTACACAATGCATGAAAAGGAGTTATAAGGTTATTACCGGCATGCCTCCGATCATAGAGTCATGCAATCAAAGAAGATCTGGAACTAAAGAATTATATGAATCGATTAGGTCAATCTGTCAGCTCACCATTTTAATGCTAAAGTGAAGAAAGACTTGTTTCAAAAATATACTTTTCCCCATTTATTGAGATTTCAATTTTGTTTCCACAATTTTAAATAATTGCTTCCTTATTCTTGTATATCGTAAACTGTTTGTTTCCTTCGGTGTAAAAGCATAGTTTGGCTTCGTCTCCCAAATGATTTTAGTATCTATGATATATATAATACAGTCCACTTCTTTTGAATATTATGTTCCTTCGTTGTTATTTTTCATCAATTTATTATACAGAATTATGCATATATATATACATACAATTATATGTATGTATATATATATATATAATTGAGATGAGCGGAACAGGAAAACATTAAACAATCTTTTAAATAAATTAAAATAAGATTTAAATATTCACCTGTCCAAAATGCTCAATTTTATAATTCTGGTATCTCAAATTAATACCATTAAACAACAAATGTATTATAGACACCATATATATTTCCGTGGGGATATTAATCTCATTTTACATACATACATACATACATACATACATACATACATACATACATACATACATACATACATACATGGTGGCTGCCAACTCGTTTTCGAGTACGGCCACTACTTTATATCCATGTAGGAGAACCCCTACTGATGCGCTGAACGAGTGTGACTTTTTAGTCCAGCCAGCGACTTGAAAACTCTGTTACAAACACTACACTTGTGACAATTATTGACACATAGTGCTGGGCCCACATACATACATACATACATATATACATACATACATACATACATACATACATACATACATACATACATACATACATACATACATACATAGTGGCTGCCAACTCGTTTTCGAATACGGCCACTACTTTAAATCAATGTAGGAGAACCCCTACCAATGCGCTGAACGAGTGTGACTTTTTAGTCCAGCCAGCGACTTGAAAACTCTGGTACAAACACTACACTTGCGACAATTATTGACACATAGTGCTGGGCCCATGGTACCATGTGACGACAAGTGCAGAGAGATCTCCAGATATAAAGCAATGCCTGTGCCGTGAAGCTTTTATAGTGAGCAAAGGCACTGCACAAAGCCAGTCCCACTCTCTTAACCAAGATGATATTTACCAAAAAGAAGAACAAGTCAACATCATTGGATACCATCAGGGTTGCAGGTGTTATATCAGAGTTTTCCTTCGCCTAGAATTCTGCCTTGACAAAGGCTAAGGGATCATCTCTCCTTGCATGCATGCATACATACATGCATACATGCATACATGCATACATACAACTGTTTTTTTAAGCATTACTATTTTAAGCTATTTTCTAAGCATTCTATTTATTATGTTTAATCACAATACTGTGTTAACAATGTCATTAACCACAACACTATGAACATTGAGAATTATTCTAATTCCAATTTAGCGAATTGTTTTACTCATTTATATGTAAGGAAATCATTTCCTTTAGACTGAAATTTTCAACTTTGTTATTAGATATCTATAATATATATATATATATATATATATATAATTTTATTGCGCATTTTAACTGCCATTAATGAAAAAATTATTTTTTTATGAAATATTAATTTCATAATTACGCATGTAGCGTGCAGTTATAGAGGAAAGGAAATAACGTGATTTTCATGTTTATTTCAACAATAATATAGCAGTATGACATGTTTACTGAGGATAGAATGAATTAAATGTCCTAATTGTTGCTCATTAATGAATCTCATAAACTACTACTTACGTAATGGTTATTGAAAATATCATTGTCGGGGACGGGGCACGATTTTCAAAGTCTATCAGTTAGGCTTTTTAACTCGTTCATTGCCATGCTATATTTAAACTGCCTATGATTTTTAAAATAATCAACAAATTGGAACTATGTGGTAATATACCTAACCTCACCGTTGTTAAACCGGTCCATAATTTATCAAAGATTGTTCCATAAAATTATGATGAATTGTTCTAGATATATAAAAATACTTTGAATTGTGGAAAATTGGCAGGGTAGTTAAAACGTCGGATAGAATAAGTTTCTCTCGGAGTTCAAATCCCATCGTTGCTTTTCATTCTTCCTCTCCTTCTTCTCTGGAAGAAATTGGCTGTGTTCAAACGTGAAGAGGAAATAGCCTCCGCCAGGTACAAAGCACCCTAACGACTATATCCGGAATTTCGTTTCCATATATACATACAAACAGTTAAAAGAAACAGTTTTATATCGTAGAAACAGGGGCGGTTTGATATCCAAAGGTTTAGATCAGAACTACAAGTCAATGAAACATTTTCTGTAATTAAAATGATGCCTCTCTCTAAAATTATTTTTATTGTCACCATTTCTAGAGGGGAGTGCTTTTTCCAGTCGTTGTAGGTCGTATTCGTTGCATATACCGATGTAGTGCTACAACGAGTTAACTTCAGGAAGATTTATGTTTGTATGAGGGATATGGTGTGACCTGTTTAGGAGGAATATTTCAGCCACATGCTTAGCCATCTCTGATGAGTCAAGGTCTAATATGCTTGCTTTTAGTGATGGCGTAACACTAGTGGAAATCCAATGAACCAGCTGCCATGGTGCCGTAAGGGAGTTACGTAGTATTATGTTTAATACAAGAGTGTATCCTGTCAAATGACGAAAACCTTTGCTCCTGTATTTAAGAGCAGATGGGAAAATGATTATAATTTCATGATACTTACACAAGTTAATGAAATGAATACTAATTCTTTAAAAACTTCCCTAACTGTATATTTGTAGTGTGCATACTTCTCTGATAATGAAAGAGTGGGTTACAAAAAAATTCAAAAATATTTCAAATGAGCTACATTTTATTATATAATTTAAATATACGAATTTTTATACACACACAAACTCGCGTGTGTGTGCGTTGTAATTGGTAGGTAAAAATCTCCAAGGTGTAGAGAAATTCAACAGCGTAAAGCGAGTTTGAATATAATCACAAAGGCCAGTTACTACGACGGCGCCATACCAGGTACGTAACGTTTCACCGTTAGTCCTGTCGAACAACTTATGGCAATGAAAATGAACCAGTTCATTTTGATCGGCACAGGTCGAACAAGTTGAATTAACGAAACGTATGTACCTGGTATGGTGCCGTTGTAGTATTTGGCCATATATATATATATATATATATATATATCTGTGTGTGTGTGTGTGTGTGTGTGTGTGTGTGTGTGTGTGTGTGTGTGTGTGTGTGTGTGTGTGTGTGTGTGTGTAAAAGGTAAACAGAAATAACAACACAATCAGTACAGTATATGGAAGGAATATATTAGGTTAACGCTTGAAATAGCAGGAAGAGGGTCTTAACGTTTCGGACATTATATATATATACGAAAAGTAAATAACTATAAATGCATAACTTCATAATTCACTCGTACAAACGGATTAAGCATTATTCCCACGAGCTATGTGCCATGTTTCTCGTCAGAAATATATTTACAAGTATTGAGTGTTCATTCAGTTAATGTTTGAATGTTTTAATTACAATGGTATTTTAAATACCATTACACGCTGTGGATTATTGCAATATATGTTACAAGCAAGGCCAGAAATTATACTCTTAACCTCATGCAAATAAAAGCAATATAAACAAAATACCACGTTCGTTCAGTTTTTGTATAACATTTTGAACATTAAAAATAAATATTGCGGCATATGTAAATATTTACCTTTTATTTGATAACATAAATTACACAAAGAATATATTGAAAGAATATTTGAAAACTGGTGGAAAAAGTTTCAAAATAAACATGATATAGTAATATAGATATTATCTTATCAATCATTATAAATATTGAAACATAAATAATTACGAAATTTTAAAAATATCTATGCATTAGAGCAAATATTTATTTATATATATTATTGTAAATCTGAAATTATTGGAAAACATTGATTCAATCAATAAAAAGTATTTAGGTTTTTTAGAATGTATCAATGTATCAAAATATGTGCGAGTATGTGTGTACATTTTCATTACGAAATTCATTTGTTGCATTTAATCAGTCATTCTTTCTTAATTATTATATATATATATATATATATATATTCAAAAAGTAAACACAAATGAGAAAGCAAACGACACAGTACAATTAAGAAATATATTATTAGTTTTACGCTTGATATAGTAGGAAAAATGTTTAAAAGTTGCGGACGCTAGTCCTTCATCAGAAAATAAAATGAGAAATAGAAAGATAGAGGAGAGTGATCAGTGGCAGAAGTAAAGAAAAATTTCTTAGAGAAGAGACAGGTCTATATAACTTAAATAGAAAACTGTTGATTCTGACGTTATTGTACGAGTTGATTTTGTTTTAAAAGGCCGTGATTGAACGCGTCTTACTGAAAAGGAAAATCGTTTTGTATATAGAGCATATTCACGTGCTTTATGATAAACAAGAGTGAGGGTTAATCCATTGTTCTACGATCGTTTCAGGTAAGTGGAAAAGGCTAGCCGCATCCAATAGCTTGGTATAGGCCACGTTTCTACCTAGAAGATCAGAAAATAAAATTTGCCTTTTACCTACACGTATTGAGTTCTCACTCATTTAATGTTTCAATGTTTTAAGTAATGTGGTATTTTAAACACCCATTCTAATATACATCGCGTCTGAGGAAAGACCCCAGTATATCGCTGACTATTCTTCGTGTAAATTCTTTTTTGTCGTATTAGATTATTCCTTTTGAGTATATTTCAAATGATGAAATATAAATGTGACAATAACAGATCATTGTCTTTTAATGTACATTAAAGGATGGAAAGAAATAGTATTGTCCAACATGAAACGAAAAACTATAAAAGGTCTTAGAAACTGTTCCACTATCGCTAGCGCATCGCAAGGCATATATATGTTTGTGGTTTCTTTCTTGTGTTTTCTTCGTACTGTCCATCTACAAACATGATGTAGAGGTTCTCTTATATATTAATACCTTTGAAGTATGGAACGTGCATTGTTACCTATTATTTATGTCTTAATTAAAATGTCACAACTGTAAATAAATTGAAATTCTTATTTCCAGTTGAGTTTCGATTGGGTAACAATTAAAGAAACAAATATTTGGTGTTAGTTATTATTATTGAGTGAAAGCATCTAGCGTAGTGGTTAGTAGATTTAACACACAATCGTAAAGTCATGAGTTCGATACCCAGTGGCACGTTTTGTCCTTGAGAAAAACATCATTTCATAATGTTCCAGTTCACTCTGCTGAAGCCTTGTTAAACAGTTACCCCGAAGGAGAAGGAGGATCAATCTTCAGCATAGACTTGGTCTTTAGTAGATTCTACTGCAATTGTTTTAATGGAACAATCTTTTTTACATAGGTCTACCATCCTGTAGAAAGAAAAAGGATATACTCCTGGAGTCTGGTGTCTCACGCCGCTTAGACATTCTGACAGCTTTACGTTTGATTTATTTGTAGATTTATAAATTTTCCTACTATATCAATTCTTAAAATAATATATATCTTCATTTTACTGGATCGTTTACCTTGTTTATTTTGATGATTATATCATTATTATTATTATAGTTGTCATTATAATAGTGATGTTAATGGTAGTAATAAGGATTATTATTATTCCCGCCGTGGGCGGTGCATTGGCAGTATCAGTAGAGGGTCGAACGCCATGCTTTGCAGCAAAAAGTTACGGCCCTTTATGGTCTGAGTTCAAATCCCGCCGAGGTTAACTTTGCCTTTCATCCTTACGGGGTCGATAAAATAAAGTACCAGTAATACACTAGGATAATTGCTGGCCTTGTACCAAAAGTAGAAACAATTATTATTCCCGCCGAGGTTAACTTTGCCTTTCTTCCTTAAGAGGTCGACAAAATAAAGTACCAATCACGCACTGGGGTCGATTTAATCGACTTCCCCATCCCCCAAAATTGCTGGCCTTGTTCCATAAGAAACCATTATTATTACTATTTTTCTTCGGTTGTAGCAAGAAACAACAAAAAAAGTAGCTACATACACAAAGAAAACTCCTGTACTATGTTGGGGATTGCCACAAAGACAATAACAGCTTGTCTTGTCTATTGAACACAACAGGCATGAATTGTTACTGTCCATATTCACTAAACTACGAGACTCGCGTTTTTTTTGCGGGAAAGTACCACCAGATTTGGTGTCTAATCACGTGATGATTCTCAGCCAATCAAATTATACATTAAACTTGAGCAACTTTTCTGCACCAAATTACCAAAAGTTTCGATGCATAATCACGTGATCTTCCTCAACGTATCCAATTGAGTCACGTTTTATGCAACGATTGACAGACATTCCCAACATCAGTTAGATGTGAGTTACAAGTCGGCATAGCCACATATCTCTCAATTTCTTTTAACTTTTGAAAATCATGGCACTTGTGAAACCGATAAAGTTATAAATTATTCTAAATAAACCTTCTTAAAGACTTCAATTGCATTTTCAACTTCTTTTTCCTTATATTTTTACCCGTGTGGGACATATAACACAAAATTTACTTTCGAATATAAATATATATATATAGATATACACACACATGTGTATGTATATATATTAGTTTGATAAGCGCATTGGCCTTGGGTTACTGTAGCCTATCGACGAATAAAAAAGGGAAACATACACTACAAGTATATTTTTCCTTTGTATATATATATATATATATATATTAATAAAAGGAATTCCAACTTTGTCTGATTTACTCGTTTTATTTACAATCCTTTAAAATGTATAATGGTATTACAATGAAATAGTATGGTAGAATATTAAATGTTAAGTGTTAATTGAACAAGTACTTTCATGCTTTCGCAATCTTCAGGTTCATATTCTGTGGCGACAGTGAAGTTTGCAATTTTCAACTTGAAAATTGCAAACTTGACTGTCACCACACATTATGAACCTGAAGATTGCGAAAGCATGAAAGTACTTGTTCAATTAACACTTAACATTTAATATTCTACCATACTATTTCATTGTAATACCATTATACATTTTAAAGGATTGTAAATAAAACGAGTAGATCAGACAAAATTGGAATTCCTTTCATTAATATAATCTTCTATACACAATCATACACACCCGTGTATATATATGTATATATATATATATATATATATGAGTGAGAGACGAAGTGGCCATGCGTAGTTTTCAGTACATAAAAATCACAGTGCTGTGGTTATCAGTCAGAGTTGCATGTTTTCCCTGAGTTGTAATCTAATAATTATTTTACAGTAACACTACATTGTATATTTATTACAGAGCATAATTCCATATAGAATCGATGCTCAATTGTGTTATAATCTTTTCTAAAGTGTATGTATATGAATTTTAATATCATCTAGTCAATAATAACCCAATGAAGTTTCGCATAGCAATCTATTCTGCTATCTTTTTTTTTTATTTGTACATGTTAAATAAAATACGAAGTGTAACATTCTAGACACGTTATTGATTTTTGACTTACTGGTGTTTGCAAAGAATTTAACATATGCAGAATAAGGATTGCTGCATTTGACAGAAATGAGAATCTCTAGCTAATTTTTGTATATTTTTTTGAGACATTGTTATAAACTGCAGCAAATATTATTCAAATATAGTCGTGAGTTTAAATGGCTACGAACATATTTTGTAATATTAACAAAACATGATATTTTATACCAGAATTAGCGGATAAACAACTCGTGGACATTTAACATGTTTTTAATGTAATTGGGATAGATTTAATGTTGAAGCTTCACTGCACTCTGAGTTCGATTAACTCTGAGATCAATTTAGCTGTTTATCTTTTTTGGAGTCGATAGAGAAATATATATATCAGGAGTCAATAGAAAAGTACCAGTGAGTGTATGGGTGAAATTGTTAATGAGTTGGCATCTCATCCGTTCTGTGCATTCTGAATTAAAATTCTATCTCCATTTCCCATGAGTGTTAACCGGCAGATATTATCTGCAATGGAAGATCTAATGTAAATATTGTTTCCTTGGTATATTAAATATTGTTTCCATCGGCTCCTAAGAAGACAAGATTGCTAAAACGTTTGAGGGCGGGATATATATATAATGTGTGTATCATGCTATACAGTGTATCTATATAAGAGATAGAGTTAGATTGTATAGAAATAAAGGAGGGGTAGATAGATCGTCAAGAGAGGGAGATGAATATATAGATATGGATATATAGAAGATAGGAAAATGGAAGGGTTGATAAGAAAACCGAAATTACTACGGTGAGACGTAACCAGTATATCAACATTGTTTCACTAACTCTATCAATATACAACACTTATTAATTTCATTTAATAAAATATATTCTGTTTTATGTACCCTTAAGTCTAAAAGAGAAATATTTATTAGATGTCAGTTGTTTATTCATTTATGTGTAAGTCAGTTCAAGCTATATCAAAAGAAAACGAAACTTTAGTCATAAATATACTGGCTGAATTTCTTATAAATTACAGTATTGTTGGTATATTGGTATAACAATAGTAGATTAATCGACAATAAACAATACATATAGACTCGCACACACACATACACACACATCCATATACTCACACATTATATATAATATATATATATATATATGTGTGTGTGTGTTGTATGAATGCAAATATACAGGACACATTCATAATAATAGGGGAAACTAAAGGTGAAAAAATTTGAAATATTTAATTAACTTAACAAAAGGTGAAGTAATTTAAAACATTGAATTAACTTACGTGTTTCAACAATAATGAGAAGAAAAATAGAAATGGCGAAAAGTTCCCATGAAAGCTCCATCATACTATATAGAGATATATCTATATAATACAGGCTGAGTATTGACGCAAGGAATTTGTTAGGAACGTTAACTTCACTCAATCTTGTATCACCAGAGACAGATTATACAAAAAAATAAGTAATGTCAGAAAACATACATCCATGTGTTAACATATGCTGAGCCCAGGTTGCATGGTGGCTAAGAACAAGCCGTCAGAAAGATGCATATGAGACAACTCAACAACAGAAGCAGGGAACAGCAAGTGAGTGTCTTTCGATTAAGACAGCAGAGCGAGTACATAAACTAATAACAGTAAGTCTTAAGACTGGAAACAGTACAGGATATGGTGCAGACAGTTTGTGCAAATAGTAACGCCGAAAGGGGAAATATAAATGGACTTTCGTCAAAAAAGAAGAAGAAAGAGAATGTGTAAGAAAGAGAGATTTATATTGCACTGGTAAGTAAACAGTTAGAAGGTCTAAGAGAGAACGCGTAGAGTTACAGTGGTTATAAATCGCAAGTTGCACACGAAAGTAAGAATATGTTGAATGAATGAGCAATAGCATCAATCTTCCTCTTTAACCATGCCCTGGGTAATGCAATTTCTTGCATAAGAGTGGCATTGTATACTATTGAGCCCAGGTTGCAATATGACTAAGAACAAACCACCAAAGATGCATATGAGACAATTCAACACAGAGACAAGGAACAAGTCTCTTTCGATTATGACAGCAAAGCGAGTAGGTAAAATGAAGAATAAACAAACAGATAATATATAAGTTAATAAAACCTTTCATACATGCACACAGAGGCTTACACATGCATTTATGGTCATAATTCAGATAAAGAGATCCGTCGGACATTATATGAAGCTGGTAGTGGAGATGCCATATCAAATATCTCACGTATATACATGATATATGCGTGTATACTCCAAACACACACTCGTGCACGCGCGCAATAACTTTACCTGTTTCATGATTTTCAAAAGTCAAGTGAGATAGAAAGGCCTGAATTATGTTCTTTGTTTTATAGAGAAAACATGGCTCGAATTGTTATGTTTAAGATACAATTTCGTTGGTTGAAGATGATCACCTCATTAGGAGTAGAATGTTGGTAGTTTTCCACTATGCATTAGTGTCATGTGATAAAATTAATAGTATTTTCGCCAAAAGTTATGACTGACATGGTTCATTGAACGTGTCTAGTGACATCAATCAAGTGGTAGAATGAACAGGAATATAATGTATGAAGACATGAAATTCCGTTAGTTCTCTACAACATCCATGAATTATATTATGTGGCAAAGATGTGAGAAAGTAATGATAACTGTAGTTGTGCCAAACGTTAAAGCTGCCATGATTTATTGAATGCGTCTATTGACAGTTCAAAATATTAAGGTTCTGTACATTCAATGTCAAGTGGCAGAAGGAACAAGATTTGTATGTATGTAGGCAGAAAATGTCTGTGTGTTAGCTTCATGTGAGAAAAGTATGTATATATATATAAAAGGAGTGTGTGTGTATGTGTGTGTGCAACTATGTTGGGAAGGCTACATGAATATAAATAACCAGAATACTATGATAATATCCATACACTTTCGTTAGACTATTAATCCATCTAACACAGACAACAGGTCACATTTACAAATGACACGCATCTATTACACCTTCAACGCTAGAGACTTCCACGTAGAACCAGAATTCCTCTGTGATAGGTGTACAGACATCATCAACACTATAACACTTCAACCAAATTATCTCAATATCGAAGATAAAAAATTACACACATTTACCTACGCATGACAAACTAATTATGCAACACTATGCATCTACATCGAATAAAGATTTCCATGTAGAATATGGCCTAACTATTATAAATATAATCCCAACACCAACATACAACTTGACACCCATACACCACCTAAAAAAGTGTATTCTCGTGTCTCGAACTATCGCCCCCCCCCCCCCATCCCACCGCTTATTTTTTTTCAGATATTTCCAACAATATCCCACCCCAACACTCTTATTCTAGCCTCACCACTTATTAAATTTTGCTAATCTATATCCGGCGAAAATTTTAAGTGGTCGCATTCCTGAAACAGTTAATTTTCTTTATACCTTAAAAAACATTATATCATATATGACAAAAAAAGTACATTACTAGAAATCCCACACGTTATACACTACAACAAACTTACAAAGGAATTCCTCTCGTGTCCCAAATAATAAGGGGGTGGAATAAGCGGTGTGGAATATGCGGGCAAGTTAGACAAAGCGGATGGGGCGTTGGAAAATCGGTAATTTTTCTCAGTTGTCTCCATTGATTTTAAAAAAAATTTTAACCAGAATTAGTCGTTTAGTTAACATACTGACACCCCAACCCATCCTATTTATTTTATAACGTATGAGATTTCTGGTAATGTACATTTTTTTGTCATGTATAATGTTTTTTAATGTATAAAGAAAATTTATTGTCACAGGAATGCTATCACCTAAAATAAAATTTCACCGGTGAGAGGTTAACAAAATTTAATAAGCGGGGGTGGGGGTGAATAAGGGCGAGGGGTGTGGAAAAAGTGTGAAAAGTTAATAAGCGGAGCGGAGAGGGGCATTATTCGAGACCCGAGAGTAGGCCATAAAAATAAGTAAAACACAAGATGACAATGACCAACAAAAACACCAGCAATACTTTCTTTACAGACACTCCTTATCTTTCTTCAACCCTCTCACTCTAAATATTTTACTTGTATTGTTTCTTTTCTCTCTTTTGTTTGTTCTACTTTAAACTTTATTCCATTTATCTTCTATCCCTTATACTTTCATTTTACACCGACTATTCACAGTGTCCCCTTTCTGAAACGTTCACATACCTATCGATCAAACTATAGTCACACCTCAAAAGGATACTCTTGAAACAAGCTGCAGCAAATTACTTTCAGTTCATCTGCTACTAGTTTTCTGAAGTCTTCTTTAATTCTTTTCTTCCACTCTGAAATGATTTTGTTATTACTTTTACACTGATTTTTTTCTTACTCGACCAAAACACAAGCTACGCGCATTAACTTTCGTTTGTCTGGGATGCTGTCGCCGATTAGGTTTAACAGATATTACATATTCAGAGCTTATTATTCTTCCATCGTATTAGATGACTATATGAGCAATTGTAATAAGTTTGTGAACACCTTTAACACAGTTAAGAATATCTATCCACATCATGAGTTGAAATTTTTTTGTTTTACTTCTTCCAGCTTTGTGTATAACAACAAAAATGCAAGAAGTAAAACAAAAAAAATTATCTCTCCTCGCAATATTCCATTTATCTGTAAAACGCTCTGGACGAAAATCCCTGATAAGGGAGACAGCTAAATTAAAGATAATACAACACGTATGGCGTGTAAAAGAAGATCACAAGCAATGATGAAACAAAACATCAGTTATAAACCAATAAGTTGATCAAATGGTTAGAAAAAGGTTAATAATATATTTATAGGGCTTAACATTATCCACATGAATAAGTATTATATGGACTTCAAACGCAATTCGTTTCGCCTACTAACCTCAAAGCTTATGTTGACCAAACTCGAAAACCAATAACATATTCCGTCAACTTGTAGCATATGTTTTCGACATTTCACTCATTTTATTTTTCTTTCTTTT
>OZ024742.1:298550029-298552529 GCA_964016885.1 Eledone cirrhosa | reverse complement strand
TATATATATATATATATGTGTATTCCGATGATTTGATCAGACACACACTGTATTTAAGGTCGAGTGACACAATTTCGAGTGATCAGCGGCCTTTAGACTCACCTGATCAATGAAACAATTGTTGATACTGTAAATAAAACCCTATTTGTACAGCCGACCATGTTATTTTTCACTCTTTCACTATATATATATATTTATATATATATGTGTGTGTGTAAATATATGTATATATATATATATATATATATGTGTGTGTAAATATATCTATGTATATATATATATATATATATATATGTGTGTGTAAATATATGTATATATATATATATATATATATATATATATATATCGACCACCACAACCAACGGATTTCACACCACCGGTCATCGTTCCAGCTATCCACTCCATAACATGAAAAATATCCGGCAACTCATCGATCGCACACTCCTCGGAACTACCTTAGTAACTTACCCACGGACATGCACTCACAATTTTTTTCGAACCACGCCACCTACATCCACACCACGTATAAACACCAACACACACGTGCATACCCCCACATATACACACTCAGCCTCCGGAATCCTCACCTCCACCCCTCTGACACCTCCCATCCACACGCACGCACACAACAACCTTCACCCCACACCACATACACACCTTTTCCTGAACATGGAACCTCGTCCTTCCCCCAACCCTCACATTCACATACACACACACACGTACACCTACACACATACACAAACACCACCTTCAGCCCTCCCCGCTCGGACCCCTACTCCACCCACCACCACCCCTACACGCCCCACACCGTTCCACTACTTTTTTATCTTTATGTTTATTTTTATTTGTACCCCTTCTACCGTTTTCCCTCCCTTTTCTCTCCCCCTTTTTTTTGTAAATAACTCTCCACCACTCCCCCACACCCTCCGAACTCTCTTCCCACCCACTTTTTTCCTGAAGAAGGGCTTATGCCCGATACGTCGCCTCCCCTCCCACTCTCAAGAGCGTGAAACTAATAAACCTTTGTTTGTACACCCTCTCTGTTTTTGTTCCCGTTCCAGTTTTCACTATATATATATATTTATATATATATATATATATATATATATATATATATATATATATATATATATAATGCTGAAACCGGTAATAGACAATTATTGAATATATATATAAATAAATGCCATTGTTAATTAATAAATAAATCAACTAATACCATAACACTTCACACAAAGAAAAGTATTTCGTTTCAATCATTTTCTAACCCAGAAAAAAGAGAGAAAGAAATAAAAAGGGAAAAAAAATATTTTTCTTCCTAATAATCGTCTTTTACTCCCTGTTTTCATATATATATATATATATATATATATATACATACATACATACATACATACATACATACATACATACATACATACATATATATATATATATATATATATATATATATATATATATATATATATATATATACGTTATAGTCGCATATATGTTATAGAATGCTGTTAGCTTCTCGCTAAAACAATCTCTATACCTCTCATTTATATTTATACTCGGATTCTTTTCCTGGAGTGCTTAAACTATCTGTGACTAATCCCGGTTTTTTTCATAAAAACTGTGATAATTATTGCTATTTTTGCTGAACTCCTTTTGTAGAGTTTTTTTCAGAATGTATTTGACTGCTATTTCTTGTAAATAAACATTCACTTACATCCTGACGTCACTAGCCCCGTTTTTCCCCATGTGCTTTTTCATAACTACACATGTTGGCGAACTAGCCAGTTTTAGAATTCCCTTTTTCGGATTATAATACTGTGAGAGCCCTGGTTTTCGGCTGAGCTCTGCTGATGAATGAAATCCAACCGTGACCATCTCCACTGAAAGTTTTCATGAAATAGTCTTTTAAGAATATACAGAGCATTTGATGTTATTCCAAATTGAAGGATAAGTGTTTTGAACTTTATTTTATCATGAGTTAAAGGTCTATTGATTTTTCCCTGGATTGCACTAAATTCTGTGGATGAATTTGTATCCTGATTCTCTTTTGAGATGAGTTTAAATTGTTTAAATTATTTTTCCTAAATCTTACGTTAACTACTTTTCCCATCTTGACGTTATAGTCGCATATATGTTATAGAATGCTGTTAGCTTCTCGCTAAAACAATCTCTATACCTCTCATTCATTTATATATATATATATATATATATATATATATATATATATATATATATATATATATATATATATATATACAAGCTTAAACATTTTTATAACTAATATAAAGCACTCAACGATGAGTGGAGTAAATATACAATATATTAATAAATGGAAACTATATTTATAAAACCATAATTATTTTATTATATATATTTCAAGGGTGATCAATGTAAATTATGGTGCGCTTTCATCAGATAAAATACAGATTTGTTTTATAAATAAATATTGACATACCCGGAAAAAAGACAACCTCAACGGTTGAAATTCGCTGGATAGTGACTA
>OZ024742.1:298547011-298549829 GCA_964016885.1 Eledone cirrhosa | reverse complement strand
CCTCTCTATCTCTCTCTCTCTCTATATATATATATATATATTATATATATTATATATATATTATATATTTGTGTTTGTGTGGAGGCACGTGGCCTAGGGGTAAGAGTGTTGGACTTACGATCATAATGTCGTGGGTTCGATTCCTGTGTTGCGTGTTGTGTTCTTGAGCAAAACACTTTATTTCACGTTGCTCCAGTATACTCAGCTGGAAATAAGTACCAGCAATAACTGGAGGTTTCACCCTGAGATGGACTGGCGTCTTGTACTCTCAGTCGCTTCACGCCATGAAACCGGGATAAGCACCGGCCATTTTATATATATATATAAGCAAAGGGATATTTAATGTGTTAGTAATTCAACAAATATATTTATAACAGATTCGAAGCACTCGACAAGTTTTTCTGGAGTATAATATCAATGATATTGAACCGTTGAGGTATCATTCCTGGGTATGTCGATATTTATAAAACAAGCTTTGTAATTTATCTGATGAAATATATATAATAGAATACATATGGTTTTATAAATATAGGTTCCATTTATTAATATATATATATATATGTATATAACGAAAGAAATGTGGTAAGGAACCAGGTGGACCATAACGCACCAAAGTACTCAATACTTAGGGTCTTACTTGTTCCTATATATATATATATATATATATTAAAATATAAATATTAATAAAATAGATGTTCTTTTGATCAATTACATTTTATTATACATATTTCGGATGTACAGCAGTACGTCCTCATCAGACAAAATATAATGATACATGACATACCCTGAGATGTTAAATGGTTAAGATTTAATCATCTCAGGGTATGTCATGTATCATTATATATTGTCTGATGAGGACGTACTGTTGTACATCCGAAATATGTATAATAAAATGTAATTGATCAAAAGAACATCTATTTTATTAATATTTATATTTTAATATTAATAACTCCGGAAAATTATATAACCGTAGAGTGCTTCCAATCTACTGTAAAACTCATTATTTGACATACTCATTGAATATTGTTTAACACTTTAATATATATATATATATATATATATATATATATTATAACGAAGGAAGTGTGGTAAGGAACCAGGTGGATCATATAACGCACTAGAGTACTCGATAGTTTGGGAAGGAGAGTGGGTAATAGGAAAATGTTTAGGACCTCGACGGCAGAGCTCAAGCCGTTTCGACATTTGTGCATTTTCTGGTGTTGTGTGTTTGTTATGCAGATACCTAAATATGGAATATGGGAGGGAAGATGTTATCTTAAAAGCGGAAACCAGGCTCGAATGCTTGTCACAAAGTTAACAGCACTAAAGGCACCCATGAAACCGGCTGATGGATTATGTTTACCACATAAGTATGTGACAGTTGGATTTGAATTTGGAATGCTAAGAGCCGCAACAAGCACCGCAATACATCTTATCTGACACTCTAACACTCTACTTTATCGACCTCGAAGAGTTGAATGGCAACACTAACCACGTTGTGATTCGAAATGAGAGTACTGAGAGCCGGAAAAAATACCGCATAACAAACACACAACACCAGCAAATGCACATTGCCTTGAACAGCACACAACTGCAGCAAATGCACAGAACTGCACATTTTGATAAATACACAATGCAGTAAGTGTACATAACTGCACATTGACTTGAATAGCACACAGCTGCACATTTCCTTGAACACAACTACGACAAATAAAGATAGCTATGAACATCATAGAACTGGAAGCAACTATACCTTGCCTTAAACAGCACAAAACTTCAATGATTATAAAACCCACAATTTAAATGAATCTAGTGTGCATCGAACGCTGACTTCACATTAAATTTAAAGATTCGTTTCATAGAAAATAATAGGCATTTAGATGCATGAAAAATAATAGAAGGAAATAATAAATACGGGGAACAAAGTGGGTGGGGGAAAGGTAGAACTGTACAACTGCATTCATCATATGTATGTGCAATTTGCAAAAATATTGTATCTTATATTGATTTGCTGCCAATAATTCTCCAATGACAAATTTGTCAAGTTTATATATCTAATAAGTCTTTGATAAATCGTATTCGTCTATTACATGAAAATCAGTGATTCCAGGATACAGGACTGATGATGTATCCAAGGTTTTGCATCCGTGGATGTGTGACGAACATGAACATAAATCTTATTCGTCTATAATATGAAAACCAATAAATATTAGATCCACTGAATGTACAGATGGTATTTAATAAATAGCGGTGGTAACTCCTGTAGCAAGGTCACCGCTTTTCTGGTAACAGGAGACGTTATTTCAACACAGAACTCCAGAGGTAGATCATATACAACAAAGCATCCAGTCCGACTCTTTAAGAATTCCACCAATGGTATATTAACAAGCTCTGAAGTGTTACCTTATTTATCAATGCCATCATGGTGAAAGAAAACGTTTATCTGGTTAGGACTTGAACTCAGATTTCTGCGCAAAGAGCCAGAACAAATGCCGATACATTTAACCCTACCGTTTAATGACTCTGCCAATTTGCCGCCTATAATACAGGTATTTTAAACCTGACGAAGCGACGTTCATCCCTTTATATATATATATATACATATATATATATTGGCCGTCTTCTAAAGCTTCGTCAATGCTGTACTAAGATTTATATATATATATATATACATATATATATATATATGTAGATAAATCTACCAAGAGTTTACGGTAGTGTCCAATCCGTATGAAGAACTCAATGTAATCCGGATATCATGGAAAGAAGAGATGCAATGAAAAATCACTTTCGGTGAAAGATAAACGGAATACAGAGT
>OZ024742.1:298524511-298534511 GCA_964016885.1 Eledone cirrhosa | reverse complement strand
AATGCGGTCCCTAGGGCATTGAAAATTCGAAATAGGTTTTGCTCAAAACACTCACACGCCCATGAGTATTACATGTGTAAAGTTTGAGAAGAATCGGTTGGGTGGTTCTCGAGTTTTAGGGAGTCAGACAGAGAGAGAGACATTCTCTGTTTTAGACATATAGATTACTTTTATATATATATATATATATATATATATATATATATATATAATTTTAAGTAACTCCCTTTGAGCCATTTTTTAATTATTTCATTAAAATTATGAAATACAGAAAGTCAGGTGAAAGGTTGTTTCTAAATGAATTCAGCCTAAAGTTAAATGGACTCTAAATACAGCAAAAGGTGTATAAGTATTACAATGATTTATTCGTGTTTTCGAATATAAACAACCCTATAGCTTTCACTGGCGAGCTTCATTTAAGGATAGGAAATTAGCAAGTAATAGTGTTGTTATATTTAATAAGTTTTATAACTAAAATCCTCAGTAACTCACGGCATAACTTCAAATTTAAATTGAAAAATGGAAAACAATTTTATAGAAAAAATACTTCTTTCAATTCATTCAAAACCTACGCATATAGCTTGTTACATATTAAGCTAACTACTTGATGAATGGACAGCTTAAGCGTGGATTATTTTTAGCATATCCTTCAGCTATATATTGGTACGTGTTAAATTGAAAAATGCATTGTCATAATAATCGTATTAAATCATTCCTTTTTATTTTGAAAATGTAAATCAGTGGCAAGTTTCTGTTTTTAATATTATTTCTGTAGTGTATTTTTAAAATTTTAAATATATATTGCCTAACCATAAAGGTCCAATAGATCTGCCTATTCACAATGAGACATACACATGTGCGTACACTACACTGCTACGTCTAATCAATATCACAGGGCAAGTATAGACCAACACTAGGTTCGTAAAAAGCTGATAATAGGTCTAGGCCAAATGGGAAATATAAGACCCTACACCCTGCTAATAAACCCATATCAAATAGGAAATGTAGCCTCCAAAAACTGGTAATAGGCCCAGTCCAGAGGAGAAATATAGGTAGCCATAACTGGTAATGCGCTCAGCTAGCCCAACCACAGGCATGTTAGACCAGCCCAGCATCAGCGAGGTGAAACTAGCTCAACCTCAGCTAGACCATCTCATAATCAGAAAGTACCAGGCTTTTCTCCTGGTCGGGACTCAGTTATTCATTCTCAGCCAAGTGAACTGGAAGAAGGTGAAATGCAATGCTATGATCAAAGACAACAAACCATCCGGTAAGGAGATCGAACCCTACCACCTTATACACTAGGCACGCGCTTTAACCCGACCTACTTAGATAACGATGTTTTGAAAGTGTCAATAACAGCTTCTGTATGTTTCATCTTATCCTCAAAATAAATTGATGCCGACGTTTCGTATTTAAAAGAAATACACTAACCACTAGCTTGTTAATTTAATCTTTAGCTGATGCTATCAACATAATCACCGTTATTTAGCCTATTGTTTTTATTTAGTCAGCCAAAACTTCATTGGCACTATACCATCTTTCTTCTTTAATTACTGCCTTTTTCTACTCTCATGTTGCCTGAAAAGGTTTACCTTTTGTTTTCTATATATAATCAAGGAGTAAAGGCTCTGTAAATGAGAATACGTACAATGTATACAATTTTGAAATAGTCCATTAAAATATCTTTCAACACATTCAAAGCTACGTTGCCCCGCCGCCAGAAGCTAGAGATTAAGCTAGCTCTGGTTGGTGAGCCAGAGAAGCTCAACAGTTGTTTATTTTAGACGATTTTCATTCAGCTTTCTTTCTCATCCCCTTCCTTCATTCTTTCTAGTAATAATACTATGTTTTCGTTATAATATTTGATTGCTTTATATTATAAAATATCAGCAGTTATTTTGCTTCAGCCATATTTATTTTTCTGAGTTCTGTTTTCTATAGCAATTTAAATTGCTTCTCGCCACAGAGTTTAATGATAATATTGATGCTGCTGTTCCTAAATTAGTGTGTGTTGTTTTACTTGTATGGACTGGGTTGGGAAGATAATATTCTTAAAATGATGATGTAGTTATGTAAATATGTTTGCAAGGGGCAAGGACTGCTATGGCAACAAACCGTGTTTCTTACATGCCCAAGTGGACGTGAATTTTTAGTATTTTTGTTTTGTTACACATGTCACCTATGGGTTTTTCTGTGTTGCAGCTTGTAATGATACGAAGTTTATACAGAGCCCATACCTAGATATTTAGTGACCTAGGCTATCTCTACTATATACACTCACTTCTATAACAGTAATTTTATACACTCTTCAATAGAGATTTTTTACACCAGGCCACCTTGAAGCTGACCTTTGTGGCCTCATAGATAAGTTTCCATTGTGAATGGGCTTTCGAGTCGCCAATATGTCTGAGATATCAAATGGCCATCTGCTTATTCTCGAATCCCGGAGTCAACCATATCTGTTGCAGAGTTCATACTGACTAGCTAAGATGTTGTGGCCAACTGTCTCACACACCGAGCCCTTTGGGTCTCTCTCTCTCTCTCTTTCTCGCTCTGCCAGGTCAGTGAAATTCATCCCATCAACAGATATTTGGTAAATACATTTGTAATGCCACCTTTTCAAGAAAACATGCATACGCATCATACCTGATACATAACATCACACAATTCCTCTGTGGTTAATTGTTCTTCGTGTATTGTCGTATAACTTCGATGAAAGTTATATTTAATAAATTAGTAACATAGCTGCTTTGTGTTATTGTAGTTTATATATTTCATTTCCATTGAGATCAAGTTACATCACTGACCCAAAGAACCCTCACATCATCATGGACACTGTTACTCCCTTGCACACCCGTAATCTCTAGTTACACTGTATCTGACACATCCATCTTCCTTCGCCTATACTCTATACAAAACAGTGGCCACATCACTGAGCATTCCACAAATGAGTACACACACAACAGAATAATAATTTCAACGTACAGTTTGGCAGGCTGACAAACTTTTTTTTTTTTTTCTACATTTCATGCTCTGACCACACCAACACAATTACTAAACTTGTTTTATGATCCGCACTCACTCACACCAAATCATGTCACGGATCATAAAACCATTCGTCCCCCTCGACAATTTTGGATATTCCTGCAACGCTGACAGTCGGTCATTTTTCCCTAATCACAGGAAATTATTATATATTTACATGAAGAGTTAGAGATGGAATCGGTATTTTGCTCTTGTTTATAATAAACTGGTTAATGAGGGGATTTATAGGGTTAAAACCATCATATAGTGTGTGTAACTTGTTATCTGTGTGATGGGTGCAGTGACCTAAATTTTTCGAAAGGGTAGGAGCTAGACTGATTCGCTTCTTGGAACCTATCCTTTTTGTAAATGTACATATCTATGTTAGCCACTTCCGTTAATTATACTGAAGCTATCGACTAGAGGCTGTACACCTCAATGTTTTCTATCAGTTAAATTGTTTCTTCTCTGAATTGTTCAAAGTAGTTAGGAAAGAATACAAGAAACATGTCGTCTGTATAAAATTCGATTTTCTCTTTTGAAAAGAAAGTAACAAGTTGATGTCAACATCCGTCCGCTAATTCTTGTTTCGCGGAGATAAAAAGAAATAATTTGATAAGTGAATATAAAAGGATGTTTGGCAATTACTGCATATCGTTTACGAAAACGAAATTGGCCTTAGGGCGACGGAGATAGTGCAATGGCAGCACGTCGACTTCCTACTTTAGATTATCTGGTTCAGTGCGTTATGTTTCCTAACTTTAATCCCATTGCTGTCAACATTTCTGCTCAGAAAACTTCTGTAACTACAGAGGAAACGAATTTGTCAGAAAAAGCAAGAATTTTTGATTAATAACTTTCTTTTTTCTTTTCCGCTTTTTAGATTTTAAGTTTTTCTTTTCTAAATTCTAAGATTTTAAAAAGACATTTCTATTTTAAGAAAGAAAAAAAAACTTACATCGATCAACAAACTAGTGTGTAGTTATTAAATACATGTACATTAAGAAAGGACAAACATGGAATAAAGAATTTTAGTGAAAATAGTGCAGAGAGCGAATTGACATCTTTAGTCAAACTGAATGCCTTCTTAAAATAATAGGAATTCACCAGTAGCTTTTGTTTTTATTCACGCCACAAGCTAGATCAGAAGTGGGGGTTAGCTGGATCGAATGCGTCAGTTGGCATGGACCAACATGTCTCAAGATCTAGTTTTTAAATTGTTTTGTTACTTGTAAATACAACATGTGTGCTACATATAAATGTATATACCCATAATCTATATATAAATTATGTTTCGCATTGATTATTAAAAACAAGGCTATAAAATCTTTTATTCACACATGTATAAAAATATACAGAACGAAAACACAAACACAAATGATATATGCAAATATAAACACAGTGAAGTGGTCGTGTCGGCGACACAACAAAAAGCGCTCAGTTCACACTGTAAATGTGGTTGGCGTTAGAAAGGGCATCCAGCTGTAGAAACCAAGCCAAAATCTGCCCCGGGTGAGCTAAACATGGGCCTCAGACCCGATTCTCTCCCTAAGGGTCAACCTGTTCTACCCATGTCAGCGTGGAAGATGGACGTTAAACGCTGATGATGATGATGACGATATATATATATATATATATATATATATATATATATATATATATATATATATATATATATATTATATATATATATATATAAAGACAGTATATAGAAAAAATACACAAAGAGGTATGTGTTCAATTATAGGGGATTGAATACCACCAGAGTGAAAAAACATAGTGTATATGAAAGGAATGGAGAATACATATCAATTAAAAGAATAAATTCCTTTCGTATACAATATGTTTTTCACTCTGGTGGTATTCTATCCCCTATAGTTGAACACATACCTCTTTGTGTATTTTTCTCTATATACTGTCTTATAAAGTGCCCGGATTCTATTCCTTGAGGTCATTAAATTATAGAGGATTAACGCGAGTCTTTAATTCCATTTTTTAATTTGATATATACACACACACACACACACACACACACACACACACACACACACACACACACACACACACGCACACACACACACACACACATATATATATATATATATATATATATATATATATATATATATATATATATATATTCTTTCCTCACTCACACTTCGACCAGGTCGGATGGTCTTTATTCTCTCTCGTCTATGATTTCACAGAACATATGTTCACCGATTTCAGGGACTTGACTCCTTCTACCTCACTTTTCGTTGCATTACCATCTTTGTTTGTTTACTGTCTCTTTATTTTATCGACCCCGTAAGGATGAAAGGCAAAGTTAACCTCGGAGTTAAGAATAATGTAAATAAATTAGTAGAACGAAAATGACAGAGGTTATTAAAATCATAAAAGTAATAATAATTAAATATATACATACACGCATCTATATACGTACATACACGTGCATATATATATATATATACAAGTGTGACTGCCCATGCCAGCATTGAAAACTGGCATAAAACTGAATATGGTGTTATATATATTTTCTGTCAAATGTATTGATATAATTTTGTCTCTAAAGTTATTTCGATCTCAACCAGTTTCTTCTGAAGTCATTTAATCTCATAAAGATATCTAAATTGGTAAGGATTCACTGTGGGGTATATTATAATGAGCAAATAATGGCACACCAGAATACCACAGATTTGGCATAGAAATCTAAGAATATGTGTGTTCCAACTATATACTATTGATCATGCTTAAACGACAACAAAATAGCTCTTAAAAGTAATAATAAATGTATTAGAATCATTTTAAAAAATATTTTCTTTTGGAGCAAATATTCAATTTTGACTTTCAGTAACTGTTTACTTAAGTGTAACTTAGATACACATTAATTTGAAACATTTTTAGATCTATGAACATTACAGTAATAATCATTTGATTTTGTTCTGCTGCAGTCTTTTCAAATTTAAAACGTTGTCATGTGAAGTTGTCATGGTAATCACTGACTAAAGAAAAATATTCCCAAGTGTTTTTCTCTTTGGAACTAGAGACATACTTTAGCTATCTCTAGACAACAGAAAAAACAACAGAATTAGATAAAAAATATTATTCCATTTTCCTGTTATTATTTCAAACACGCTTTTCATACCAGTTAAATTTCATCTGTTTTTTTGTTCAAAAATAGTATTATTTCAAGTATCAAATTTTAGTAGTCAGTAGAACACAATAAAGAAGCTTGTCACGGAACCAGCAAGGCTAATCCTTGCTTTAATAAGAAATATTGCCTTAAAATCCTTGTTTTAGTTTATGAGAGAAAGATCTCATCATTAAGTTTAACCCTATATTTTACCATATTTACGTAAAATATTTTTCAGTTAATCAAGGAAGACGTCTTAAATCAAATATGAACATTTTATAATGAAGTTTTATATAAGAAACAGAAAGCAGTCTTAGGCAAGTTCGTGTATGAAAGGGTTAATTTCTTGTCTGAATTAGAAAATATAAAAAATCAATGATAATATACTTGATAATGGTAAATATTTTATTCTATTGCTGCATTTTCTCTGCATTTATCCTTCTATTTAGACTATTCTTAATCTTTTTGCCATGTGTTGCTATGTTTACTCATTATCACATGTTCTATCATTATCCTTCTCTTCACCTTCATCTGCTGCTAAATTTTCCTAAATTTTTGCTTCTTTGTATTTTTCTCTTTCATCACTTCCTATGTCTTTCTTTTCCATATCTCTGTTTTTTGTTACATATACCATAATTCATTCTCACAACATAATGATAATGGATTACTAGTTTTTCAGTAATTCCCAATGTGCTTTCTATTAACATTGTTTCCCCAGAAGTAACTCTAAATAATAATAAATTTCAATCCACTTATATTAGTGAGTGATTGTCATCATTAGACAGTTTTATATTCTCAGTGCTTGTTATCATTTGTCAAATGATAACAAGGAGGGAATTTATACTCTCTCTCTCTCTCTCTCTCTCTCTCTCTCTCTCTCTCTCTCTCTCTCTCTCTCTCTCTCTCTCTCTCTAAATGTATATATATATATATATATATATATATATGTGTGTGTGTGTGTAGAATATAGTTTGTTTTGTTTGTTTCTTGTTTAAGGAAACAAATAATACCTAAAAGATATAAATTAGATTAAATCGAATCATGTTTTCCTTCTTATCTTTTTGAAATTTATTATCTTTAAGGCATGATCTGAAAATAAAATTAATAACCGAATTGATGAATATAATTGCAAGAGTTATAGAGAGAGGGTGGCAGCAACAGTGTGAGATATTTTTTTAAACCTACACTGTATGAAAAATATTGTTTATCCTCAAATTATGAATGAGTTAAACATCTCCTTTTGGTAGTTTCAGTCCTTTGTTAATTTCATTTGATTTATATGTAATTAAGTACTGTATATACACATATATATATATATAATATATATATATATATATATATATATATATATATATACTAGCAGTAAAGCCCGGCGTTGCTCGGGGTCGCTCAGTAGCTGTGTTAAAGTTACAATGTTAAGTTTCTTTTTTGGCTTAAAAACTGTAATGTCTACTGTGCAGACTTGCATGTGGTGTTTTTGATTAATATTCCCTCAACCAACAATATGCCTTATGAAGTTAAGAAAACATAACGATAACCCGAATGTTATAACAAAAGAGGATGCTGGGGATAAAAACTGCACTGGTTATTTATTAACAAAGATCGAAAATGTAAACACTGCAACGCAGAGAAAAACATTAGCGTAACCAAATTATCAGTTATGTCTGTCTGCACGCCTATATCACCTCTCTGCACGACTGTCTGTCTGCACGCCTATATCACCTCTCTGCACGACAGTCTGTCTGCACGCGTATATCACCTCTCTGCACGACTATCTGTCTGCACGCGTATATCACCTCTCTGCACGACTATCTGTCTGCACGACTGTCTGTCTGCACGCCTAACGAAATTTACAGATACAGCCCGGCGTTGCTCGGGGTCGCTCAGTAGCTGTGTTAAAGTTACAATGTTAAGTTTCTTTTTTGGCTTAAAGTCTGTCTGCACGCCTAACGAAATTTACAGATACATATAAGTTTTGCTTTTTTTTACGAAATATTTGCTTGTTTTACGTAGTCTTTAAATAGACTTGTTTTCAAGTAAAAATATTGTTTTAAAAGGCTTTTAAATGGAAATGAAGCAAAACGGAAGATTAGTGTTCGAACTGATGAATTTTGCAGTGTGTTAATGTCATTTTAAACGCTGAGAAAGCTAGCGTAATTTTTTTAATTTTTGCACGCAGACGCTCAATGTAAACAGAACAAAGGGAAATAACTGATCACTTACGCTCAAAAATCGATACATTATATTCGATTTCGTCAGATAGGGCGGGTCAATTTGAAATATTTTTTTTCCGATGTCTTCGCTAGGGCTCAATGTACAAGTATAGCAATTTCGGTGCAATTCCGCGAGAGATTCTAAGAGGAGATGTGTGCCAAAAATCGATAGACAGACAGACAACCACAGTTTTATATATATAGATTATATATATATATATATATATATATATATATATATATATATATATATATATATATATATATATGTATGTGTGTGTGTGTGTGTGTGTGTATATATATATATATATATATATATAGAGAGAGAGAGAGAGAGATTTATATGTAATTAAGTACTGTATATGCATATATATGTGTGTGTATGTCTGTATGTATATATATAAACATATATATATATAACGGCGATGAATTAGTTTTGCGAGGTTTTTGATATGAAATCGTGTGTCGAAACAAATATTGTTATACTTGGGGAGGGTCATATTTGTGTAATAATATTGCCCAAATTAATAACAGAACACACTCACTGTTTGGTTGGTTTTCGCTTCTGTGTCTTATATATCGGTTAATTTAATTTATTCGGTCCTCACTGTTACCATTGATTGACCACTGTGTATTGGTTATTGTATTCTATCTTAGTTTACTAGTGTGTGTTTATATGTGTTTGTTGTTATTGTGCTTGTGTATGTATTTATTTATTTATATACGAACATGCCAGACATCAACACGACGGTAACATAGACAACATAGAAATTAGAATAATATCTAAACATAGAAATGACCCAGCAGATAGGCAAATCAGAGAGGCCAGCGAAATAGAACTTAGAAGGCCAAGGCTAAACAGAAAAAATGAATGGAATAACAACAACACCCAAACAAACAATACTGACCTAAGAGAAGTATAAATATATAAATAAATACATACACAAGCACAATAACAACAAACACATATAAACACACACTAGTAAACTAATATAGAATACAATAACCAATACACAGTCACCCAAACACGAACACACATCAAACACTATACACACACGTAAACGCATGCGCAGAGAAGACAAAAAATAAATAAATAAATAAATAAATAAACAGACTAAATAAAGATGGCGTAGGCATACAATACAACGGGAAGAAACATAATAGCACCACTGAGGATGTTGCAGATGTGCAACGAAAGAACTTTGTTAGACTATATATATGTGTTTGTGTCTATATTATATCTGTATTTTTTACCGTTGTTCAGTCAATGGTAACATTGAGGATCGAATAAATTAAATTAACCGATATAAAAGACACAGAAGCGAAAACCAACCAAACAGTGAGTGTGTTCTGTTATTAATTCTGGCAATATTATTACACAAATATGACCCTCCCCAAGTATAACAATATTTGTTTCGACACACGATTTCATATCAAACACCTCGCAAAACTATATATATATATATATATATATATATATATATATATATATATATTGTTCTTCAGGGAGTAATCCAGTTCGTATAAATCCATACTGACGTTCATGAGATACAAAATTGTGTAGGACACGAGGATATAGAGAGCGCTCCCAGGGTAGGAAGCCAAATTCGCACGTGGTGAAGAATCT
>OZ024742.1:298512011-298519511 GCA_964016885.1 Eledone cirrhosa | reverse complement strand
CTACTATAGTTAGTAGTAATCAGCCAATGCTATCTTACGATGACAGGTTAATAAGTTGAGGTCAAACATACTAAAAAACTAATACGAAATATTAATTCAGAATCCCAAAACATAAATACTAATATACAAGAAACTAATGCAGAAATACCACTAAGAAATTTAGAAATCACGGAAATGGGGCAGTAACCAGAAAGAAAGTATCTTAAAATTACGGGGTGGGGGTACTGAGGCTACAGAGGACCAATGTGTTGCATCGGGGTGGGCGAGAAGGTGAAAAGAAAGAGCGACAAGGAAGGAGATCTGGGGTGGAAGGACTAGGTACAGATGGGGGAAGAAGGAAATATAGAGGAAAAGATAAAAAATATGAAAAAGTTACGTCTACCTTTCTAAGCAGGGTTTATCCCTTACAAAGTCGGCAAGTGGGGTGTTTCAGACCTTGTCATTATGGGGTTTGAGGGCGAGGTAAGTCCTATGCAATCTGTGTATATATATATATGTATATGTGTATATATATATATACATGTATATATATATATGTATATATGTATATAAATGTATATATATATATATATATATATATATATATATATATATATATATATATATATGTATATATATGTATATATATATATATATATATGTATATATATATATATTCATTAGTTAAGCAAAACAAGCCCACAAATTTCACAAGGAAGACATTATTAAAAGTTTGTCAACGTATTTCAGTTTAATGCAAGGAATGTAGAGAATAATAATAATAACATTAATAATAATAGTTTCTACAATGTCCGTTTACAATTGTTTCGCTACTCCATATAATATTTCTGGATCAGATGACTATATATCATTATTGATCTGGTTCAGTTGAAAATAATTAACATATTTAAAAACATAAAAACGGACATTATTATTATTAATATTATTATTAATGTTAGAAACAATTATTATTATTAATATTATTATTATTCTCTACATTCCTTACATCAAATTAAATATGTTGACAATCTTTTAATTGTGAAATTTGAAGTCTTGTTTTGCTTAACTAATGAATATTTCCAGCTCTGCGCACCTAACTGTTGCATGAACCCAGCCACCTAGGCTGCTTCCTACTGCATATTGCACATTGACCACATGCCTTTATGCTTTTGCTTCTAACTAATTCACCAATGTCTCCACTCCTATCTTCTCTCCTATCTCCATCTCTCAAACCAAATAAATATATATATTTTTTTTTAAAATAAGACTCCAGTTGCATTTTCGATTTCATCTCTTTTTCTTTATACTTTCACTCATGTAGGACACCTCGGTTATTTTTCAATTTGTAAAAAAAAACCTCACTTTCTAATATATATATATGTATATACATATATGTATATATTTATATATATATATATATATATATATATATATATATATATATATATATATATATGTATATTTATGTATATACATATATGTATATATTTATATATATATATATATATATATATATATATATATATGTATATTTATGTATATACATATATGTATATATTTATATATATATATATATATATATATATATATATGTATATACCATATATGTATATATTTATATATATGTATATATATATATATATATATATATATATATATATATATATATATATATATATATATATATATATATAATGTAGGAGGTGAGTTTTATTGTAGTACAATAAAGCAATTCAGATATCGGATAAGAAGCACTCTACAGTTTGTAGGACTGGAGTATACATAATATATAAGATCAAAAGATGGTTAAAAGAGTTCCATGTATTTTATTATGCGCATTTCAAAAACAAATATCATCATGCAATAACATTTGTGTTTTCATCAGATAAAATAGGAAGACATGATATGAAGGTTAAAAAACACTTGTGAATAGTGCAGTTTTAAATCAACATATATATATATATATGTATATGTATATATATATATATATATATATATATATATATATATATATATAATATAAGATCAAATGATGGTTAAAGGAGTTCCATATATTTTATTATGCGCATTTCAAAAACAAACATCATCAAGCAATAATATTTGTGTTTTCATCAGATAAAACAGGAGAACATGATATGAAGGCTAAAAAACACTTGTGGATAGTGCAGTTTTAAATCAACATATCTGATATCATGATATGTTGATTTAAAACTGCACTATCCACAAGTGTTTTTTAGCCTTCATATCATGTTCTCCTGTTTTATATGATGAAAACACAAATATTATTGCTTGATGATGTTTGTTTTTGAAATGCGCATAATAAAATATATGGAACTCCTTTAACCATCTTTTGATCTTATATTATGCATACTCCAGTCCCACAAACTGTAGAGTGCTTCTTATCCGATATCTGCATTGCTTTATTGTACTACAATAAAACTCACCTCCTACATATATATATATATATATATATATATATATATATATATATATATATATATATATATATATATATATATATAAATATATATATGTATATGTACATATATATATATATATATGTATATGTATATATATATATATATATATGTATATATATATATATGTATATATATATGTATATGTATATATATATATGTATGAATATGTATATATATATATATATATATATGTATATATATATATATGTATGTATATGTATATATATATATATATTTGTATATATATGTATATATATATATATATATATATATATATATATATATATGATATTAAACAAATGGAAACTATATTTATAAAACCATATTTATTTCGTTATATATATTTCTGGGATATCATATTAAAAATATGGTATGCCTTCCTCAGACAAAATACAATACATAAGCTGTTTTATAAATAATTAGTGACATACCTTGTAATAATGCAACTTCCATTTAAAAAGTTGATTTGGTAGTGAAACTGTTATGACAGTTATATAGAAAGAAAAACGAAGATGAGAAGAAGATGAAGAGATGTATGTAAATAAAAAAAAGAAGAAGATGAAGAGATGTATGTAAAGAAAAACAACGGAGCGAGATAGAGAGACAAGGAGATATGGGAGAGAGAAATACATTGAGGAGGTGAAAAAATATAGTAGGCTGCTTTTGGACAGATGATCATCGTATATGTGAGAGGTTAGGGGAAGGGATACAGTTAAACTAGTGTATAGGAGAAAAAGAAAGAAAGATGATATATTTAAAATATATTAAAAATATATTATGTCTCATCCATTTGAATTATCAATTTTTATGAATTAGGTATTATAATGTAAATATCAGTATTCATGAATGAGACACATATCCATAATGTGTGAAAAAATGACCACATGCTCAGTTTAAAAATTCTTAGGTCTATAAGCAAAATCTGAGATAAAACTTCAAACATAAGTATATATGCATTCTCGTGAAAAAAAAGAGAAAAGAGAAGGTTATCTCAAATTCAAGTTGATAAATATAGCCGCACATGTGAACCTACGTGATACGCTGCACAGATTCTTATATTTCATGAAAAACTTCAATGCGTTACAAACGATTCCACCCTACATACATTTACATACATATATACATATAGACATAAAATATATAAGATATACATTAACATCTAAAATAACATTCCAGCCTCACTTGCATGATCATCGATCAAGCATAGAGTAGACAACAGATATCAATATTAAAATTAAAAACGCCAAGAATATCTTCGTCACTCCACAGAGTATCTAGGGACGCAAGAGAACATAGTATGCCACGCATATCGGTTACATAGAATCAGAATCAAAAGCAAACAAAACCAAAATTGTTCACCAAGCCTTATTTAGCAGAAATCATTCAAAACTTATTCTACAAATGCTCTTATATTTATTATAGAAGTTTATCCAGCTTAAAAATTTATTCAAAAGATTGTGAACAACGCCAATTTTAGGGTAGTTTATTTAATCTCATTAATTATATATTCATGCAGAAAGTTGCATTATTACAAGGGGTATGTCACTAATTATTTATAAAACAGCTTATGTAATGTATTTTGTCTGAGGAAGGCATACCATATTTTTAATATGATATCCCAGAAATATATATAACGAAATAAATATGGTTTTATAAATATAGTTTCCATTTGTTTAATATCGTAAACCTACTCCAGAAACTGTTGAGTGCTTTTATATCAGTTATAAAATATTTACTCGTTGTAACCCAACAATCTTAAATAAAACTTTTGCATATATTTTGCTCCAATACCGTTGAGCGCTTTATATTATAACTGAAAAAATGGAATTCTTTAAGATCTCTTCTTCTCTAAAAGACATACCTCTACCTAGAAACAAGGACTTTATTAAACAACTAACAGATAAATCAGACTCCTTTATAAGGAGAATCAGGTGGCGTGCATTCCACTTTGATAAATCTAAATCTAACGTAAACGAAAATGTCTCAGACCTAGACAGAGTCTTCAAATCTAAAAAATATCCACCCCCCAACAAACTTTTGAATGATTTTGAAAACGATATAATTTCTATCATACAAGGAGTCAGATTCAAGAGAAACTTCAATGGCCAGGAATATCTGAAAAGCATTAAGGATAACATTGCGAGCTTAGAGAGAACAGAGAAGATCTTGGTGAAATCGGACAAAACCAACAACCTCTATGGAGTGGAAAAAGACATGTATAATGGCCTCATACTGAAAGAACTAAGGGAAAAGTACAAGGTAGCAGATAAGGCTGAACTTGAGAAAATGAATGTTGAGGCATCATGTATAATGCATGAGTTGGAAATTGAGAACAAAACACAACCTTTCGTGCCTAGAAAACCCAAGATCAATATGAAAGATCACAAAAGAAATTTTGAAAATGACTTGCCAGTCAGGTTGATTGCACCATCAAAATCTGACCTGGGTAAACTTAGCAAGAACATTCTAGACAGAGTGATACAGCAAATTAAGGACTTGAATTGTTTACCTGGCTTGACCTTGTGGAAGGGAACTGGGGAGGTCATTGAGTGGTTTAATGAAATTAAATATAACAATAATAATAAATTTATTCAACTAGATATTGCTAACTACTATTCATCCATTACCCCTAATCTACTTAATAAGGCACTAAATTACGCATTCAAGCATACAGGTCTAACTAGCAATGAAATGCACATTATATTATCGGCAAGGAAAACTTTGATAGAATTTAATAACCAACTATGGACTAGGGCAGATAGAGATAATAATTTTGACATTACTATGGGATCATCAGACTCAGCTCAGGTAACGGACCTTGTGGGCCTATTTATAATTAATTCGCTGCATAGGAAAATACCCGGTGTTACCGGAGGTTTATATAGAGATGACATGCTTTTACTTATTGAAAATAATAACTCTGAACTAAATAAGAAAAGAAAACAAATTATACAATTTTTTAATTACCTTAATCTAAAAATAGAAATTGAGAATAACCATAGAATAGTCAATTTCCTAGACGTAACATTTAATCTCAACACATGTCTTCACTATCCATTTCACAAGTTAAATGAAAACTTGAATTATGTCAATTTTAGCTCCAATCACCCCAGATCTGTCAAAAATACTATAGTGAACTCTGTTCAAAAACGTATCTCTAGAATCTCTTCCAATAAAAATATTTTTGACGAAAAAGCCCAGTTATTATAATGAAGCTTTAGCTAGAGCAGGATATAATGATAAAATTATGTACATCGATAATAGACAAACTAACCAAAATAACAACAATTTTAATTACAGTAACAACTTTAACAACTATAATAGAAAGCACTACAATAATTTCAAAAACCAGAAAAGAAATAGAACTAGAAATATAATATGGTTTGCCCCCCCTTTCACACTAAACATTAAAACCCACATCGCTAAACTATTTTTTAATGTCCTTGACAAACGCTTCCCTAGAACACATAAGTATCACTCAATTTTTAATAGACATACTATAAAATTAACGTACTCGTCCACCAAAAATTTAGCACAAAATATTAATAGAATAAATAATAGGAATCTAAAACCTAGCCAAAATACCGAAAATAGCCTAAACAATATTCAACTAAAAAACTGTAACTGTAGAGATAGATCTAAATGTCCGCTAAATAACAATTGCTTAGTTAAATATATAATATACAACTGTAATGTTAGAACTGATTTAAATTCTTTTAATTATGTTGGTTCCACCTCGACAGAATTTAAACTTCGCTATAATAATCACAAAAATTCTTTCACGGATCCAAATAAAAAATCCTCAACATCGCTGTCAGGGTTACTCTGGCAACTTAAACATGATAAAGTTGGATATTCGATGGTTTGGAATATAGTCTCAAAAGGGATTCCTTTTAATTCCTCTTCTGAGACATGTGACCTCTGCGCGGAGGAGATATTCTTTATACTAAAATCTAAAAATTCCCTTAATTTACGAACCAATTTATTCAGCTGTTGCAGACATAGATTGAACTCAACATTTAAATATAAATATAAATTTAAAATGTAGTATAAAATGTAGTATATTTACTTAAGGTATTTGACTATTTATGAAACTTGGCGATAAATCTTTCGATTCCTTCAATTTTTTTTTTAAAAACCTTTCTGCATGAATATATAATTAATGAGATTAAATAAACTACCCTAAAATTGGCGTTGTTCCCAATCTTTTGAATACATTTTTAAGCTGGATAAACTTCTATAATAAATATAAGAGCATTTGTAGAATAAGTTTTGAATGATTTCTGCTAAATAAGGCTTGGTGAACAATTTTGGTTTTGTTTGCTTTTGATTCTGATTCTATGTGACCGATATGCGTGGCATACTATGTTCTCTTGCGTCCCTAGATACTCTGTGGAGTGACGAAGATATTCTTGGCGTTTTTAATTTTCATATTGATATCTGTTGTCTACTCTATGCTTGATCGATGATCATGCAAGTGAGGCTGGAATGTTATTTTAGATGTTAATGTATATCTTATATATTTTATGTCTATATGTAAATGTATGTAGGGTGGAATCTTTTGTAACGCATTGAAGTTTTTCATGAAATATAAGAATCTGTGCAGCGTATCACGTAGGTTCACATGTGCGGCTATATTTATCAACTTGAATTTGAGATAACCTTCTCTTTTCTCTTTTTTTTCACGAGAATGCATATATACTTATGTTTGAAGTTTTATCTCAGATTTTGCTTATAGACCTAAGAATTTTTAAACTGAGCATGTGGTCATTTTTTCACACATTATGGATATGTGTCTCATTCATGAATACTGATATTTACATTATAATACCTAATTCATAAAAATTGATAATTCAAATGGATGAGACGTAATATATTTTTAATATATTTTAAATATATCATCTTTCTTTCTTTTTCTCCTATACACTAGTTTAACTGTATCCCTTCCCTTAACCTCTCACATATACGATGATCATCTGTCCAAAAGCAGCCTACTATATTTTTTCACCTCCTCAATGTATTTCTCTCTCCCATATCTCCT
>OZ024742.1:298504511-298507011 GCA_964016885.1 Eledone cirrhosa | reverse complement strand
TGGAATGATGAGATTTCCAGTGACGAATTATAGTACCAAGTGAACTCAATGGCACATTTAACTGACAAGATATCTTTCTATAACCAACACCATTTGTATGAAGGTCTACAATGCGTTTATGGAGGTCTTGATCAATCAGTTTATTTTTCCCCATATTGTCAATGTTTACAGGATGGTTGTCAATGTTTACAGGATGGTTGTCAGACAAATAATGACGTAATGTTTTTAATAGTCCTTAGAAGTTACCTTAAACCTAATCTAGAACATTCTACTGAATTTTAAATCTGAAAATTTTCTTGAAAAAAAGCGATAAATGTAAAATGTGTTGTAAACTTTTGCGTTATAAAAATATTGATTTTTCTTAATGAGTTATTTCCTTGTTATTTAAAAAAAAATATGATTGTATCATTAAATGCCTTATTATATGTTCTATCAGTAGTTAAATTTTCATTACCCTAACTTTATTAAAAATACCTAAAACCGCATTTTTCCTAATGTGTTGTAAACTTTTGCGGGGCACTGTATATATCTATAAATATATATATTGTGGGACAGCTGACCTGGCTGCATTGTCTCCAGAGCCAGGGTCATCCACACCAGCACTCGAGACCACCACAGTTAAGGGACCCAGAGTGGCCGCCGCTGACACCAGACCAGGTGTCATACCGACAGCCATTACTGGCACCCCAAAAGTCACACCAGTGCTGCTGCTGAATGTCAGAGGCCTGGTGAAACTCAGCAACATGAGTAAAATTTCCTACCTGGGAGAATTAGCCATAAGCAATCAAGCACTATGCATGGCACTAACCGAAACGCACCTGACAAGCAGTATAGCAGATGCAGAAATACATATACCGAAATATACTGTATTTCGTTCGGACAGGAAGGAGAGAACTCATGGTGGGGTTTCTCTGTATATCTGTGAAGATGTCACACCAATTGTACTGTTGACACATTCAAACTCAGTCTGTGACACACTGATAATACATATGAAGCAACTACAGACAGTAATATGTGTCACATATCGGCCTCCCGATGCCCCGAGTCATGAGGGTAAATTTGAGGATAGCCTAAGTAGGATAGAAGAGGTCCTTGACAAACTGGACCAGGGTCTCAACATCCTACTGCTGGCTGGGAGACTTCAACCTACCAAAGGTCAAATGGTCTGAGGGCCACTTCCTCCCTGGAATGACGTCAATAGAACAGAGACAGACGGAATCCCTGCTGGCCCTCACACACAGGCTGTTCATGGATCAAGCAATACTCCTCCCAACAAGAGGCGAAAATGTCCTGGACCTCTGTTTTACAAACAACGAAGTGCTCATCCACAATGTAAAGGTGACACCAACAATTCTCTTGGATCATAACTTAGTAGAGCTAATGATATGTGGTCCAAGAGAACCAACAGAGACAAAACCACCAAGAAGCTCCTGGACACATTCCAGCCTTAACTTCTACAAGGCTAACTGGAAAAAGATTAAGAGAGAAATCCGGAAGCAAAGATGGAGTGAAAACACCGCCACACAAGACACTAACACACAATTTCAACACTTCATGACAACGATACACACTATATGCAAAAAGTTTGTCCTGGAGAAAGAGGCAAACAGACACAAAAATCTTATTCCCAGAGATAGGAAAATCCTTATGAGACGTAGAACTAAACTCTCAAACCAGTTGAATAGTCAACAAAACAAAAACAAGAAGGAATCCTATTTGAAACGGGCACTACTTGACACCGAGATTGCACTCAAACATTCCCATGAGAATGAGAGAGCAAAGAAAGAGAACAGGGCCATAGAAAACATTAAAACAAACCCTAAGGCCTTCTTTAAATTTGCAAAAGAAACTGCCTCAGTACACTGCAAGATTGGGCCACTCTTCCATACGGATGGTTCATTAACCGAAAACTCCCAAGAGATATGTGAAATACTGAACGAACAGTACAAAAGTGTGTTCACATGTCCACTGAGGCACATGCAAATAACGAAGCCAGAGGAGTTCTTTGATGCCACAACACTACATCAAGAAATGGCAACCATCAACCACATAGACATAATGGAGGAGGATGTGGTGTACGCCATTGATGAAATTAGAACAGACTCGGATGCTGGACCTGATGGATTCCCAGCAGTTCTCTTAAAAATATGTAAGCGGGCCTTAGCAACTCCACTGAAGATGCTCTTCAGAAGCTCCTTGGCTAATGGTGTACTACCCAGGGAGCTGAAAGAAGGCACAATATGCCCTATCCATGAAGGAGGTAGCAGAGCAGAGGCCAAAAACTATAGGCCAGTCTCCCTGACGTCGCATATCAGTAAGGTCATGGAGCGAGTCGTCAGAAAGAAACTGATCACTTTCCTCGAGGAAAATGACTGCCTGACTAGCACGCAACATGGCTTCCGGCCAGGAAGAAGCTGCCTTACACAGCTGCTACATCACTACGACTGGGTACTGAGACAACTACTAGACAGCTCACATGTGGACGTGATATATCTTGACT
>OZ024742.1:298394511-298494511 GCA_964016885.1 Eledone cirrhosa | reverse complement strand
GGGGGGGGGTATTTTGTTAGAGGTGCCTACTGACTAGTAGGTTTTACTTTATATTTAGGTAAGGCGGGTCTTCTCTATTACTGAGTACCGCCAAATATCTCAGTCCAGTGACATTGTCTTGGAGAGGTGTAAGTGTGTGAGGTCGGAATTTATCAAGTCGTCCCAGGTTTTTCTGGGTCTGCCTACTCCGTGGCTACCGTCTATTTTTATTGCCCTGCACTTTTTTATACAGCTGTCGTCTTTCATGCGCATCACGTGACCATACCAACGTAGCCTTCTCTCGAGTAAACAACATCTGATCCCTTTTATTTCTAATTTTTCCGTTAGTTCGTTAATGCTTTGCCGTTCACGTATATTACTATTACACATCCAGCGGAGCATGCAAGCTTCGTTCCTCTCTAGTCTGCGTATATCCTCTGCACACAATGCCCAGGTCTCACTACCATGCAACATTGCTGTTCGTATGCAGGCATCATACAGCCTGCCTTTCATTTTTAGGGAGAACCCTTTAGCGGCTAATAGTGGTATAAGCTCTCTGAACTTTTTCCATCCAGTTCTGACTCTAGCTACTGTACTTTCAGATCACTCTCCCCACTGCTGATTTTGTCACCTAGGTAACGGAAGCTGTCCACTATCTCTATAGAACCCTCTGCGCAATTGAAAGAGCTAGTATTTCTTGGGCACTTGCTGCTACTTATTGCACCAGAGCACCGGCCACATGTAAAATCTATGTTCTTAGTTAGCTTACCTGTGATCCCACTACATCTTTTATGCACCCATACTTTGCATTTGGGACATAAAATAGAATTTCTACCTACGCCTTTCCTACACACTGAGCATGGTCATTTCCCATATATATATATATATATATATATACCAAACTCTGGGATGGCTCTGTAGAAACAGTAGACAGTTTCTGCTAACTAGGTGATTGACTTAGCTGCGGAGGTGAGTGTTCGGAAAGTACAATAACTAGGGTAAGAATGGGATGGAAGAAGTTCAGGGAGCTACTGCCACTGCTAGCTGCAAAAGGCTTTTCCCTCAAAATCAAAGGCAGACTGTATGATGTATGTATACGAACAGCAATATTACATGGAAGTGAAACCTGGGTGCTGTCTGTAGAAGGCTTGCGCAGATTAGAAAGAAACGAAGCCTGCATGCTCCAATGGATGTGTAATAGTAATATACGCGAACGGCAAAGTATAAACAAATTGAGAGAGAGACTGAGCATCAGAGGAATCAAATGCTGTGTGCAGGAAAGGAGGTTATGTTGGTATGGACATGTGATGCGTATGAAGGATGAGAGCTGCATAAAAAGATGCAGAGCACTAGAAGTCGATGGAAGCTGCAGAGTGAGGAAACCCAAGAAGACCTAGGATGAGGTGATAAAGGCCGACCTTACCCAATTGCACCTCTCAAGAGCAATGTCACATGAACGTGACCTCTGGCATCATGCAGTAATACAGAAGACCTGACCCCCACAGTAGCAATCCGAAGCTGAGGCATATAGACAATATTCCCCCACACCCTCCCACTGCAAAGTGGTTGTGGAGGTGCCACGGCAAAAAAGCACCCAACCCACACTGTAAAATGGACGTGTAGGTGCTACGGAAAAAAAGCACTCAGCACTCACTGCAAATGAGGTTGGTGTTAGGAAGGCCATCCAGCTGTAGAAATCAAGCCAGAGTCAGTTCCTGTATGAGCAAGACAAGGTTAGCTGACTGGACACTGCCCACAACAGGACAACCCATCTAACCCATGCTAGCGTGGAAGAACGGACGTAAAACGATGATGATGATGATGATATTTATATGTATATATGTAATAATAATAAAATTGAAGACTAAAATCCAAAGAGGGCTCGATAAGGAAAATATATATCAAATATATAAGAACCGTAGAGCAAATATTTATTAAAATAACAGATTAAAGTTTAAGCAAAGAATCGCTGCTTTCACCCTTAACGGGATCTTCTGAAACTAACAAAGTCAATCTGTAAACACAGAACTGGATATTTCAAAAAACGTTGCAACCGGAGGAAGACAGGAAGACGATACTTTGGTTCGTGGAAACGTTCGCTGGCAAAGAACGGGAAAAAACGAATAATACGTCATTAATAGGAGCGGTGAAAAACAATTACGCGCAAATACAGAACCACCTTTGCGTGCTATTGTTCTCCACGCTCCACATATGACTTATTATCTTCGTTTTTTCGTTCATTGCCAGAGAACGTCTCTATGCACCACCTAAGAGAACATTAGTCTACGACCTCTTTTATACCATAAACGTGGTTCTGTATTTGCGCGTAATTGTTTTTCACCGCTCCTATTAATGACGTATTATTCGTTTTTTCCCGTTCTTTGCCAGCGAACGTTTCCACGAACCAAAGTATCGTCTTCCTGTCTTCCTCCGGTTGCAACGTTTTTTGAAATATCCAGTTCTGCGTTTACAGATTGACTTTGTTAGTTTCAGAAGATCCCGTTAAGGGTGAAAGCAGCGATTCTTTGCTTAAACTTTAATCTGTTATTTTAATAAATATGTATATATGTATACATATATATGTATATATGTATATATATATATGTATATATGTATATATATATGTATATATGTATATATATATATATATATATATATATATATATACATGTACATATATATATATATGTATATATATATACACACACACACATATATATATATATATATGTATATATATATACACACACACACATATATAGATATATACATATATAACTCTATACTTGAGTGGGCCATGGCGTCCAAATCCTGATTTGAAAGACTTCGCCAGATGGTGCTATTAAGTTAGGCATGGCCTGGGCCAATACTGGCCAAAACCTATCAAAGTTATCAAAGTCATATATATATATATATATATATACGTGGTGTGTCAGAAAAGTTCCAGGACTGATGTCACAAAAGATTTATTTCAAACCCAAACTTCACACTAAGAGTTTTCTCCTTCAAAGTAATCACTCTGGAGTCTAATGCACTTTTCCATCCTTTTCTGCCACGCTTGCATGCACTCCTGGAAGGATTCTTCTGGGATCCTCTGCAGTTCCGTCGTCACGGCCTTTTTGATGTCATCCATGTCTTCAAAACTGGTTTCCTCCGGGTCATACTCGAAGATCCATGACTCGGTCCTGTTTGTTGAGGGCCTTCCGCTCCTGGGGTCATCTTGCACCACTCAAAAATATGTGAGCGTGACATTGTCTCATCTCCATACACTTGCTGCAGCAATCGCAGTGCTTCTGACAGAGTTTTCCCCAACCGCACCAGAAACTTCAAGTTTGTTTATTGCTCTGTGCTCATTGCTTGACGACTTGAAACAGAGGACATGTATATAAAATTATAAAGAAAAAAGTTTGATTGCTGCAGAGAGCTAAGATTATAGTTACATACTCCAGGGGGATTACTTTGAAGGAGAAAACTGTTAGTATAAAGTTTGGGTTTGAAATAAATCTTTTGTGACATCAGTCCTGAAATTTTTCTGACACACCTCGTATATATATATAACCTAGGAATAAAACACTTAAAATGCTATGTTTATATTTTTTTAATACTTAGAGCGTGTTTCTAATTAACTTGTGAAATTTATATGGTGTCAGCTAGTTTAATTTGAATGATGAGAATAAAACATTTTTTTTTTCTTTTTCAAATACTAAAGAAAATATTTTGGCACTCAAACTATTTTGAAATAAAGAGCACAGAGTGGAATGCATAACTCCACCAAGGGCAACAAATTATTAAGAAACTTTTACTTCAGACGTCTATATGCCTATTATGGATACCTGGCACAGCCAACATGTCATGTTAACAAATAAAAGTCAGAGAGGCAAACAAAACAAGGCTAAAAATGTAACTTCTTTGTTGGAGATAGTATTTGTGTGAATTGAGTTATAATTCATTTAATAAAAACTTCAGTTTCTGGCATGTCGAAATATCATTTCATTTTTCAGGCTTTGTAATTTGCAAGTTTTATCATTATTTCAATATAAACCACTACTGATATCTAGACATGTTCAATTGATATGGTTGCCAAATTAACTAGACTCTAGACTATTTTGCAAATTGCTTCTCTATGTGTTTCATTCATCTGCCACTACTACCAAATCTCTTCCAATTGAAGCAGTAGAGAGACAGCTGTTGATGTGTAAGTGTGTGTGTTTGTTGTTTGTAATTACCTGCTGATACATCATCTTTGGTCAGTTGAAAATGGCTGTGCTATCTGGTGGCGCCAGGTTGCTTTGTCATGTTAAGTCAACTAACAAACATTGGTCTCATGCCATTATCCACCAGTGAGGCATAACAAATCCTTCCTGATATAGGTTATGTGTCACTGCCTCAGGAATATTCCAGCCAAGTTTAATGACTGAAACCAGTAATAAAAATGAAGTTATAATTTTATAAGTTTAACCTTTCAGAAACTATCTTTATGATGTGCTACTGAGACTAGTAATGTGAGAAAGATCCTTAGAACATATTATTGATGAGTTTTTGTTGTAATATCAAGAGAAATACTAGTGACAGCATAGAATAGGGAAGTCTTGGAGCTATTGCTCTGAGTTTACAATTTTATGTTATGTTCAGAATACTCTTTTGTATGCTATTTTGTTTGCCTTTTATGCTACTCACTTTATCATTAGCTTGACCAGGCAGATCTCATTTGATAATCACATTTGCTTAAATTATCCATGAGATGTCTCTTATAATAACTGCAGGCTCAGAAAACTCATTATCTGATGATTTGATTATATTACCTAAATGTACAAATCACTGTCACATGTTCAATATGATTAACATCAAATGTGTAATTCAGAATAATCATTACATAGTATCAGCTGTGTTTGCACAAGTTAAAATGTGCTGCATTGTAGCAACTGCTAGAAGATGAACTCATTTGAGATACATTTTTCTTGGTGGTCAACCATTGCTCTTTAATTCTGCACTCATGATAGGATAAACAAAATGCCTAGATATGCTACAAACTTTAAATCCTTTCCATTACTAGCATTGGGAAACTTTTCATGTAAACACCTTAATTACATATTTGCATGCCAGCAACTCTGATCAAAACCATAATGTATTGTAAAATGTGTGCTAATATTGTTCTTTTTGCCCAGTTTTCCGCTAGTTGTCTATAAGTGCAATTTTCACTGAAATCAGGTCTGATAGTATTCCTATCATATGAACAGAGAATTTCTCCAGTGTTTTCTCTAGTATTTTGAACTTGTTCCTTGAAACAATTTTTTTTATAGTGGATAGGAGAAAATCTATCTTTTAACCTTTTTCTTACCATCATATATCTAATAAAAGACACTGCCAGTTTTCAAATTATATTGACAACAAAAATTCAGAGTAAATTAGTAAATATCTAACCTTCCTAGCTTTAATCATCATGACTGAACTAATGGACTCTGGTTTTATGATACAAAACTAATAGTTTTAATATGCTTATATCTAAATTAAAACCTTCTATCAAAATATTATGTAAAGAAATTTGGTATTTAATGTTCCATATATCAGCTTTATAATCAAAAACTAAATTTCCACAAAGTCTTCATTATTTTTAAAATTGAAATCTAGTTGTTTTTTATTAGAAATATAATAAAGAAGTTGAAATTGTCCTTTAAAAATAATAGATCTGTCCTGTATTGATTTCATCAGCTTTTCCTATGTTACTGCTTTATATAGTAAGAAATCCAATGTTTATAATTTAGCTAGCTAATTGCTGCATCACTGCTTCCTAGGAAATCAATTAAATGATATTCAGCCATACTTGTACTTAGATGAGTAATGACTGCAAAAAAACTCTTGTTTGAAATCAGATATCTACAGTTAAAACAAATTACTTTACTAGTCCAGAATTACAAACCCTCCGTCCTTCTCAGTTTTTATACAATAAACAATAATTAGCTAGAATCGCCCCTCTTTTTGTTCATCACATATATTACACTCAATAGGACTAGAAAAAAAATGGCTTTTGTCGTAACATGATATAAATCAATATTTATTAATCTCCAGCAATTGCAACAAACCTTGTTAATGGCTTCATGTTTGTAGTCAAATGTATCTATCAATGACTGATTAGCCTGCCTTGATTTAATGGAGCAGAGAATGGGAGAGAATGTTACTTTCAATAATTTGATATAGAGCAGTGAATGAAAACACTCCAACTAAAGATCAAACCCATATCACAGATTTTAAATGACTCTGAAGTGAAAAAGAGACTCAGGTATTCACCTCGACATTTTAAAAATCATGTATTTATAATTATTATTAGATTCAAGAAACCTGGAGAAAAAGGCTCTATGAAACTACACTAGCATTTCTTAACTAGTGCTGGTTATTTGTGTGTGTATATATATATAATCATCATCATCATCATCATCATCATCATTTTTACATCCGTTTTTCCATGGTTGGATGGGTCCTTCTCAGAATGGCACTTCTCAACTTGCCAGGTTCCTTTGTCATTATATATATTGATATATATATATATATATATATATCATCATCATCATCATCATCATCATTTTACGTCCGCTTTTCCCTGCTTGCAAGGGTGGGACGGGTCTTATTCAGCACAGCATCTCTCCACTCGTCACGGTCCCTCGTCATCTCCACCGTGAGCTTCAATGATCTGAGGTCTGTTCTCACCACCTCCGCCCATGTTTTTCATGGTCTACCTCTACCACGTCTTCCTTCAACTGGCATTTCCTGGCACTTCTTCACCCATCGGTCATCCTCCATGCGCATCACATGTCCATACCACCTCAGTCTCCTCTCCCGTACACTACATTCTATCCCTCTCAGACACAGTTTCTCTCTCAACACATTTATGCTGGGTCGTTCACGCACATTTACACTGCACATCCAACGGAGCATGCTTGCCTCATTTCTCTCCAGCCGTCGCATATCCTCTGCAGTTGCTGCCCATGTCTCACTACCATGCAGCATCGCGCTCCTCACACAGGCATCATACAACCGGCCTTTCGTATGCAGGGAGAAACCCTTCTTTGTCAACAGAGGAAGCAGCTCCCTAAACTTCTTCCAACCCGTCCTTATTCTAGATACTATGGCCTCGGAACACCCTCCTCCCATGCTAATCTGATCTCCTAGGTACTGGAAGCTATCCACCACTTCTATAGCGCCCTCTTGCATTTGAAAAATGTGTCTATCAGTGCGACTTCTACTGTCTAATTTCCCTGTACATCTACTGCATACATATTTCTCCCTACCTGTTAGTTTGCCTGCTATCCCGCTACATCTCTTGTGTACCCAGGATCTGCATTGTGTGCATTTTATAGAATTTATCCCAGTTCCTTTTCTGCATATCGAACATGGCCATTTCCCTGATGGAATCAGGGTTTTGTCCTCTTTTCTACTCATCAACACTTTTGTCTTAGCTAGATTCACTCTCAGTCCTCTTGCTTCCAACTGCTGTTTCCATAGCCAGAATTTATTCTCTAGCTCCTCTACTGATTCTGCTATAAGAACCAGATCGTCAGCATAGAGAAGTTCCCATGGACAGCCAGTCTTAAACTCCTCTGTTATGGCTTGGAGGACTATAATGAACAAGAGCGGGCTGAGGACCGAACCCTGATGTACTCCTACTTTTATCTGGAATTCCTCACTAAACTCCATTCCTACCCTGACTTTACTGACAGTACCTCTGTACAAAGTTTGCACTGTCCTCACAAGCCATTCCTCAACACCTAGCTTCCTTAGGGACCACCAGATGACAGATCGGGGTACCCTATCAAAGGCCTTCTCTAGGTCAACAAAGGCTAAGTATAGTGGCTTATTCTTCTCTAAGAACCTCTCTTGCATTTGTCTCACCAAGAAGAGGGCATCTGTTGTACTCTTCCCAGGCACAAAACCAAACTGCATCTCATCTAGTTTGACCCTTTCTCTAATTAGTTGTGCTAAAATCCTTTCTGCCACTTTCATAACCTGATCTATCAGTTTTATACCCCTATAATTGCTCCTCTCCAAAGCATCCCCTTTACATTTGTAGCAATTTATGAGAATACTGCTGCACCAGTCTTTGGGTATGACACCACCATATATATATATACATATATATATATGTGTGTATTAAAAACAAAATGAGATTTCACATTGAGTTCTTTATTGATTATACACAGTTACAATTGATGGGTGGCTCAGGACCTGTGTAAATGGTATGGGCCTGACTCCAGCCTGATCTGCTCATCCGACTTAAGCAAAAAGACTCTGCCATGGCATAGTGCTGATTTTGGTACCTTCCTCAGTAAACCATGGATCTACTAAACCACTTATCATATATATATATATCATCATCACATCATCGTTTAACGTCCATCTTCCATGCTAGCATGGGTTAGATGGGAGTTGTTCCACATGAGGCAAGATTGGTCGAGTGACCATGTCTCGCTCGTATAGGACTATCTGGCAGGTTTTCTATGGCTGGATGCCCTTCCTAACACCAATTACATTTACAGTGTGGACTGGGAACTTTTTACCATGTTACCGACACGTGGACTGTGTGTTTTTTTTGTTGTGACACCTACACAATCTCAATCGCCATCTCATTATCTCATTAGTTTGGACTGGATGTTGTGGTACCAACTTTACAGAGAAAGGGTGGTATTTGTGGGAGTGGGAGGATGGAGTAGGAGTAGGAGTAGTGGGTTGGGGTGTATATTTGGTTAAGAGATGGCTACTGCCTGTAGGTTTCACTTTGTACATAGGCAAGGCATGTCTTCTGTATTACTGTGTGGCGCCAAAGATCTCAAGGACAAGGTGTTAGATCTTCATTACATTTATATTCAATAAATGCAATGATTATCTAACACCTTATGCTTTTTATTATCATTATTATACTCAGGGTGGTGAATTGGTAGTATCGGTAGAGGGTCAGACGCCATGCTTTCCAGCATAGTTATGTCCCTTTATGATTTGAGTTCAAATCCCGTCGAGGTTAACTTTGCCTTTCATCCTTACCAGGTCGATAAAATAAAGTACCAGTAATGAACTGGGTAATTTACTGGCCTTGTGCCAAAAGTAGAAACAATTATTATACTCGGGGCGTTGAATTGGCAGTATCTGTAGAGGGTTGGACGCCATGCTTTCTAGCATAGTTACGTCCCTTTACAGTCTGAGTTCAAATCCCGCCGAGGTTAACTTTGCCTTTCATCCTTATGGGGTCGATAAAATAAAGTACCAGTAATGTACTGGATAATTGCTGGCCTTGTGCCAAAAGTAGAAACAATTATTATACTGTGCTTAGTACAACACTAATATACCTACTGGAAACTAAGCATCGAGTGCTCAATGTGGTGAATCACAGTAATTGGATGTTATAATCCCTAAACTATATATATGTATATATATATATATGTATATATGTATATGTGTGTGTGTATGCGTGTGTGCTTCAGAGCCACGTGGTTTGGGGTTCAATTACACTGTATCAAAACTTCAGAAAGTGTTGTTTTTTTTTTATATAACCTAAAGTCAGACACTGTCTTGAGGGAATTTGATAGATAGAAACTGTAATGTTGTATGTATATGTATATATGTGCATGTCAGTTATATATGTCTTTATATCATTACTGTTTAGCATGCAAAAGGTAATGCTTACTACTCTGTAAACAATATATTCCACTGTGTAATGATTTGATGAACATCAGCAATATATATACCAAATGTAAAATAAATATGATTTTGTATGAGAAAGAGCATCCAGCTGTAGAAAAAAAGCTTCTAAAAGTCTCACGCAACTCATGCAAGCATGGTAAAAGCAGATGTAGAAGCAATGATGATGTATACATGATCAAATGATGGTATATCTCCATCAAAGCTCACGGATATTTACCTGCAAAAAAGAAAGTGGTTTAATAGTTTGCATTATAGTGAAAGGCAGTGAATTTAAATTAATAATACCAAAGGAAGGCAGCATCTGTCAAGAAAATTTCTAATTTTTTTATCAGCATTGTGGTTACGTCTATTAAAAGTGGTGGTACACATTGTGTTGTACTTCAGGTGAGGTATTTCACTTCAATTATCTTGGTTAAGTTAGAGAACATGTCCCCCTTTCTTTGTCATTATTGTGTGGTTACCAATATGAAGATAATACATTTGTAGAAATAATTGCTCCAACAGTAGGAAAACCTGAATAGCTATAGAATAATAAAAAGCATTCCACTTCAACTCTGGCTTAGCGAAACAAATAATAAACATAAAAGGAAAGAAAATAGTATTTTGAAATATATCTTAAGAAACAAGTCTGTGATGTTTGTTTGCCAAGCCTTCAGCTGGAAGCTACACCCTGTTCATTACAACTGCAATTTCTGGCTTATAATCCATCGGTTCTTTCACAACAGTTACTAATTTTAGATTCCACAGCCAGTGAATAAATGTATACATTGAATGGATTGATGTAATTGGAGAAGCTGTTCAGGGTTCTTTTATTTGTTTAAACATTTGACTTCCTGTATCTAATTATATATCTAGAGAAATATATATATTTTTATTCTTTTACTGGTTTAAGTCATTGGACTGAGGTCATGTCAGGACTCTGCCTTGGAGGGTTTTAGTCAATCATATGGAGCCTAGCACTTATGTTTAAGTGTAGTATTTATTTTATCTATATTTCTTATATTTCTTATGAGACCAACAAACAGCAACAGAGACATGAGCTCACACACTCACAAAAAGTGAGGATGTGAGAGAGGGGAGAGAGAGAGACAAAGAGAGATAGATAAATAGAGAGAGTAAGAGAGAGAGACAGAGTGAGAGAGAGAGAATGAATGATGCACAGAATAAGAGTAATGCAAAGAGAGAGGTAGACTCGAATTGATGAAATTAAGTTAAATTAAATTAAATCAACTAATAAATAACAATAGACGTTGTGTTTTGTTGCAGCATAGGTTGTAAGTGTTTTCAGTCATAAGCACTTTCAGATTTAAAATCCATCATCCGATACCTTGTATGTTTGTTTATTCTGGCAAATCCCCAACACATTAAATATCATTTTATTCTTTTGATCGTGCTATTTTAATCGTCTATAAAAATTTAAAGTAAAATTATAAATAAAGACATACCTTTTTACCTTTTGGATCAATAGATTTTTTATGAGGAGGTTGTTTCTATTAAATAAAAAAAATCAACCTCTTTATATTCTATAAAATGTCGACATAATATTAAAAAGAAAATACAAAGTTCTACAAATAAATATATACAAAATTATTCCATTTACAAGCTTTTTAAGTGTTGTGAATATTCTTGATATAGAACTTATAATCATGTACATTTACCAATATTTATTTATTTACTTCGTATCAGTGTAATATGTGTTTTAATTTCTTGGAAGAAGTTTTACTAAGAGAAAACCTATGATTATTATATGGATTTTGCTACCTATAATTATCTGAGTCTATAATTACCCGAAGATATATTACTTTTATCTTATCAATTTTACTCATAAAACAGTTTTTGTTTGTTTAAAATTAGTTTCCAAACAAATATATTGTCTCATTATTAACAGTGTTTGTACATGGAGGAAAGAAAAAGGAAAAGATTTATTTGTGCTTGTCTTTGTTAATAGATGGACTCATATTTAATAGTAATTTTATATTCTCTAGGAAACTTTACTTCTCTCAGTAACTTTAGAAAGTTATGGAAATAATTTTCTACTTAAGGCACAAGGCCAGCAATTGGGAGGAAGGACAAAGTCAGTTATTGTGCCCTTAGTACTTTCCTGGTACTTTATATTAACTTGTCCTGGACAGGATTAAAGACAGTGGTGGGATTTGAATTCAGAATGCAAATAGCTAAAAATTTGGAAATAAATAATTGTTTCTACTTTTGGCACAAGGCCAGCAATTATCCCAGTGTATTACTGGTACTTTATTTTATCGACCCCGTAAGAATGAAAGGCGAAGTTAACCTCGGCGGGATTTGAACTCAGACCATAAAGGGCCGTAACTCTTTGCTGTAAAGCATGGCGTCCGACCCTCTACCGATATAAATAATAGTTTCTAATTTAGGTACAAGGACAGCATTTTAAGGGAAGGGAAATTCATTTATATTCAATGGTATTATACATTACTGACATTGGAGAGGATGGAAGGTAAAGTTAACTAAATACGGAAAAGCATTTTGTTGAATGCACCAAATATAAATATAAATACACACATGCATATGTATATACAAACTCACACAGATATTCATATTTTACTGTAAATGTGATTGTTAGGAAGGGCATCCAGCTGTAAAAATCGCAGCCAAATTTACAGTTCCATGTTTGCAAGGTACAGTGCGGCCAATCTGGCCAGACCTGTCTCAAGACATGAAGGACCCGTCTAACCCATGCAAGCATGGAAAATGGTCGTTAAATGGTGATGATGATAATGTCTCTATCAGCAAATGACAACTTCATTTGGCACAGTTATAAAGATTCAAATTCAAAAGCAGTTTCATTAATATGTTCCTTTATGATAAGGTGAAGAAGAATCTAATTACTTTGAAATGCCAGGGGCCTATTTCTACTTGTCATTAACATACATATTTTACATTGTCACTAACATATTTATATACAACACACCAAGCATTTTAAGACAAATCCCTCTGTTAAATTAGGGGTCAGTCATGCAGGCCGCATGATAGGTTTTATACTCATCAAGGAGTCCTATTTGAAGAAATGCTTTATGGTTGAGGACCTGTCCTGGTACCAACCCATTTAATCACTTCTTATAACATGCAGGGATATGATGTACATTTTATAAACCGGATACACCCAGCAACACTAACATATTTACATATCCAGCCCTAATGGTAAAAACATTAATCTTCTGAAAACTAATTAGGATGTTAACATAGGCTTCTTGTGAAATGAAGATAGTTGAGTATTCAGACATGGCTGAGTTGCTAAGAAGTTTGCTCCACAATCATGAGGTCCTGAATTTCATCTCACTCTGTGGCATCATGGAAAAGTGTCCATACTATAGCCTCAGGTCACCTGATGCTATGAGATTGTAACTGGGTACATGAAAACTTAAGGGAAACCCATCAGATAAACTGTATTTTTAATTAAAATGTCCAGCCTTGTCACACAGTATTCCCCTGATTCAACTTGGAAATACATTAAGAGTATACATGTTTGTGGAATACTCATCCACTTAGGTATTTGTTCACAAGCTGGATACTCTGTGGATCAAACAACTGAATGTTCATCATAGATCATAATGGAGGATCCATAATCAGTATCTCTAAATATATCATCATCATCATCATCATCACTGTTTAATGCCTATTTTTCATGCTTGCATGGGTTAGACAGGCTGTCACATTATGAAGTTAGACAAATCAGGCAACTGCTTTTGCAGCATATGCTGGGAAATGCATAATCTGGTAGCAATGAAGTCATTTACCATTAAATGATGTAAAAATTTAAGCTCATTTAATTAACTTGTTACAAGTTAGTAATTTATGCAGCCAAACTTTTGAGAGAAAATAAAAATGAGTTTGACAGTTTATGTATATTAAACAGTTATCTAATTATGAATTTAAAAAAAGTTTTCTGAAGAGCAAATGCTATTGAAATTTTTTTTTAAGCAATACAAGTCCTTTTGAAATTTCAATGCACACAGCAATAAATAAGAGTTTCTAAACTATTCCATAATAAAAGTATATAAATCCCTTTCAAAACTAAAATAATTAGCTTTGATAAATCTATATCCTATACATAAAATATATATATTTCATCAGGTACCTGAAAAGGTTGGCACAAGATGTAGATATAATTTATTGTTATAAAAGACATAAATGCTTCAGACAACTAAAAGTTTCTCAATGAATTTTCTTTCAAAATAAAACCATTAGCCCATTAATTAGGAACAATATTGTAATAAGTAATTAAATATTGCGAGTGCACAGAATCAACATATTTATGTGAAATTGTAAAAACATTGATAAACATCATATCATAATAATTATTTTCAACATTAGAAGGTAATTAATTACATTTGTTGATTCTTCTAGAACTAAATTCTTCTAGAACTAAATCAGATTTTTGCTAAGATCTATGAAAAACATCTGTGCCATTAGTAAATTAAAGAAAATTTAAACTAAAATATGTATAATATAAACTGATATATCTTAATTTTTAAAATTAAATCTCTTAAAACTTAATTTGTCAGAACATAGAAAGAATTTTAATGAGATTATATTGACATTGTGTAATCACTTATTTGAATTGTATTATTTATATATTTTCTCACTTGATAGTTACTGCATGATATATGTAATGTAACAAGAATAAGGATAAAGATCCCATAAATCCTTGTGGAGTTGTAGTTTCACCATCATATGGTGTGTCTTGGGCACTTTTAAACCTTGCAGAGCCCAACCCTCTCCAGGTCTGAACACAGCTGATTTTTTCTATAGAGGAAGAATTGACCCTAGTACATGTCTGGTACTTTTTTCATCGATCTCAAAAGGATGAAAGACAAAGTTGACCACGGCAGGATTTGAACACAGAGAGCATAATGAGATGGGATGAATACCATAAAGCATTATACCCGACATCTAAACGACTATGCCAATTTGCCACCTTAATGTAAGAAGACTATATATTAAATACACCCAGCACAATTTATAAAGTGTTTGGTGGAATGAAAAATTATGTTATACACCACAATATGCATTTAGTATTTTTCTCCCAAACACGTAGAAACACACACATGATTTTAATATATAAACAGTCCAAATGATATATTCTTCCTTGGAAACTATTCCATGTTACTGAGTGCCACTTTTAGAGAGAGAGTGGTAGGGCATGTGTCTTACTACTCTGGGGCTTCGCCTGCACACTCAGGATCATCAGGCAAATGTCTCCAGGGTAACAAGACTCAATACTTAGCCATAATAAATGAATATTCAAACTCTACTTTGGTATTCTCCCGTACATCAACTATATACAGCTTTATATATATAAATAAGCCTTCCTGCTTAATCCCTCCCATTAATCCTCTCCCTTTTCACTGCTTTTCTTATTTTCCTTTTTTATTCTCTTTCAACCTTATCTTACTTCTAACTCCACTCTTTCCCAATGAAAGACGAACATCCAGTATAGAGAGACATTCTATTTCTTTCTCTCACAAGCATTAAACTAATAGTACTTTGCTTAATTCCCCTTTATCTTTGTCTTCTTTTAATCTTGAGCTATTCACACACACACACACACAGACACACACACATATATATAAATTATATAATATATATATATGTGTGTGTGTGTGTGCGTGCATGTGTATGTTTAAATGCATGTGTATATATAAATATATATCGGGAAGAAGTGTGTACTTAATGATGATGGCGTACTTGCCATCACTGACGTTGATAAGAAGGTAGCTTGGAAGTGTCACTGCGAAAAGCTACTAAATGAGGAGAATAAATGGGAGAAAGACAGTCTCCCCCACATCGACCCAATAGAGGGACCAGCAGTGTTAGTCAAAGATATGAAGACGGGTAAGGCGGCTGGGCCTTCGGAAATAGTTGCTGAGATGCTGAAAGCCTCTGGAACGGTGGGACACACCATGGTCACCCGGATAGTAAACCAAGTCATACAGAATGGGGCCATTCCGAAGGACTGGCATAGCAGCATCATCATTAACTGTTACAAGGGTAAAGGAGATGCCCTAGATAGGAGTAGCTATAGAGGCATTAAATTAATCGACCAGGTCATGAAGGTCACGGAAAAAGTAATAGCGCAACTAATGAGAGAGAGAATTGATCTAGACGAAATGCAGTTCGGGTTTGTGTCAGGCAAAAGTACCACAGACGCTCTTTTCATTGTACAACAACTACAGGAGAAGTACCTAGCTAAAAGTAAGCCTTCTCTCGAGTAAACAACATCTGATCCCTCTTATTTCTAATTTTTTCCTTAGTTCGTTTATGCTTTGCCGTTCACGTATATTACTATTACACATCCAGCGGAGCATGCAAGCTTCGTTCCTCTCTAGTCTGCGTATATCCTCTGCACACAATGCCCAGGTCTCACTGCCATGCAACATTGCTGTTCGTATGCAGGCATCATACAACCTGCCTTTCATTTTTAGGGAGAACCCTTTAGCGGCTAATAGTGGTATAAGCTCTCTGAACTTTTTCCATCCAGTTCTGACTCTAGCTACTGTACTTTCAGAGCACCCTCCCCCACTGCTGATTTTGTCACCCAGGTAACGGAAGCTGTCCACTATTTCTATAGAACCCTCTGCGCAGTTGAAAGAGCTAGTATTTTGTGGGCACTTGCTGCTACTTATTGCACCAGAGCACCGGCCACATGTAAAATCTATGTTCTTAGTTAGCTTACCTGTGATCCCACTACATCTTTTATGCACCCATACTTTGCATTTGGGACATAAAATGGAGTTTCTACCTACGCCTTTCCTACACACTGAGCATGGCCATTTCCCGGAAGGGACCGCCGCCTTATTTTCTTTCCTACAAACTAGAACTTTAGTCTTAGCCAGGTTAATTTTAAGGCCTTTTGATTCTAGGCCGTGTTTCCATGTTTGGAATTTCTTCTCTAGCTCGGCCATTGATTCAGCTATGAGTGTTAGGTCGTCTACGTATAGGAGTTCCCATGGGCAGCCGGTCTTGAACTCCTCTGTTATAGCCTGAAGGGCAATAATAAATAGTAGGGGGCTGAGAACAGAGCCCTGATGGACGCCAACTTTTACGCTAAACTCTTCACTATATTCGTTGTTAATTCTTTGCTGACTGTTTCTTTATACATGGCTTGTATAGCTCTCACAAGCCATTCGTCGATGCCTAGTTTTCTAAGGGCCCACCAGATAATGGAACGGGGGACTCTGTCGAAGGCTTTCTCCAAGTCGACAAAAGATAAGTAGAGGGGTTTACCTTTAGCTAGGTACTTCTCCTGTAGTTGTCGTACAATGAAAAGAGCGTCTGTGGTACTTTTGCCTGACACAAACCCGAACTGCATTTCATCTAGGTCAATTCTCTCTCTGATTAGTTGCGCTATTACTTTTTCCGTGACCTTCATGACCTGGTCGGTTAATTTAATGCCTCTATAGTTACTCCTATCTAGGGCATCTCCTTTACCCTTATAACAGTTAACGATGATGCTGCTATGCCAGTCCTTCGGAACAACCCCATTCTGTACGACTTGGTTAACTATCCGGGTGACCATGGTGTGTCCCACCGTGCCAGATGCCTTCAGCATCTCAGCACCTATTTCCGAAGGCCCAGCCGCCTTACCCGTCTTCATATCCTTGATTGCCTTACTTATTATACTACCCTCGACTAACACTGCTGGTCCCTCTATTGGGTCGATGTGGGGGAGACTGTCTTTCTCCCATTTATTCTCCTCATTTATATATATATATATGTATATATATATATGTATATATATATAACTATATATATATATTTCGTTTCTGAATTTGTTTAGCAAGATTCTTTATCTAAAATCGTGTGTTGAAACCGATATTGTTATACTGAAGAGGTCACAGAGTGTGTGACGAAAGGACTATGACTATATATATATAAACAACTATCTGGTTGTGGAACCAACCAACCAACCAGAAATTTATGGGTTTGTAAATTTGTAAATTTGTAAATTTATAAATTTATAAATATATAATAAATTGAAGTGAAAGCAACTGGTGCGTGTGTTTCTTATTGGCAACATGACCCTCCCAAAGTATAACAATATATATATATAACTATATATATGTATATATATATATGTATATGTATATATATATATATATATATGTATATATATATATGTATATGTATATATGTATATGTATATATATATATATATATATATATATATATATATATATATATATATATGTATATATATATATGTATATGTATATATATATATATATATGTATATATATATATATATATATATATATATATATATATATATATGTATATATATATATGTATATGTATATATATATATATATATATATATATGTATATGTATATATGTATATGTATATATATATATATGTATATGTATATATAGTATTAGTTATACTATTTATGGTTATGTAAACACAAAACCTTAAGCAGTTGTAAGTATTTTACACACACCCTAAATAGTGGTAGGCAGTAATGTATTACTACCTTATTACCAGTAAGTTAAGTAGCTCAATGTAAAAACATCAGATGATTTACAGAGCAGTTATATGAAATATAAGAATCAAAGAACTGTTCAAAACATTATTGTGCTTACAGCTGTTTCCTCCAAACCGAGGTTTGGATTCTTCGGAGCAATTTATTAATGCATGGACAGTTATATGACCTCCTTTTCAGCCGAGAGACATACCAATACATATTCAAACATTGATACATATTCAAACATTGTGGGTCAACATTCATTGGTATGTCTCTCGGCTGAAAAGGAGGTCATATAACTGTCCATGCATTAATAAATTGCTCCGAAGAATCCAAACCTCGGTTTGGAGGAAACAGCTGTAAGCACAATAATGTTTTGAACAGTTCTTTGATTCTTATATTTCATATTTCATATGTATATATATATATATATATATATATATGTATATGTATATATGTATATGTATATATATATATATATATATATATATATATATATATGCATATATATATCTATATATATATATATATGTATATATGTATATATATATATATATCTATATATATATATATATATATATATGTATATATATATATATATATATATATATATATATATATATATATATATATATATATATATATATATATATATATATATATATATATATATATATATATATATATATATATATATATATATATATATATATATATATATATTATATATGTATATATAAGCAAAAATGAATTGAGAGAGAGACTGAGCATAAGAGGAATCAAATGCTGTGTGCAGGAGAGGCGGTTGCGTTGGTATGGACATGTGATGCGTATGAAGGATGACAGCTGCATAAAAAGGTGCAGAGCACTAGAAGTCGATGGAAACTGTGGAGTGGGGAGACCCAAGAAGACCTGGGATGCGGTAATAAAAGCCGACCTTACCCAATTACACCTGTCAAAGGTGATGACACAGGACCGTGACCTCTGGCGTCACAGTAATACAGAAGACCCGACCCCCCACGGGTACAAGCCGAAGCTGAAGCATATAGACAATATGCCCCCACACCCTCCCACTGGTGGAGGTGCCACCCTAAAAAAGCACCCAGCCCACACTGTAAAATGGACGTGTAGGCACCACTGAAAAAAAGCACCCAGCACTCACTGTAAATGAGGTTGGTGTTAGGAAAGGCATCCAGCTGTAGAAATCAATTCCAATTTATTTTTTATATGTATGTATATATATATATATGTGTGAGTGTGTGTGTGTATGTATATAATCTTATGCTCATAAAACCCATCCAACATCAAAATACAATTAATCACCTACAAAACACATTTAAAACCACACACACACACACACACACACACACACACACATATATATATATATATATATATAAATATATAAATGAAAGGTATAGAAAGTATTGTAGCAATGTGTGTGTCTCTGAGTTTATACATATTATAAACATATTAAACAAGTTTTTTCTGTATTTGTTGCTGTTATCACTATTAGTTTCAACACCTGTAGGTCTCTCACTCTCTATAAGTAATTTATTAATTCTTCAGAATACAAACTTTTCAAATTGTCTTTGTCTTTCTTTCTTTTCTCTGTTAAATATCATAAATGTCATTTATCTTCTGTTCAGCTGGTAAACTATTTCCGAGATTACACTTACCAGTGTAAAGAAAGAACATTAATTATTATTTATCTGTAGGAATATGTCACACAAATAAACAGATATTGTGTAGTTGTGGCACTAACACAAGGTTATTCAGAATAGAGGTGTATTTGGAAGCATATGCAATATGTTTAGGTATAAATCTCTCTGTGGATAGTTTAATCTGTGATCAGCTTAAGATCCTGAAATGTTTGGTATTCTCACACAGTTACTGAGGTAGTTATGACACAACCTCAACTTAAAACAACCATAGTCAGACTTATATATGTTTATTATACATAAAAATATTGTATACACTTTCATGTAAGCTTCTATTTTAGACAGACATTGCTTATTTACCACAAATGAATTAAATATATATATAATTAGGTAGTAACATGTGCTTACGCCATATATTAGGAAATCATCATCATCAATTTTACATTAGCTTTTCCATGATGAAATGTATTTAGAAGAGTTCAAGAATGTATGTAAGTTAGATGCAGGCCCCTGACCCATCAGTGATGGTGTCATCATAGAATGCATTTGGTGGACTTTGTAAAGTGCAGGAATGTATGGTGAGATGGACCCTCCTGGCCCATCTGAGATGTCAATAGTTCTGCTTAAGTTTTGACTTGGTCTGTCATTACCTGTCCAACACTTTCTAGCAGGGTAATCAAACATTAGATGATGAAATAGCTATTGATCCAATAAAACTTAAATACCAAAATACATGAAACATAGACTTACACGCATGGAATCACTCTATTAGTAAATATGCATTTTTAAACACACATACACAACTAATGATTGAATTCAAGTTGAGAAATAACAATCAAAAATTATAGTTGTTTCTAATTAATTATTTTAACATACAAACAATAATGATTTAAGTTCTAAATATTACTGTCATTTTTATAGTTGAATGGACACATTTTCAGCTGTGAATTTCTGTTTGCTCTGTTTAATATCGATAATCCAGTTCATTAATTTATTATATTGATTCCTTCAATGGTTTGGGAATGAAGGTGAAGATGACCTAGGTCATTATCATGTTTTATCCAATCCCTTGGAGAGATAAATATTGAGAAAGTTTTCACTTCATAACATTTTCTAATAACAGTCTTTCACTGCAGTGAGTCATAATTTGGTTCTGCCTGCTGGTTAGAATTCCTGACAGGAGGGGGCAAGATTTGAACTCAGAATGTACAGAACCATATCAAATACCACAAATCATCTCTTCTAATGCTTTAACATTTTCTCCTGATCTACCAAAATATGCTCATATGCAGCATCCATTCATACTAGTGGAGACTTCTGATGTCCTTGGCCCTACTACCACCTCATTACTCACCACTATCAACACATAGTTGGCTACCCAAAGGTGTGAGGCTTCCAACCCGGAATGGCTCTTCCGAGGCATTTCCTTCACCATCCTCCAGGGAAACACTTTCTCTATTCTATCCACCGGGACAGCATATGGGCTCCCATTTGCATATAATAGTGAGAAATGGGGAGAGTGAGAGAGATGGGTTAGTGAAGGAGAGAGAACATCAATGCATACATGCATTTGATCAGACAACAATAGATGTTATTTTGAGGTGGTCTCTACTACAAGGAATTTAACAAGACAACACATAACATATATATATATACACCCACACACACCACTACCACTGCCACCACCAGCAGCAATGACAGGACAATTTTCACAAAGTCAGTCATAAATCTAAAATATTGATAAGCTACTTATCAATATTTTATTATTTCAGGTGGTCTCTGTTTTAATTATGGAACTTCAATGAAATGTTTGTAACTCTCTCCTTAAATAATTTTAGAGAAACAAACAAAAAAAAAAAACAATCTATATAGTAGGGTGGAAACTGATAAGCTCAGGCCAGATGAAAAAGATTGGTTGCCAAAGCTGGTAATTGGCCTGGACCAGACGTTAGATGTAGGCCTATGCATAGCTGGTAATAGGCTCTAGCCAGATGTAAACTCTTGTCCCTCTCCCATAATTGGTAAGTATCCCAGGTCAGAGGTAAAATGAAAGCCACCAACGACCTAATCCGTATAACTGGCATAATTAAGGTGATGTTCTAAACTGTTTAGTGTCCACCAACAATTTTTAAATAGCAGTGTGTATATATGTGACATATACATATATATATATATATATATATATATATATATATATATATATATACATCCACACACACACACATATATATATATATATATATATATATACATGCACACACACACACACACATATATATATATATACATGCACACACACACATATATATATATATATATATATATATATATATACATGCATACACACACACACACACACACACACACATATATATATATATACATAGATAAGAATATACACATACATATTTATGTGTATATATGTTTGTGTGAGTGTATATCTGTATGTATGTATGTGTGTGTGTTATGTATGTATAAAATTTCTATAGTTCGGGAACATAAATAATTTTTTAATGAAACAACAATCCAAACCTTGATATTATATAATATATTTATAAATGTGTGTAATACTTTATCATAGAAGCAGTATATATTTAAGGATTAGATAACCTAATCATTGAATCATTGTTGCACTTCATCTGCAGCAACAGCAGCATGATTACAGACAATAGAGAGTGGAAGATAAAAATGTAATCTTGCAAACTTGAATGAACCTGTAGAGAAAGACAATTCCAAATTTAAACTTGGCTTCCATCCTTTTCAATGAAACATTAACAACAGCTTAGATTAACATATTTTCTTATCGTTTCTTGTTTCCTAGTTTGTTTATTAAGAGAGATATATTGATCCAGTGTGGGTCAAGGAGAAAGACTATTGAAATCAAAATTTGCAAAGTAGTTATTTGTAAATAATAGAGCATTTTTCCATCACAATATATTGCTACCAAAATAAATAATAGAGCGATTGAATATGCACAAATAAAGAAGCCACATTATGTTCAGAAAATCCATAATGAAAAGAACTATAGTTGTAGTTGTATTTCTATAAACAACTACATCATAAATGTTTCTTATTTGCATTATTATATATGCAAAGTAGGGTGGTGGATTGGCAGAAGAATCATTAAAGCATCAGACTAAATGTCTTGTGGCATTTTTCCTGTTCTTTTTGTTCTGAGTTCAAATCCTTCCAAGGTCAACTTTGCCAAGCATCTTTCTAGGATTCATGAAATAAACTACCAATGAAGCACAGGGTTTTAATTTAATCAATTCTCTCCCCAGAAACTGCTGACCTTGTACCTAAATTAGAAACCATTATTATTTGTGGATTGTTTGTGGATTATTTGACACATAGAGTTACGGCCCTTGCCATTCTGAGTTCAAATCCTGCTGAGGTTAACTTTGCCTTTCATCCTTACGGGGTCGATAAAATAAAGTACCAGTAATACACTGGGTAATTGCTGGCCTTGTGCCTAAAGTAGAAACAATTATTATTTATGCAAAGTTAGAGTGATGTATTGGAAGAATTATTCATGTTAGATCAGATCTTTCATGATATTTCTTTCAGTTGTTTACATTCTGACTTCAGACCTTGCAAAAATCAACTTTGCCCATTATTCTTCCAAGGTTAAGTTTTAAAATACCAGTCAAGTATAAGGATCTATATAATCAGCTACCTCTTTCCTCCAAAAGAGCTTTCTGGCCTTGTACCTATGTTAGAAATGGTTACTATAAGTATCACAATAAATAGCTCTTCAGGAAAACTAGTAAAAAGACTTATGCTAAGACCAAAGAATTGCCAAAGTTGTCACTGGGCATATTATAGATCATAACCCTTCCCCAATATATGATAATATTCATTTTGTACTCTGAATTCAAATCCTATTGAGATCAACATTGTCTCTTTTTTATTTTAGCAGTTTATAAAATAAAGAACCAGTCCAGGGTAGTAGATTGGCATAATTGTTAGGGTATTAGCATTGGTTCTGCCAGTTTCCGTTTTGGGTTTATCTCTTGCTGTGACTTACTTAATCTATTGCCCAACTTAATGCTACTACTTGACCCTGGGTGCCTTTAGCAGAGTTTATTCTGTTGCAGGCATTTGAATCAGGACCCCAGTTTAAGGAAACTTTCCCCTTCCTCTCTCAAGGTTTGCATAAACATTAAAAGATATGCTAAGTCCTGCTTAACTCTAAGTAAAATATAATTGTAAAACATATATGTAAAAATAATTACATTTCTATCCATAATTTTGTAACCTAACATGCGATGTGAAAATATTTTGTTTTACTTTCCAAATCTAAGATTTATCATAAACCTAATTTAAATTTAAATGATTTAATGCATTCTGCTATGAATCATACCTAAGTAAATGTTGTACATCACAGCTGGTAGTTGCTTAAATTGCTTATTATACTATGGGAAGTATATTCTTATCATACACATATCTATTCAGACAAGTGTCCTCATGCTGATTGTTATAGTCACAACATTTGCATCTATAACAATCAAGACCAAAGTGTTGTAGTCTGGATAAATCAGTGTCTAATAATGAAAATTCTCCAATTGAAATATTTTCTTTTTAGTACAAATAATGTATCTATTAGTCTGGTAGTAAATTACTGTTGGAAAGATAGAAAATATCAATAAATTTTGAGGAGTCCCTCTTAGTCCCCAAAATAGTCTTGTTTTTTCTCTAAAAAATTTCTCTCAGAGGCTCTGCATTTTACCTATCCATATTATCTTATGAATTACAAGTGAATGAAAACTTTATGTAAAAGAATACTATAGTTTGCATAAATGTATAGGAATTTAAAAAAATCTAAAATATTGTTTCCGTTTGCAAGAACTTCAACAACCTCTATAGCAATGATTCTCAACCTGGGTCACATGCCCCACAGAGGGTCAATTTGAATATTTAGTGTGGCAGTGAGGTGGGAGGCAATTTGAAAATGTTGTTAATCTAACCCAAGAGCTCGGTAATGCACTACCTTGCAACTGACATATGGTGTTATAGAAATAGATGTAAGAACTGTAAAACCTAATAATAATTTTTCTTCTTCAAAGCCAAAACTATAACCCCTGTCCTTAAACTAGGTTAGATAATTTATAATTGCAAGCTAAAATTTCTATACTTTTCATTTCTAATGAAGCTATCTGTAATTAAAACTTAGATTGTTTATTTATTATAAAACCATTTATAATTACAATTAAAACAACTGATTTCAATTAAAATATAATTACAATTTAAAGACTATGATTATAAATTTGAAAAGATAAATATCTATGATTAAATACGTGCAATAAGATCTCAACACACAAACCAAGAATTAATAGTTCAATATTTTATCTCTTTTACTTTATTGCTGGTTTCAGGCATTAGACTGTAGTCATGCCAGGACAACATTTTGAAAACATTTAGTCAATCTTATCAACACCAGTACTTATTTTATCAATCTCTTTTTATTGAGACATAAACAAACAATAAACAGCGACACAGACATGCAGACACACACCCACACACACACATTCTGACTCATTCATATATATATGTATATATATATATATATATATATATATATATATATATATATATATATATATATGTATATATATATATATATATACACATCACCCGGTCTGAGTTCAATTCTCAGACCGGGTGATGTGTTGTTTCCTTGAGCAAGGCACTTTATTTCACATTGCTCCAGTTTACTCAGCTGTAGAAATGAGATGATAGGGACTGGGGTCCCTATCATTCCACTGTAAAGTGGTCGTGGAGGTGCCACGGCAAAAAAGCACCCAGCACTCACTGTAAATGAGGTTGGTGTTAGGAAGGGCATCCAGCTGTAGAAATCAAGCCAGAATCAGTTCCCGTCCCACCCTTGCAAGCAGGGAAAAGTGGACGTAAAATGAGATGATGAAATGAGATGATGATATATATATATATGTATATATATATATATATATATATATATATATATATATATAAGAAAAAGAAGATAAGGTAATTTTCATTTTTTGTTGGTAAAATCAAACCAGTGGAGTGATTATGCAACTGTTAATGAAGAGGCAGCTTACCAGATAAATGAGTCCTCCGAGATAATATTCCAGGTGGTAATCCATTGTTATTTTTTAAGTTCCAATAATTCTTTAATCTATATATCATCATTATCATCGTTTAACATTCATTTTCCACGCTAGCATGGGTTAGACAGGTTGTCCCATTAGAGGCAAGTTGGGTCAGATGACCATATCTTGCTCATATAGAACTAATTCTGGCTAGGTTATTATGGCTGGATACCCTTCCTAATGCCAATCACATTTACAGAGTAGGGGTGCTTTTTCTATGACACCTACACAACCATTTTACAGTGTGGGCTGGGTGCTTTTTATTGTGACACCCACATGGCCACTTTACCGTGTGGGCCGGATGTATTTTGTGGTTATATATATATCATGAGCCCCCCCCAGCAGTTCACATCTGCCAAATTTCCCTCACAGTGCATTGGTCAATACAAGGCTATAGTAGAAGCCACTTTCCCAAGGTTGCATACAAAGGACGTGATCTGCAAATACATGGCTACAAAGCAGGCTCCTAGATCATACAGTTGTGGCTGAACCTATATCCAGAGATAGTGCTACCATTAAGGCCTATTAGGTAGCCACCTAGTATAAAGACATTCAAAGGATCAGTTTTATATAAATTTCTATAATTAAATCAAAGATATAATAATGTTTTATGATCAATATGTTTAGTGATTATAATCACTAAACATCTTTGTCATGTAGCAACATTGTGGAAACATCTAAAGTGGCTTGAAAGAGTTGGATGTATTATGATTTACCATGGTTGAGTGTGGTAGTAGGCTTTTAATAATTTTTTCAGTATAGTCAAAGCAAGAAGCATCAAAAACTAGGTTTGTCAGCTTGACAAATTGGAAGTTAAAACTATATTATTTGAGAGAATAACTGTGAGAAACGGGCATACCATATAGAATTAGCCTATGGTGTTAAATACCAGGACATCGGCCCGGACTATTCAATCTTTCTTTTTTCTTGTTACAGAAAACATAATATTCCATGTTATACTAAGAGATTTACAACTGAACTTTATATCGTTTGAACGTAATCTTTTATTTTTATTTTTAATTTTTGTCATTCATTGCAATATAAATTTTATCCAAAATCTCCCTGTGTTGACAGTTTTCAAATATCACTTGGCAATATATATTAACTATTGAGTAGTTGATCATTTGGAGAATAATCAATATTTATTCTCATGAATTTCATTTTCCATTAATAAATGTAAAACATCTCTGCAGGTGGATTTATTCAGATAAAATTTCTCCAGAGACAGTAAATTCAAGGAAGAAACATTTTGTAATATTTATTTCATATCTTTGTCTTCTTTCTCAGTATAGTTGGCTTGCCTCTTATTTTGTTTGATGAGAATCACATAAGTAAATAATATATTTTGAAGCTGAAAGAACATATTGAATTAGTAATAAAGTAAGGTATTTAAAAGGATTAATAAAAAACAATATCAGTATAGCTAAAAGAATATTGTTTAATATTAACATCTTTCATGGATTTACAAACAATATTATTACATTAAATTCGTCAGATTTGTAAAGAGATTTTATGTTTGTCTTATTTAGTGGTTCCAAAACTTATTTTGTTGAGTAAATCTTACACAGTTTTCCAAAATCACTGACCACATAATTATATTTTAGACAATTTAAATAAAATATTAAATAAAACAGAAATACTTTTAGATAGAGAATTTATTCATATAAAAAAAACAAAAAAAACATGCAATAAAGTTTATTGAATGACATCTTTTCATGTGGAACTTTGGACATTTTATGTAGAAGCTTGGGCTTTCTCAGAACCTCCTTTACGGAAACACTTGTCTAACCTAAATGTGTGACTCAAAATATTTATTCTTGGGTTTTCTAAATATTCATTTTTTAGCATGTGATATAAAAGCATTTAAGATAGCTGAAAGTTGAATAAAATCATAATATAAGTAGGAGTACTAGTTGTTATTTAGCCCTTGGTCAGGAGTTGTTTACCAAAGTATCTGTTCTTTGCCTCTAACAATAGAAATAGGCTGCTTCAAACTTATACACCAACTGGTCCATATACCCCACCATCTGGCCTAAGTAGTAGTTAGGTTTATACACAACATAATTGGTTCCATTTTCATCTTTGTCTAACCATTGAACTCTAATTACTCCTATCCACAATCAATTTAATCTACCTGAGGATACATGGCAGAATGTTTAATAAGTTTGCTCTATAATCAGGAGGTCTTGGTTTGGTTCCACTGTATTGTAACTTGGGCAAGGGTCTTTACCATATTCTCAGATCAAACCTTATCACATATTATCATACAGATTCAGCTTGAGAATTACGCTAAGTGTACTCATATATGAGGAAAGAATATTCTGCTTGGAAATTAATTCACAAATCAGACAATCAAGTGATCGAACAACGGAATGCTTATTGTCAAAATCAACTTAGAATCCATCATATAACCTATCTACTCTATCATACTTCCACTTCATATAAATTCTGAATTACATTTCCAATTGGATGTTTCCATAGTTATTTTTATGTCCCTTGTAGCTTACCAAAATAAATATGTTTTTTTTAAAATAATTTACTATATCAGGAAATTAACTTGTGCTTTCAACTAGTCATCTTCTAGTTCAAGATAATAGCAATTAATTATAAAATCTGCCATGTACTTTCATTAAATATTTATGTACTTCTTATAATTTCATTTAATTTTATTTTCTATTTTTATGTTTCAATTATTTATTTTTCTGATCAATATTTGAAAAAAAATATATTACTTTTCTTCATTTTTTTCTCTCCTTCCAAACTCACTTATCAAACCAACAAACTTAAGATATTTTTTATAAACAAAATTGTTGCTATCAGAGCACATATATATAAAATAAACACAACAAAAAATAACAATACTGAGTTATTCTATTGAACTCTTTTTTATATAGTTCATCTTATGCCTATTGAAAACATTTCAAATTGGTGAAGAAAACAGATATCTGAAACGGACATTGAATCAATTTTCATTGCTCCCAATTGACAATTTAACCAACTGTAGTCCGATGGGAAATTTGTATAGATGGGATTTTTTTTTCAAATTTCCTATGATATATGAATTTAAGAAAGAAAGAAATTTACAAAAATAGAATAAAATGAATAAATGGGGAAAACTATTCCATCATAATATAATTATGTCAAAAGAGACATTTTTTCTTAGATCTAAATAATGAACTGCATTTCATATTGTTTATTTATTTATTTCTAGGCCTTTTCTACAACGACTATCATGGGTTCTACTCTCCAGAGTCGCCTCTATTCAAACACTCCCAACTCACTCATTTCCCCTTCTCTCAGCACCTATGTTATGTCCAGGCCTGCACTAAACTCAATACTATCCACTATGCCCAATACTTCCTGGCCAGAAAATTGGCTCACTGGAACTCTCACCCTGCTCATGTCTTGAAAAAAATTAAACTTTCAGCTTGAGCATTACAGCATCAATTGCACCAATCTCGGAGGACTTGCAAAGCCTTTGCACACTGCCTCTTATATATATATATATATATATATATAACGAAGGAAGTGTGGTAAGGAACCATGTGGACCATAATGCACCAGAGTACTCAATACTTAGGGTAGTAGAGTAGGTAATAGGAAAATGTTCAAGACCCCAATGCAATCTCAAGTTGGGGTCTTGAACATTTTCCTATATATATATATTAGAATTGGTGCTCTGAAATACCGATATATATATGAATGTATATATATAGTGTATTTTGCAATACACTGTATGCTTAATTAAAAGCATTTCGAAGACCTTACGCTATTATTTTAGAGTAGCGACAGTCTCACTTACTTTAATTTTCAGCAAACAGGAGAGATAAAGCTGACAGAGCTCTGTTTCGCACTTGTTGGTGCTTATCAAAGCTAAGTACTCCGCCTGTTTGCTGGAAATCATGAATGTTTGATTCTTATAGAATTCTAGTAACTGATTGCAAAATACACTATATATACATTCATATATATATCGCTATTTCAGAATACCAATTCAAATTTTCAATTTCTGCTTGACCGGCAACTGCTCTGTATAATCAGTTCCTGATTATTACTAGAATTCTATAAGAATCAAACATTCATGATTTCCAGCAAACAGGCGGAGTACTTAGCTTTGATAAGCACCAATAAGTGCGAAACAGAGCTCTATCAGCTTTATCTCCCCTGTTTGCTGAAAATTAAAGTAAGTGAGACTGTCACTACTCTAAAACAATAGCGTACGGTCTTCGAAATGCTTTTAATTAAGCATACAGTGTATTGCAAAATACACTATATATACATTCACATATATATATATATATATATATACTGTATAGATGTTAAATGGTGAAGATAATGGTGTGTATGTTTGTATATATATGTATATATATCATTTTACATCCATTTTCCATGCTGGCATGGGTTGGATGGGATGGTTTGAGACAATATATTACAACTAGGTGCCCTTCCAGATGTTAACCTTTTTAATAATTTCTTACAACATGCTGGGATACAACATACCTATTCTAAACTAGATACACACAGCTTTATATAAGATGGGTCTCCATACATTCTGTCTACCAAATTTCCCTCAAAAGCAATTAGTGAAGCTTAGGCTATAGAAGACACTGCCCAAGGGGCCATGCAGTGGATGTGTATTCAAAAATATTAATTATCTTAAGAAAGACGCAACCAACAGACGTCTGTTGTAAATAACATTATTACTAAGATTAATATTTTGAATATTCACTTATCAACTTTTTATATGAATACTTCACTACTGCAAGGTATATTTGAGAATTCAATCAAGTTTGCATAATGGCTTTGAGTTTTCTGTTATTGGTTATGTGAAAGTGATCTGATGCTGTTTCTGAATTATATTGAACAACTTCTGTATTTTTACATGGCATATCTCATGATATCTGACATCTATCATGTCATATGTGGAAGCTATCATACAATTTCCTCTAACTAGCTTGTCTGAAAGTATACATGCTCTATTTGTGGTTTGTCTGTTATCTGACCATTACACATTTCTTAATATATTTGGCTATTATGTGCAGATGAGAATATCATGGTAGCATCTATCATACTTTCACTAAATGTTCTGGGTTTCCATGTGTTCACAAACAGACAGACACTTTCCAGACCATCTCTTTCTTAACTCTTTAGCATTTAAACTGGCTGTATCCGGCTAGAATTCTCTCATCTATTTATATACTAACCGGCTGTAACCGACCACTCATACCGACGTTAAGGTATTGTTCTCAAAATAAATAATACCAAAATCTCATAGATTCAATATATTGTGAGATAAAGCCTTTACCCTGAAAATACCATAGTAAATATAGTTAATCCAATAGAACATCCAAGAAGTGACAACTAAATGGCTTTCTTCATCAACTCCAAGTGGTTTAAGCACGAAGTGAACCTCAGCTAGATATGAACTCAGACTGCAAATGTCTTTCTAACAATTAGGCCAATCAAATTGTTTTCTACGTTAGGCACAAGGCCAGCAATTACCTAGTGTATTACTGGTACTTTATTCTATCGACTCCATAAGGATGAAAGGCAAAGTTAACCTTGGCGGGATTTGAACTCAGAATGGAAAGGACCAATACTGCCAATTAGGCCAATCAAATTCCTTACATTTAATATCACATGTATTTGTTTCCATGTCTGTATGTCGTAGTGTTTTTATATATTAAGATTCTGACATCTTATATATCTTGTGTTTAGCTATCACCTTCAGCATGTCTCTCAAGTAGATTATGTAGATCAAAGCCATATATTTAACCCATTCTTTGCAAGTTATCACAATATGTTCCCTTTCATTTGAAATGCTTCATTGCATACAATACATCACTACAATTATAATGCATACATTTTAGTTTGTATTTTTCTCATTTGAACAAGAGGATCTCTTTGTTGTTGGCGATGGTATTAAATCTGTAAACATTTTTTACATATTTCAACTAAGTTCTTAAACAAATCTTGTTACTTGACATGTTAAGCAAAAACTTAATTCATTTAAAATAGATTCACTTAATCTTTTCTATAAATATGTTTCTAGGTAAACAGTGGATTTTGCAATTTTATAAACAGACTAAATATTGATTTTCAAAGACACAACACTCATTCTTGTAATAAATGTAGCATTCTTGTAAATATCAGTATATTAACTCTTTTGACCTCAACTGACGTTAAACCAAATTAGGACTTTTATAACTCAACACTTCGAATTTTAAAGTGGTCAAGTAAATTTCAGACATTATCATTTTATGTAAGAACATTAAGTAAACAAATACCGGGGTTTGTCCCGCCACTTCCTCTTCACACCGGTCACCGGTGAGACCTTAGACATACTTGGACCCCGTACTGCCGAGCTCCTCCGCAAGATCGGAGCATCGGTGGCTCGTCTGAGGGGGGATCCCCGCGAGTTTAGGTGGCTGTTGCCGCGGGTGTCACTGGCCATCGTCCAGGGGAATGCTTTTGCCGTCTCGTCATCGGGGCGCAGCACTTCTGCCCTCTTGCTCAAGGCCCAAAGCCCATTCAACCTCCCCTCTCTTCTGTGACACCAGAGCTCTTGCCACCCCCACCCCCCTTCTCGATCTTTTTCTTCTTTCTTTCTCTCCTCTTTCTTTTCTATAATTCCCTATTCTTTCTTTCCTTTTGTTTTCTCTTTTTTATTATTTCTATATTGAAAATAAACATTTATTATTTCTTGGATAAAATTACATAAAAATAATAAAGGATTTTGTTAAATTGTTTGAAACATCAACTTAATAATGAAAAGGTTGCTTATTTTACTAAATCCCTCAAAATTATGATTATTTCCAACTTTATTGAAACATGGAAAATGTATTTCATAAGAAATATAGTTATGAAAGGGTAAATTGTATGGAAGTTGGTTAGTTGACAGTTACTAAATCATTGAATAGAATCTGGTGTATTATCTATCCTGGCTGTCTGTGTTCCGAATTCAAATTCCGTTGAGATCAATTTTGCCTTTCATCCTTTCAGAGTTAGTTAGGTATCTGTCCAATACTGGGGCAGATAGCTGAAAACATTCCATCTGACCCTTTAATGATTCCTTCTATCCACTACCCCTTGACAGGTATTTTATTCCTTGAACCCAAGAGAATGAGGCAATGCTGTCCTCAGTATAGTTTGAACTTAGAATGCAGAGGGCAGGAACAAATGTCAAAGTATTTAATCCTACAGTTTAATAACTCTGTTAAATAACTACCACATTTATTTATTTTAACCATGTAGAAAATGAAGGCAAATTTGGCATGTTGAAAGACTTGAATTAAGAATTAAAATTTAGTTAACTTTGATACAATGTACATGATTCTCTTTCTTCTTTCTCTCTCTTTCATTTCTAAATTCTTTCCTCAACTTAATCTTTTATAATGAGTTTGTGTATTTTGGAAATTTCGTTAAATTAGTTTTCAAAAAAAAAAAAAAAAGAAGAAAGATTAGTGAAAAAGCAAGATATTTTGTATTTTCTATTGGGAATATTAGGATTAATAATGAGTAATTTCAGTTACTGGAAATCTGTATTGCTTAAAGCAACATGTATCTATATAGAAGTTTATTAATTGACCAGATATTATTATACTATGTAATACTACAATACTACAATCCATTAACTGCAGATTGGTTGCCCCTGACAACATCGTGATGTTATAATGAGCTGTATTTAGATGTGTGCAGTCAAAATTATAATAAATACTGGAAAGTAATAAATATTCTTTTATCTAAACTATACCATTAAGAATTTAGTGTTGTAAAAACAAAATGGTTTTTCCAGTTTAGTCAGAACAGGAGGAACAATACTCCTGACCATTTTCAGTGTCTTCAAGACTTGTGAGAGCAAGGGAATAACTTTAAACATAATATTATAATTCTGCTTATTTCGTTGGTCACGTACGTTACGCTTTCGTAAATCACATACACACAGATCTACAAGTAAATACATAAACAGATACACAGACAACTGAAGAACACACACACACATTTACACATACACATATATAGGGCGGTAAATTGGCAGTATCGGTAGAGGGTCGGACGCCATGCTTTCCTGCATGGTTACGTCCCTTTACGGTCTGAGTTCAAATCCCGTCGAGGTTAACTTTGTCTTTCATCCTTACGGGGTCGGTAAAATAAAGCACCAGTAACGTACTGAGGTCGTTTTAATCGACTGTCCCCTCTCCTCAAATTACTGGCCTTGTGCTTATATTAGAAATCATTATTACATACATCAAATCCCGCCGAGGTTAACTTTGCCTTTCATCCTTACGGGGTCGATAAAATAAAGTACCAGTAATACACTGAATTTGCTGGCCTTGTGCCAAAAAAGTAGAAACAATTATTACATACATCTATCTACGTGACGACTGACGAAGGAAGGGAGTGGTGAAACGCTATGTGTGTGTTTGTGTGAAAGTATGTCTGTGTATCTTTGTGTTAGTATATGTGTGGGAGTGTATGTGCGTTTGTGCCTTTATATATATATACTCAAACACAACTCAGAATAATTCCTAGAAGGCAACGCTGTGCATGTATCTATGTAATGACTGAAGAAGGAAGGGGTGGTGAAACGCTATGTGTATGTTTATGTGAATGCATGTCTGTGCGTGTTTGTGTTTGTATATGTGTGTGTGAGTGTGTGTGAATATGTAACGCACAAACACACACATGTACACACACATACACTCTCACATACACATACTAACACAAACAGACATACATTTACACAAACACACACATCGCGTGCCACCGCCACCTTACTTCCTCAGTCATTACATATACATACACAGCGTTGCGTTCTAGGAATTATGTATGTGTGGCTGTTTGTGTGAATGTATGTCTGTGTGTGTTAGTATGTGTGTGAGTGTATGTGTGTAAGAACATATATATATAACGACCGCAGTTACAAGGTATGTATACAAATACACATGTATGAACTTAGTAGTCCATATATGTGCTTAATATGTCTATATTAAGAAATTTATTACATACATTTATTATTTGTTATCGGTAGAGTCGGACGCCATGCTTTCCAGCATAGTTACGTCCCTCTACGGTCTGAGTTCAAATCCCGCCGAGGTTCACTTTGCCTTTCATCCTTACGGGGTCGATAAAATAAAGTACCAGTAATGCACTGGATATTTGCTGGCCTTGTGCCAAAAGTAGAAACAATTATTTGTATAACGAAGCGCCTTAATAAAATGGATTTAAACTTTCTACGTCAAGAAAGATGATTGCAAGCTGTTCGAGAAAAAATGCGCAAATACAGATCAAGAATTAGACGTGAACAGTGAGAAGAATTAATAGAAAGAGAAAGAAGACAACAACTGAGATGTGAGGAAAGAAATGAAGAACAGAGGCATATCGTTTTAGAGCAAAGGTTCTCAACCCATTTCGGCCCCTCGAAATCACGAAAGGCCCCCCACCCTCTTTTTCCTTTTTCAATATACTACTGATTTTAATATCAGTAGATTACTGGGCCAAATCAAGTTATGTTAGAATCTTTAAACAAATCTTTAAAAAATACTCGTACGAATTAAATACAAAAAAGTTTCAGTCCAAAACAAAAGCAAGCTATTTCAAATTATATACTTTTGAAAAATAGACGTGAATGTTCTCAAAGATTTGATCTTAGTCGAAAAAGCTTATTTTTTTTTAATTCTATATTTCACTGTTAGCTGTTGTAATATTTTGAGTAGATAGACAATTGTACAATTTAAACTGTAAAGTCAAAATACAAAAGATGCAAAAATGAAGAAATTCTTACCTTTCTCTTGAATCACAAACAAGGGAAAAATAGTACCTTGCAAAATAAAGTGCCTCGATCACAAACTAAATTGCAACGAATGAATTGAGATGCTTGGTGACAGTGAACAAACAATATCTGTATCCCATATATATATATATATATATATATATATATATATATATATATATATATATATATACATAGATAGATACACACAAACACATACACGCGCGCGCGCACACTAACACACACACACATACACGCGCGCGCACACTAACACACACACAAACAAACTTGTGTGTGTGTGTCTGTGTGTGCCTTGTTTTTGGTACAGAAAGAATTTTGACTCCAGTTTTTATTGCCGGGTCAAAGGCCACTGCTCTTTTCAACAACGTCAAATAACACCGCCATATATATATATATATATATTTATTTATTGGGAGAGAGAAAGAGAAAGAGGGAGAGACAGAGAGAGTAAGAAATGTGTGTGTTTGGTACACGTCTATCTATCTATCTCTCCAACGGGGGGCTCAAACATGCGGCCCGCGAACTACTTTTCTATGGCTCGTGGTAGAACCAATATTTCAGATTCCATTATAACTGGTGAAAATAAGGCGGTGAGCTGGTGGAATCGTTAGCACATCTGGCGAAACGCTTAACGGTACTTCTCCGTTTTTACGTTCCGCGTTCAAATTCCGCCCATCTCAACTTTGCCTTTCATCCTTTTGGGGTCGATAAATTAAGTACCAGTTGTGACCTGGGATCGATGTAATCGACGGGACCCTAAACCCTAAATTTCATGCCTTGTGCCTATAGTAGAAATGATTATAATTGGTGAAAATCATCACCCACCACCACGTTTGGCCCAGTGCCTCTCCTCCAGGACATACATACACACACACACACATCCACATATATATACACTTTACTTTTTTTCTGGCTCTGGACTACGCCCATGCTGGAGCATCACCTTGGTAAGTTATGGGGACGTCAACAAACCAACAAACATTGGTGGGAGGGCAAACACAAACACAAAGACACACACAGACATATTACATATATACGACGCGCTTCTTTTAGTTTCGGTCTATCCTCTTTAGTGAGCAGTGGGACTGAACCCGGAAACATGTGGTTGGGAAGCAAGCTTCTTGTCACACTGCGCATATATATATATATATGTGTGTGTGTGTGTGTGTGTTATCAAGTTAACAATGAAAATAAAAAGAACAAAGTCAAGTTACTTTATAACTTTGTTTTTATTTTTATTGTTAATTTAATACCTAATATCTGACTGTATCTAAAGAATTAATTCAGCGAAACACACAGCTTCTCTATAGATTTTTACAAGATTACATTGAGTTCTATCTACGGTACGGACCCTACCACCAGAGGTAGACCAGACTGAAAAAAGAAAATATATATATATGTGTGTGTGTGTGTAGAATATATATATATATATATTATACACACACACACAGACACACATATATATATATATATTCTTTTTTCAGTCTGGTCTACCTCTGGATAGAACTCAATGTAATCTTGTAAAAATCCATAGAGAAGCTGTGTGTTTCGCTGAATTAATTCTTTAGATACAGTCAGATATTAGGTATTAAATTAACAATAAAAATAAAAACAAAGTTATAAAGTAACTTGACTTTGTTCTTTTTATTTTCATTGTTAACTTGATAACACACACACACACACACACACACATATATATATATATATATACATATATATATATATATATATATATATATATATATACATATATATATATATATATATATATATATATATATACATATATATATATATACATATATATATATATATATACGATATTAAATAAATGGAAACTATATTTATAAAACCATATTTATTTCATTATATATATTTCAGGGATATCATATTAAAAATATGTTATGCCTTCTTCAGACAAAATACAATATAAACAGTCTTATAAATAGATAGATTCTATCTATTTATAAGACTGTTTATATTGTATTTTGTCTGAAGAAGGCATAACATATTTTTAATATGATATCCCTGAAATATATATAATGAAATAAATATGGTTTTATAAATATAGTTTCCATTTATTTAATATCGTAAATATACTCCAAATACTTGTTGAGTGCTTTTATATCAGTTATAAATATTTACCCGTTGTTAACCCAACAATTTAAATAAAACTTTGCATATATATATATATATATATATATATATATACATATATATATATATATATATACATATATATATATATATATATATATATATATATATATATATATATATATATATACATATATATATATATATATATATATATATATATATATATATATATACATATATATATATATATATATATATACATATATATATATATATATATATAGTAATAATTGTTTCTACTTTAGGCACAAGGCCAGCAATTACTCAGCACATTACTGGTACTTTATTTTATCGACCCCATAAAGATGAAAGGCAAAGTTAACCTCGGCGGGATTTGAACTCAGACTGTAAAGGGACGTAACTATGCTACGTCCCTTTACAGACGTAACTATGCTACGTCCCTTTGCTCCAAAACGCTCCCTGGAGCTCCGAAACGTCCCTCAGGAGCATATGCCACCCCCGCCCGTTGAGAACCTTTGTTTTAGAGCAAGCTAGACTAAGGCAACAGAAAAGAAGAGATATGTTTCAAGATAAACGTCAAGAATATCTGGAGAAACAAACACTCAGACAGCAAGAAAGAAGAGATAATATAGTCCCAGAAGATCATGCATTACATTTCAGTGTAATCAGCTAAGGCAACAAGAGACCACATGTATAAGAATGAATGAGCACATTATCTTGAGCAGCAGGGAGGTGCATATAGAACAGAAAACATGAATGCTGAAGAACTTCTGAATTTCAGAAAGAATAGAATGTCCAGTGAGCGACGTAGGAGAAACTGCCCGGCAATTAAAATTAATGGCAATATAGAAGAATTTTATATTGGTGATATGAATGTTTCATGCGAACATTGCGGAGCTTTGAAATTTAGAAATAAAAATTATAACTATTATAATAAGGGAAAAGTTTTGCTGCCTCCATTACAAATATACCCTGAGAGACTGAGAAATCTCTTTGAAGAAGGCCAGGAAGCAGTTGTATTTCTTTGGAACATCTGCAATTACAACCCTGCCTTTTCCTTCGCTTCATTTGGTGTTAAACTTGCCTTACCACCTGGCAGAGGCCAGTATTTCTTTCGTATTCAGGGTCAAACATATCACAATACCACACCTCTGTAACTTGCAGAAAATACACCACAATATGGCCAGCTATATATTATTGATGCAAATAAAGCCATGCAGCACAGATTGGAAGCCTCGAAAAATAATGACTGCTCAACGCAAACAATGACTATGATAAGTGAGTTGTTGCATGAATGTAATCTATATGTCGAAGTGTATAAAACAATGCATGCCATAGAACAGGAAGAGCAGCAAAGAGCAAGAAGTGAAAATCGTCCAATACAGAACTGTGAATTAAGATTTAGCAGAGTATCAGATATGAGACACTACAATTTACCAACTAGAAATGAAATAGCTGTTGTTTTTTGTGGGGATAGATGGTGCACCACCTGTACACTGATATTGTCATCTACCCTAAATACCATCCTCCTAAGAAAATACCATATACTTCATGACACTTAGTTCCCATGACCTACCCTTTATTGTTTCCACATGGTGAATATGTTGATGATTTAAATTATTTACAAATTTAACATTGCAGTCATATTCTTTAAAATTCTCTATTATTTTGAATAATGCTAATTCAGATTTTTGGATCGTCTGTTCTGATTTGCTTTCTAACAACTTAAAAACTGACGTGTTAACTTGGAATATTTTTGCTCTCTGGGTAAAAACACTGTTGATACACTGATGGCTTGTTAGTTGCTTGTTAGCAGCCTTTTTATGTTTAGTCATCATCACCGTCAGAACTACTTCTCAGTTGGATACATTTGTTGGCTAGATCTAGTTTCATTTCATATATATATATATCACTCAGATATCAAATCTGAGATACCTAATTTTTAGATCTAGTCATCTTAGCTATTCCTTCATCCACTATCTTTTAGTATACATCACATACTAACTTGCAACTCTGTTAAATATGACATGCATTCATGCTCCTTTTCAGATACTTGAGTGTCTTCAGCAGAGTTTGTTTATGCTATAAGTGCTAAGACCAAGCAACTAGTTATCTAATAACTGTGTATCTGTTCTGATTGCTATCAATAAAATAGTCTAAGAGTGCCTAAGAATAAAATTGATATTTTGCTTCCTTTTTGGGCTATCAAATAAAAAGAATTATATTATTTCCCCATATTTTATTTTTCACTGAGACAAATGAATAAATGTTCCTGTTTCAGTTTCAGTACATGTTGTAAACTCTGAGCTCAAGATATATTAGTCAGTGAGCTAAGCTTATTGGTTTAACCATTGTGTTTATTACTATATACACTTATATAAAAGTTAACCCTAGTTCTTTGCAAACAGATCAACATTTGGGAATCAAAGTACATAAATGTGATGATGAGGCAATTAATTTTTCAATGCTATTATGTTCCGATGTTTGTATATCATACTAAATATTCCCCTGATAATTCATAAATTCTGTGATGATGTGTATTTCTTAGGAAATATTTATTTCCCATCTCCTTATCTGTCATGTAAACAGTCATGTGTAGCAATGCAACTAGGCTGAAATTCATCACAATTATATTATTATTGGACCATGTAGATAGTATTGTGGTAAGTAACTGTAATATTCTGAAATTTTGAGCTTTGGATTTTTATTTAGCTAGTTTGCTGAGGGTAGTGGACTAAAAGACCTGGAAATACTCATAAGAACTATGTCTTATTATGTGTTTTGTTGGAAGGAAATATATTTTGGTGTATAGAAACATTGGCATTCTGGTGAATTGGCAGTATCGGTAGAGGGTTGGATGCCATGCTTTCTAGTGTAGTTATGTCCCTTTACGGTCTGAGTTCAAATCTCGTCGAGGTTAACTTTGCTTTTCATCCTTATGGGGTCGATAAAATAAAGTACCAGTAATGTATTGGGTAATTGCTGGCCTTGGGCCAAAAGTATAAACAATTATTACTATAACTCAATGTTCTTTTTTATTCACTTAGAATCTATTTGTGTTTCAGTTGACATTGCAAATTTCAGTCCCTCAAAATTCATATCCCTGTAATAATAGCCTAAATAATTCCAACTTTTAAATGAGTAAATACAGTATAACTAAAAATCTGAATGTTCAGAGACATTATGAAAGAGGTCATGGATGAAACTGAAACCCTGTACTTAATGTCTATCAAACACTAAATGCATAGTCTGGTCCTGTCAGTATGTGTCCACTAAATGCTTACCATATTTCATATCATTTACATATTCAAATATTGACAGTTAATTCATAACGAAAAGCTGAAGTTCTCTATTACATTTTGAAAACCATCCCTGAAGATTATGATTAGACTAAAATAAATGTCAATTATAGGATGAATAATGTATAAAGCCATAGTTACTGATCTTTTGGATTGAACAGTACAATCTTTCAAATGACACATTGTGATAATACCACTTGTGTATGCATGTATGTGTAAATATGCACATATATATATGTATGTGTGAATATGTGTATGTGTGGGCTAAATTATGTGTTAACACAGATTTCTTCTGTCCATTGTGTCCTGTATATAATGGTTTCATTTATTGGCCACAAGGGCCGACAGATAGACAGGGACAGTGGGGAGTTACAATAAAATCGAGTAAAACACAAATTAAGAAGGATCAAGAGGGTGTCTGTGTCTGCTTGTGACTACATTGCTACCTACAATGATTAGTGTCATACTCAACAGATAATGATGGCTCTATATATAGTAGGATGCTGTAGTTTTCTTGAAGCATTTTGGAAAATGCAGGAAGCAGGATTTTAGAAGGTCATACAATGTAAAATCTGTAGCTTTCTAAAATAATGTTATACATACTCACACAAAACACATATTTGTGTGAACTGGGAGATGAGAAAATACTGAAAGTAGAAATACTTATCTTATTGAAAGTTAAATCTTCAGCTAAATCCTTATTCGCAGTGTATTATTTTATGAGAAATGTTACATGTTGCCCCAGCATTGTTGCAATCAAATGACTGAAGCCAATAAAAGAATTATAGAATATATGTTTCTCTCTGAGATGTCTTTTGAGCATTTTCATTAACTGTATAGAAATTTGAATCAATTAATTTGTAGAATCTAATTAACCTCATTAAAATGTTTAGAATCTGCTTTACATTTATCTCCTACATTCAATTCTGATTGAAATCTTGAATAATTATAAATGGTTTATATTTCCATAGCTAAGTATATCCCATTGAATAGTGCAAGTGTATTTTTGTGTCTATAAAATTTTATATTCCGGTTTGTAAGACACCTATTTAATTCGATTCCCATAGATTTTGATTTGTGTAACCATTTCATTATCATATTTTTAATGAAAGATACTGTGCATGATTTTCAAATCTTTTTGTAAATAATCAAGAACTTGAAAGTGTTTAGTAATTTAAATAACTTTTTCATTATTAAGCTGATGTTTGTGGAGGCACGCGGCATTGTGGTAAGGGTGATGGCTTGAGACAGACTTAGGAGCTTATGTTTGGAACATCACTTAACAGATATTCTTGCATGAAATTATGATAGATCTTTTGATAAATATAAACAGTTTCTTATAGAATGCTTAGAATCACAGAACTAGGGATGGTTTCAAGTGGTTGTTTACCATTTTACTAATGAAAAATACTGTCTATTATTTTCAATTCATATTTTCAATAATTTAGGAGGATTTAACACTTAAAAAATAACAGCTTAGCATTGTAGAACCAGAGTTGATTACAGACAGAACTGCACTTAGGAAATTAGATACCTATATCTCTAAAATGTGTGCTATCTTGTCTCAAGTACATGCCTCATTCACCCAAAGAAAATAAATTCAACTTGCAGTTTAGCAAGTTGATGAACCCAAGTTTTGACCCCTATTGTTCTGAGCACACTAAGAAAATTATTACAACATTGTTGCCACTCATCTATGCCAAATCATGTAACAAGGCCTAACAACATATGACACTCTTCACCACTTTGATATTTCCCCAACACTATTATATGGTAAAGATGTTTAGTGATTTATTTATTAATCAGGAAAATATTTGTTAAAATTATACATATTTTAGATAAAACTGTGGCACTTTAAGATTCAGTAATGTTTCTCTGTAGTATCTTTACCCCAGTTGGCTGCCTCATTGACCTAATGGTAGCACCAGCCCTGGTTACAGATGCTTTGGTATCAATTGATTGAATGGGGATTATATGGAAAAAATGGTCCATTAATACACTGTTAGTGTATTGCACGAATCATTGGTCTGCAATAAGATGAATTCTGTAAAATAAAAATCAATAGGCAGAAGGAAATATCAACTGAAGAAATGATTATGTGCTACAGAAATTATTCATACAGTCGTTTTGATGAAATATAACTTAATTAAGTTCAATATATTTACCCAATTAACAAAAAGAGGAAATGTGAAATGATAATTAATATGCAGATGAATGATATCAATTATAGAGGGAAAAATGTATAAATTATTCATAAAATGTTAGTGTTAATATACAATTTGATTCAATGCAATAAAACAATATATATATGTGTGTGTGTGTGTATATATATATATATATATATATATCAGGACAACCTCCCTGATGCACCCTTTAAACTCTATAAAGTAATATATATATATATATATATATATATATATATATATATATATATATATATACACACACACTTACATGCGCGTGCACACACAGACATCAAATGAACTATGTGTGACATAACTCAAGTATTTTATCTCCCAAGTGAACTAAAAAAGATCATTGTTAAACAGAAGTATGTTTAATTCAGCAATTATAAAGATGAAAGAACAAAATATATTGTGTAATATCATTAAATGTCATTTAATAGAAGTAATCATTATTATTCAAATTGTGTCGAGGACAACCTCCCTGATACACCCTTTAAACTCTATAAAGTAATTGGTGCTAGAAAGCATATCCAGAAACCATGCCAAACAAAGGGTTCAGTTGTGTTGAGAACTTGACAACCTTATTAGTGCTGATTCCATAATAAATAGGCCTTCTACTCTCTGAAACAGGGTTGAGGTTAGAAAGGGTATCCAGCTACAGAAGCCATGCAAATTAATTGGTTGTTGGACTCTTCAGTTGTCTAGGACAGGACAACATAGTGCTGGTGCCACAAAATATGCTACCAGTACACTTTTTAACGTGGTTGATATTTGAAAGGACATCTAGCTGCAAAACCATGCCAAACAAAAGGTTGAGAGTATTCATTTGTGTAAAGGAAATGACAACCTTCCTAGTGCTGGTGTCACAATATGCACTGTTCATTCAGCTGTAGAAATTATACTAGAACTAGTCATCTCTATTGTGAGGTTTAGTTTCTTAAGGTCAGTCTTCCCTAACTCTTCACAAGTCATCCTGGGTCTGCTTCTTCCACAAGTCACACCCACTGGGGTTTCTCTACATATTTTTTATGCAGCTGCCATCTTCCATATGCATGACATGTCCATACCATTGCAGTCATTTCTCCTGCACACTATATCCAATTCATTTTATGCTGAGCTTTACTTTCAGTAGAAATATGCTATGTCGTTCATGCAAACTAATTTTACACATCCATTAGAGGATACTCTCTTCATTTCTTTCTAGCCTCCACAGGTCTTCTGTGGTCACGGCCTAAGTTTCACTGCCATGAAACATTGCAGTTTGCATGCAGGCATCATAAAGTTTGCCAATCACTCTAAGGGAGAAGCCCTTTGCTGTCAGCAGTGATGACAACTCTCTATAGCCTCTAAAATAATTTTGAGGTTATACACAGAATAGCTAAGAGATTGTGTATCATTTTAATTAGAATCAACTTTATCAAGGTGTCAGTTATGTTCTTGAACCTGTATGTTACTTTTAAAATTGTTTTAGTGAAGCCTAACATATTTTTTTTATCAATATCTTCTTTATGCCCAGGTTTCTATACTGGCATAGGTTGAATGAGCCTTTTTTGAGCCTTTTTTGAGGCTAAGCCTTATATTTTTATGTATGGTCCTTATTTCCACTGATCTTCTCATATGAAACCCATAAGCTGAGGCACATAAATAACCAACATTAGTTAAATTGGTACCAGTATGAATACCTACATAGGGACAAACATATACACACCTACACTTATGATTATGTCTACACAGTTTCAGTCTACCAAATTTAACTCAGAAAACTTTAAGCTTGCCCAAAGTGTTCTGCAGGATTATTGAAGCTGAAACCATGAGGTTCTGAAGTTAATATCTTTCCCATGCAGACATGCATGCAGCTTATATGTAATTATCTAATTCTGACTAGTGCCACAATAAAATGCATCCTGAGCACTTTGTAAAGTGGTAAAGCTGGTACCACAATAAAATGTACCCAGTGTAATGTAGTAGTTTTTGGTGCTAAGATAAAATACTCCTAGTTCACAGTGTAAAATGGTAGTGCTGATGCCAAAATAGAACCTATCATTCTGTGAGGTCATTTGTATTGGAAAGAACACAAAGCCCTAACTCTAGCCACCTTTCTAAAATATGGAATGTATGACCATGATGTGGTTCTTAGATCCATCCGTCTCAGACTCTAGTGAGCCGTCTAACTATGCCAATAGGAAATGTAGATGTATGATGACATCTGTTGTATAAACATTAATGTGTAGGTTATATTACGAACAAGAAGCCATCAGTCTACTTGCTATCTTATTACACATCTATTTGAAATGTATGACGTGGTCAGGAAATATATCTAAAATATTTTTCTTTGAACTGAGCTGAAAATCAATTTTTACAGAGGAAATGTCAAAGAGATCAATATTGACTATTACCGAACAATATAGGTTCATACACACGTGTATATGTGTATATATGTATGTATGAGAATGTCTAATATATATATGTGTGCGTGTGTATATATGTGTATATATATATGTGTGTGTGTATATGTATATATATGTGTGTGTGTATTATAGCTGTCATTTGCAATCAAGGATGGCTTAGTAGCATGTGTCATGATTTTGCTAATGGTTTTCAGTGTCAGTGTAATTGCAAGCAAACAGACAGATTCTTGCCCTTGCTGAATATCCAGGATGTGGCACCTTGAGGGAGAGAGGACTGCTTGAGCACTTGGCTAGTATATCCTTTCTTGGCTCTCGTAGGTTGAAAGGCAATTGCACCTCGGTAAGCAAAAATGCAGAACAAATGTCGCTGTGAATTCTATTTGACATACTAGCACCTCTGTCAAATCAACAGCCTTATCTCTCTATATGTTTCTATATATATATCATCATTTAACATCCCCTTTCCCTGATAATGAAGATTGGATGGGTCGTCACAGATTGAGTCAGTACATTATTGAAGATACTGCCCTCTCAAACATATGTGAGGTCCTACACTTTCTGACATATATTTCCTCATTCTGCAGAATGCATTGCATGCATTTAACTGTCATTTATTTCTTCAGAAAATAAAACTTAGACTCTGCTCACACTAATGAATATTCATTTGCTTAATTCCTGGAAATTTTGTATACACTTGTTCAGTACATATATATATATGTGTGTGTGTACTAATAACTTCTGTTGGAGTCTTAGGGGCACCATGGTTTTCTTGGGCATTTTTAAAACCTGGTGGAAACCATCTCCTTTACAGGTCTGAAAACAGCCTAATTTATCCAAAGAAAGAGAGAGAGAGTGTGATAAGTATTAGACTGGGACAACCTCAAAGGGATTTGAGTTCAGAGAGCCAGAGGGAATACTTCAAAGCATTCTATCTGACATTGTAATGATGGCTAATTCACCACCACATACAAACAAACATATCCCCCCCCCCCACACACATATCAATGTGTACCTGTATTTAGACATATGGTTATATATATATCATCATCATCATCATCATCATCAACGTTTAACGTCCGTGTTCCACGCTTGCATGGGTTTGGACGGGGGTTTTCCCACTTGAGGCAAGAGTGATTGTCTTGCTCGCATAGGACTGTCTGGCAGGTTTTCTACAGTTGGATGCCCTTCCTAACACCAACCACATTTACAGTGTGGGTCTGGGAGGTTTTTACCGTGTTGCCTACACGGCCACATTACAGCGTGGACTGTGTGTTTTTTTGTTGTGACACCTACACGATCTCATTTGTTTCGGCCTGGATGGTGTGGCACCAACATAACTTTACATAGAAGGGGGCGGTGTGGATGGGGTGGGGTGGGTGGGACGGGGGTGTATTTTGTTAGAGATGCCTACTGACTGTAGTAGGTTTTACTATGTATTTAGGTAAGGTGGGTCTTCTCTATTACTGAGTACCGCCAAAGGTCTCGGTTCAGTGACATTGTCTTGGAGAGGTGTAAGTGTGTGAGGTCGGAGTTTATCAGCTCGTCCCAGGTTTTTCTAGGTCTGCCTATTCCATGGCTACCGTCTATCTTTATTGCCCTGCACTTTGTTATACAGCTATCGACTTTCATGCGCATCACGTGTCCATACCAACGTAGCCTTCTCTCGAGTAAACAACATCTGATCCCTCTTATTTCTAATTTTTTCTTTAGTTCGTTTATGCTTTGCCGTTCACGTATATTACTATTACACATCCAGCGGAGCATGCAAGCTTCATTCCTCTCTAGTCTGCGTATATCCTCTGCACACAATGCCCAGGTCTCACTGCCATGCAACATTGCTGTTCGTATGCAGGCATCATACAACCTGCCTTTCGTTTTTAGGGAGAACCCTTTAGCGGCTAATAGTGGTATAAGCTCTCTGAACTTTTTCCATCCAGTTCTGACTCTAGCTACTGTACTTTCAGAGCACCCTCCCCCACTGCTGATTTTGTCACCCAGGTAACGGAAGCTGTCCACTATTTCTATAGAGCATATATATATATATATATATAAATATGTAGTCACATATATAATATATGTGACTACATATTTATATATTTATATATATATATATATATATATATAACCATATGTTGAGTGCTACAAGTGAATTGTATCCTTGTATACCGAATATATATATATATATATGTATATATATATATATCTTGTTAGCCTCGCTTTCCATTAGTGATTCATCTTCTCTTTCTTTGAACTATTTTTGTGATGTCTAAAATTGATGCCAAACATATTATTATTTCTTCTCTCACTTAGTATTAATATTTGTCCTTTTTATACGAGATGTCTATCATATTCCTTTCCATAGGGTTCTTTGTTTTTTCTAATACTTACACAACGTCACTTCCCCAACATACACAAGCACAGAAATAGATACAACGGATCTCTCTCTCTCTATATATATATATATATATATAATGAAGGAAATGTGTTTAGGAACCAGATGGACCATAACGCACCAAAGTACTCTACTACCCTAAGTATTGAGTGGGTAATAGGAACGAGTAGGACCCCGACGGCTGAGCTCAAGCCGTTTCGAACGCTAATTCTGGACTATATATATATATATATATATATACAGGGTGTCCCACAAAAGTATACACACTTTGATTAGAATGCTGTTAAAATGTGTATACATTTTTTGGGAACACCCTGTATATATATAATCAGCTTTCAGGTGGAGCTTGTGAGGAATCTCATTGAGTACCAAGTGATTTCCTTTGACTTCTCAGTATGAAATGTGTATGAATTTAGAGTAACCCAATTTCTAGTTGTTGTTTTTATGAACTTACCCCTTTTGTTATCATATTTCTAATGACAGACACCAAGAATTTCAAGTCATTTAGTAATATAACTAACCTTCCTATTATTAAGCTGCTGTTTGGAGCATAACTTAACAATGGCTCTTACAGCTCATTGTCAGAATTTAAAGTTAGAAAGAGGGATGGGTAGACAAAAAGGTTTAACAACTGACATATGCAGAGTAAATTCAAATAGAAATAAATTAAGTGAACACAATGAATTGTATGCCAACCCTTGCATTCACTTCTTTAACTTATTTGTATGAACCTATCAAATTAGACAGAATCTGATATGATAAATATGTAGGTAAATGTTTGTCTAAATTATCTAATGTCATAATGAAGTAGAAGAAGGAAGGATGTTATTTTTGGTATCTACTGAATATAAAGTTTCATTGATGTTAGGGAGTAATATAAGTAACATTATCAAGAAATTAATGTACTTGCATAGAAAATGAAGTGTTCACTAGATGTTCTAGAATAATATGTATAGAGATATCTTTCACTAATATTATTCTTTGTGTAATATAATATTATTTTAAACCATAATAGCAGCATTAGAAATGTTTGTATTAACAACAAAAACCAAACTTGTCTTGCATTTCAAAATAAATGAATGGTTTAGAGAATTACATTTATCACAAATACTAATACAGAACATTGTATTTGCTTAAGAAGAGAGCATATTTACAAAAAATAATATCTAAAATCTACACAACTGTTTTCCCTGTTCTCTTACAAAGAAAATATTGCATTTATATTATGGTCTAAAAATTGTCTTTTATTCATATGTGTAGGGATGTTCTGTGCAGCTATTTTCTTTCTTTTATTTGCAGTTTCTGACAAATTATTGTTAAACAACATATATTCTATTTTTATATATAAATCCAAAAGCAATAGTTAAAAAATATTTTATAAACTTGGAAAAAGTATTTGAAATACTTTGTCATTTTAAATAACATTAAGGATAATTTCATCTGTGTATGTATGAGTGTTTGTATGTGTGCATCAACGTATGTGTGCATACCTACAAATATATGCAATGATTTTGTTGCATATTTTGATGATATCCATGCTGAAATTTTCATAGTAGAATGATTGTGAATATTTTAGCTGCAATGTTTCATCATCAGCACCATCATCACCATTTAACATCCATTATTCCATGCTTACATGGGTCAGATGCATTGTCCGCATTGAGAGACAAGTCTGGCCAAGATTGACCATGCTGTACCTTACTCTGATGAGACTGTAGATTTTATGGGGGTTTTTACAGCTGGATGCCCTTTCTAACACCAACCACATTTACAGTGTGGGACTGGATGGCACCGTTATGAGGAGGGACAGGCCAGTCGACCGTGCTAGACCCTTCACATAGCAGGACCACAATTTGGGAGCCCAGAACTGATTGGCACCACTATGGGGAGAGACAGGCCAGTTGGCAACACCAAACTCTTTTTACAGTGGAACCACAGTTTAGGGGCCATGACATGAAACAGATATTTTAGTAGTTACCGTGAGCATGCCTGTCAGTCTTCTGATGAAAGGGAGGAGTACTATGTGACACCAATATTGTGAAAAAGATTTTGGCTTAGATAGTAATGATCTCACAGTTTAGCCAAACCATGTGTGAAGATCTTGAAAGGCAGCCATCATCTCTCAAAGCATAGATGTCCTTCTGTTTGTGAATAATTTCACTAACCTCTTGGATGCGTGGTGCATCTGGATTGCATGTATAAGATTGTGGAGTCTGTGAACGAATGGTTAGTAAGCAGATCCTAGTTGAGTAGGTTTACAAAATGGTCAAACCATGATGAGATAATCATCTAGTTTAGAAGTAATTGTGCCTTGAGTTTCAAAGAGTGATTTCTCTAATGGACACCCCTTTGTGGTTGACTTTAAAAGCTGCTTCAGTCTCAGATAGAAGCTGTTTGCTCCATGTCAAGAGCAATGGTATGCTAGTCATTGTGATCAGCACAATTTGGATGAGTTCTTTGTCTTCTGAGCAGTCAGTAACCAATGGCAACACTTGAGTTAGTGGCACCACTATTTCGAGCATAATTATACTTTTCAATAAGTTCTATTATTAAGCCCAATATCCAATCTTTTTTTTATTACACTTGATAAACATTCATTCTGGAGCTGTTGTTTCTGGCAAAAAATGTTATGTAATTGTGCCACTCATTTCCAACCATGGATTCAGTTAGTTGTAGTATATTTAAAGAACTGAACCAGTTTCACTGTTGAGTTGGAAGCACATGGTGGTCTCACTTTATTTTAGCTTTGCAATATCATATTTCGGTGATCTCATGATTTTCAGAACTACACTGGAAATACCAACAGCAAACAAGTACTTACTTTGTGAATTTCACAGCAGCTTTCTGGGATATAATGACTGCAGATATGTTGCCTATGACACTGTTGGATATAATTAGAGACTACTAGAACTCTATAATTCAATTATTCACTGATATTGCGAGGAATCTGAGTCATGCCAGAGATGGTGTAAACTGCAAGGCAAGCAACTGAAAACATGAAGTAGTAAGATCCTGTCAGATCTTGAATCAATATTGTTTTTGTTTTGCTTAGCATTGTGTCCATTGTCTGTGATCTCTGAGTAGGGTCAATTTTCTGTTTGTAATGCTATGGATTCACTGGCTGGGATCAACTCAACTCATTCTAGATGAGTGATGACACAAATACAAGAATTTACATAGTAAAGTTTAAAATGCAATCTTCATAAAACCCTAAAGAATTGTTTGTATTATTTATTAATGATGGATATGACAAAGAAACTATATTGTTTTTAAATAATGGATAAGATGAAAAACACTTGAGTTGAATTTATGATTTAAAACATGCCCTTAGGGAATTAAGTTGACTAAAAGTGAACAGAGTTCAAGTAAAGCAATACATCATGTGTGAATTGAAGTCAGTGAAAGCTGTTTATAAAAGAGAGAACTGTAATGATATGAACATTCATTTAATGAAAGTTGGGCATAAGAACTGTATGTAATAGTTAATTACTATTTTGTTTTGTATAGCCTTAGTTACATTTGTCTAAGAGACCTAAGTAACCTGTATCTCCAGTTGGAAAATCTGTGGAGAATGCTTCATTCTCACTGCAGAAATTCCATATGTCAATCATTTGGTTTTCTCTGTTTCAGCTAGTTAGTCCGATTATTAAAATGGCAATCAGTAAAGTAGTCTTAGTCTATAAAAGTAAATGTATTTCATTAGAGATGTGAAGGCATGTGGTTCAGTGGTTAGGGTGTTGGGTTCATGATCGTAAAGTTATGAGTTCAATTCCCAGATCAGACTATACTCTGTGTTCTTGATAAGGTCACTATATTTCAGGTTTGAAAAAACATGTTACCATTGAAGTTGCATTGCATGGAAGTTCTTTTGTATATGTTAACAATAGGAGCCTTAGACCTATCTCCTCATATATATATATAAATCAGGAAAGAAGAGTGACACGGTTTGCTATACAAAAAAGGTTTTTAATCTCATTGCTGACAATTGTTTCTCTGAACTGGTAGGTCTAGAGATCGCTATCCGCTTGTTTTCGCGTTACTCGATCGCCAATACAAAATTATAACCAGTCAGTTCATCGGAGCTTGCGAGAATGAAGAGAATATACAGGCATGAAAGGAATATGCAGGCTACTATATGTAGTAGTAATGGCATTCAGTTAGAACAATAACAACAATATCAACAAAGACATAAATACACTACTAAAAAAACTAAAAGACACTAACGGTATCATAGTAAAAGCAGACAAAACATCAAACATATACTCTATGGACCTTAACACATACAATAACTTTATCCAGCGTGAACTACATAAAAAATACAAAAAAACAAATGAATCTACACTCACCAGCATTAACGTGGAGGGCCTCAGGATAGTAAATAAACTCGGAATTCACGATAGGACCGAGCCTCTAACCCCGTGCAACCCAACATTTAACCTGAAGGATCACAAAAATAATTTTGAAACAAACCCTACCATTAGATTAATATGTCCATCCAAGTCAGACATAGGCAAAATTAGCAAGAACATTCTAGATAGGGTAATCACACAAACAAAGGGTAAACTAGAAATCAATTTATGGGGTAATACTAACGAGGCGATTGAATGGTTCAATAAAATACAAAATAGGGAGACGTGTAACTTCATACAATTTGATATAGACGACTACTTTGCATCCATATCCACAGCCACCCTAGATAAAGTGCTTATATTTGCCCAAAATAACTCAGATCTTACCCCTGAGGAAATTGAAATAATAATAGCGGCTAGAAGGACTATCATAAAATTTGAAAATAGCTACTGGGTAAGAAGAGATAGGATAAACAGCTTCGATATAACAATGGGATCAAATGACTCTGCGCAAATCACAGACATTGTGGGGCTATTCATAGCACACAACCTACATAAGGAATTCAGTAACCTCCAAGGAGGGATTTATAGAGACGACACGCTACTTATAGCTAAGAACTTAAACAACCAGAGCATGGAAAGATTAAGAAAAAACATTAGAACATTCTTCAAAAAACTAGGCCTAAGTATTACCTATGAACTGAACCATAAGAAGGTAAACTTTCTAGATGTGACTCTAAATCTAAATACGGGATTAATGGAACCTTTCCACAAAAATAATGAAAATCTGGTCTACATTAGTTATAACTCAAACCACCCCAAATCAATAATCAGATCCATAGCACGTAGTATATCCCTTCGAATATCCCGCTTATCCTCAAACCTAGAAATCTTTAACGAACATGCTAACTATTATAACGCAGCATTACGTAGGGCCGGACATAAAGATAAACTGCAGTATATAGCGAATAAAGACAATGTAAACAATCCTAATAGCAACTATACCAACCGCTCACACAGAAATAGAAGTAATTGGACTAGACATAGGGTTAGGTACGTAGCACCTAGAGTGAACGGTCAAAACACTAATAACGTAAACCCAAGAAACAATAGAAGAATCAGAGAAAGAAAATACCAATGGTTCAACCCAATCTTCAACTCCTCTGTAAAAACCAGACTGCCTTCTACATTCTTCAAACTAATAGATAAATACTTCCTTATTTCACATAGATATCATAAAATACTCAATAGAAATACTATAAAACTCTCATACTCTACGGCAGCAAATGCAAATATAGAATCGCACATACGCAAGATCAACCACAGAAATATCTCTAGGTAATCAGCCCCACCTATGCGCAACATAGCACCAAATTATAAGCATAAACACATCACAGTATCACAACCGCAAGCACATACAAACGTGCAGCAGCAAAACCCCAACGGGCATGAATCACAACCCACTTATAGCAGAGTACTAAACAGCAGTGTAGAAGCTGCACGAAATAACACCTCAAACTGTAACTGTCACCTACCAGATAGGTGCCCATTGGCGAATAGATGTCTTGATTCAAGTCTAGTGTACATGTGTACGGGCAACTCAGACAACTCCGCCTGGCATTACATTGGATCCACTGCGGGTTCTTTTAAAAAAAGATGGTATGTGCACAGGCACTCGATGAAAAATCGTGCACTTATGGGCTCTACAGCCCTCGCCAAAAAAATATGGGAACTGAAGGACAACAACACTAGCTACAGTATCAACTGGTCGAGGTTGTCGGCTGCTAAAACCTACAGTACAGGTATGTCCCACTGTGGGCTATGTGATTTAGAACTACTGTATATCCTTAAAAATGTAAAAAGGCTACTTAACAACAAGTTAGAAAGATCTATCTTCTGCAGACATAGAATTGCCACTAAATTCATAAGATTTAAACCTCCATGAATCGAACCGACGTAGCATAGCTTCCAACCAGGATACCCACTACTCTGCACGAATCACAACAGAAATATATTCATTAAGTACATTCTAGCCTTCTTAGTTCTATACCACACAAATATCTGTAAGTACCTCATCAACCCATAAACTTATCTCTTCTCAGCTGCAGTCATCGCTTGATCCTAAATCCAAGAACATTTCAAAATACTACTACAATGGAACTTTACCTTCCTTCCTCTTGCTATAATTATAGTCAGCATGTTTTCTCTTTGTATGTATGTATGTGTTTGTATGAGTGCGTGTGGATGTGTATGTATATGTTTGTGTGCATGTGTGTGTATATATATGTGTATATATATATATTACTTCCTTAACCTCTGTATTAACTTGCCCATTATTTAGCTTTGTTAGCGTTGTCTTATACATGTATGTTATTGAGGATGGAAAAGATAGACAGATCTCTCATCTAATATAGACCACACAAATTCTACTACAGTGATAAATACTTCATCGGTCAGATAAAAACCGACTATTACGGCCACCTGACCTACATTGTTTAAAAACACCGGCTTATCTTTACACTTGATATAATACACCCTACGACAGTCTTTACATGTCAATTTTATACATCTGCTTGATGTCAGCTAGTTTTACACGCTAAAATCATAGATATACTATATCCCCCACCTAGATTGATGTTGTGATTACTTCAAATATTTTATTGCTAGCATTGTTGATATTGTTGTTATTGTTCTAACTGAATGCCATTACTACTACATATAGTAGCCTGTATATTCCTTTCATGCCTGTATATTCTCTTCATTCTCGCAAGCTCCGATGAACTGACTGGTTATAATTTTGTATTGGCGATCGAGTAACGCGAAAACAAGCGGTTCAAGATAGTTCAGAGAAACAATTGTCAGCAATGAGATTAAAAACCTTTTTTGTATAGCAAACCGTGTCACTCTTCTTTCCTGATTTATTATTACTCCAAGTGTTTACAACATAGGAATTGCAGCATCACTATGACAACGCCTTGTTGAGTCAAACTTAGCCAAGCGTTAATATCATCCACTACCCGGAATACCATAACTGGACTACACCTAAGTGGACTGCATATAACTATTATTTGTTACCCCGTATATATATATCTTCATTTTACGTCCGCTTTTTCCCTGCTTGCAAGGGTGGGACGGGAACGGATGCTGGCTTGATTTCTACAGATGGATGCCCTTCCTAACACCAACCTCATTTACAGTGAGTGGTGGGTGCTTTTTTTGCCGTGGCACCTCCACGACCACTTTGCAGTGGAATGATATGGACTCCAGTCCCTATTCTACAGCTGAGTAAACTGGAGCAATGTGAAATAAAGTGTCTTGCTCAAGGAAACAACACATCACCCGGTCTGAGAATTGAACTCACAACCTTTCGATTGCAAGGCCAATGCTCTAACCACTAAGCCATGTGCCTCCAATATATATATATATATATATATATATATATATATATATATATATATATATATATATATATATATATATATATATATATATATATATATATATATATATATATATATATATATATATATATATATATATATATATATATATATATATATATATATATATATATATATATATATATATATATATATATATATATATATATATATATATATATATATATATATATATCATGTCTTTAGAATCATCAGATAAAATATATACTATTGCTTCTTCTAATTAGCATAATTAACCATATAAAAAATCAATTAGACCAAGCTATAAGAAGAAAGGCTCTTATGGAGAAATCTCCGACAAATAACCGAACGTGGCCTCTTCGCGGTGGCCCCAATCGAGTATTTATCCAACATTTCGACAGCATGTAGAAACTGACCAAATACATCATCAACCATACACAATTAGGTCTAAAATTAAACTTAGAAGAAATGCGTACATACCGTAATTATATCTCTACCATGGTTTCATCCGTATTTTTAGACATCCAAATAATAGGAATGTCCTGAGTTAGGATTCATCAGGAGACAAACTCAAAATCAGACATCTAGTTTTTCAATCCGATCCCGCCAAAAATAGATTCAAAAATGGCTAAGAATCGCTATGTGGCTGTAGTCAAGCCAGAAAGAATGTGATTGGTTGCTTACGGCGGGTAGGCTTGCTGCTAGAAAGCGCAGCCAAATATCGCCAAATTTAAGCTCAACCTAGCGGGAGATTATTAAATATAAAGGTTAACATATACATAAAGTTATAGATATATATATGTTGCAACTGGTCACTTTTAAGCTCTATGAAGAATTAATAAATTAAAAAATCAGAGCAATATATCATAAATCATGTCTTTAGAATCATCAGATAAAATATATACTATTTCTTCTTCTAATTAGCCATGGTTAATTATGGTTAATTATACTAATTAGAAGAAGAAATAGTATATATTTTATCTGATGATTCTAAAGAAATGATTTATGATATATTGCTCTGATTTTTTAATTTATTAATTCTTCATATAGCTTAAAAGTGACCAGTTGTAACATATATATATCTATAACTTTATGTATATGTTAACCTTTATATTTATATATATATATATATATATATATATATATATAAATCAAAGGTGAGAATGAATTAGCCAGAAATATATAATTGTTTTGACTAATATATGACACTACAGGTACTTATTTCAGAGCTGATTAGGTTGTATTTCATGAGATAACAGGATATCAGAAGCGTATATATGAAATCATATCATTGTGAAAGAAATATTTGTTAAAATGGGGACTATAATTGTGATGATAATATTACACATAACCAGACCAGAATTTAGGTAGGTCTAGGTGAGACATTTATGGGCTTATGGATTTGAAGTGGGGCATGTACCCCAGCTTCAAGTTTTAGCTATTTTTTTATGTGTTACATTTAAGTACATAATGGGAATGAACCCTCGATCATTTTTAATGAAGAATGTTTCAGTTCATCAATGAATGTAACAACCTGCTTATGAAGTCAATGTTTATGCCTGAATATTCCATAGAGATATATATCATTATCCCTTTTAATACCAAACCACTTGAGACTGCCACTGGCTCTATGTTAAAAAGTCCTGTCATAATTTTGTGTCAGAACATTTAATAATGAGAAAGTTATTTATATTATTGGCCAGACTTGTCCCATAACAGGACCACCCAGTAACATGGCCCCACTATGAGAAAAGCATGGCATGGTCAAATGGCCAGACGTTCCTCACAATGCGACCACCTAGCGCCCAAATTACGGTTCTGTTATGAGCAGGGTAAGGCATGGCCAACTGTCCAGACCCTCCTCATAACGGTGCCACCTAGTTCCACACTGTAAATGTGATTGGTGTTAGGAAGGGCATCCAGCTGTAAAAGCCCACCCAAAATACCATTCCATTTGAGCAAGGTATGGTGTGGCCAGCTGGCCAGACTCGTCGCATAACATGCACGACCTGTCTAACCATGCAAGCATGGAAAATGAAGTGATGATGATGAAATCCTTTCAAATTCTAGATATTTTCAAAATTATTTGAAAATCATTGGCTGTGTCTTTCATTAGAAATATAAATAGTTAATTAGAAATATAAATAGTTAATTCTCAGGGAGATTCAGCATGAAAATGTGGGTCATGCCCCCTAAAACATGGGATGGTGATGATGAGAATAGCTTTAATCATAGGTCTGCTTGACCAGGGTTGATATTGAACTAAGAAACGTCTACTTTTTAATCCTGTATTTCTTCAATGTTGCAGTTCCCTTGTCATAGTATTATCACTGAAAATGGTGAAACCATTGTAATACTTGAGAAATTTTATTGAAAGTTAATTTGTCTTTATTTCTATAATTTTACTAATTATCTTTAAATTTCTCTAGATGTACTCATTAACCCCTTTTATTATTATCCCAAATGCAATTATTGAAATTGATGAGTTGAACATTATCCTGAATAGTTTTGTATATCTTACATATCATTAATCCAAAATGACTTTTGCTACTCTGTAAATGTGTTAAAGTCTCCTGTCATTGATTGAATTATAGCTGTTATATATATATATATATTGATTTTATATTAAATTATATTGTTAAATTTAGTATAGAAGCATGTTGAAGGGCTCTGAATTTCTGGTGGAGTTGTAAGAGTGGTATTGTGATATACAATGTCATTTGGGCATTTTTTGAAGAAATGTTTTATAACTAGATGTCCTTCGTGGGGCCAACACTTTCAGTCACCATTTACAACATGCAAGAATATAGTATAGCTATTCAAAACCAGATTTACATAGAAAAAAAGAACTATGTTAGAATTCTGTAATATAGATTTCATATAATACACAAATATTAAAACATCCAGCCTACACTGTACAGTGGGTGTGTAGGTGTCATGATAAAAAGCACCCAGCCCACGCTTTGAGGTGGTTGTGTAGGTGTCATGACTAAAAGCACCCAGCCCATACTGTAAAGTGGTCATGTAGGAGGGAGTCACAACAAAAAGCACCCAGCACACACTGTAAATGTGGTTGGCATTAGGATGGGCATCCAACCATAGAAATCTAGAAACAGTTCTATATGAGCAAGACATGGTTACTCGACCTAACATGCCTGTAATAGGACACACATCTAACCCATGCAAGCATGGAAAATGGACGTTAAATGATGATGATGCGAGCAAGATGTGTTTCTCCAACCAATCTAGGAGAGCAGTAACTTCAAATAAGAACTATTTCAAACTATGACAGCCCATTCAGCCCATGCTGGCTTAGAAAATGGATGTAAAATGATAATGCATCTGCTGGTGTTTTAAAGATATTTTCTTTGATAAAGCAGATGTTAGCCTTGTGGGTCTCATAAAAGTATTTATGCTTATCACAGTAATTTTTGAAGCAATGTTTTATGGCCAGATGCCCTTTCTGGTGCCAACCATTATATCTGACTCAAGCAGTAATGATAATGGTTACACAATATCCATACTTATTAATGTAATCTATTTGTTCAAACTCAATATATTTCTGGCTTCGTGATATGTTCCTCTTATAGTGGCACCCCACTGCAGAGAGTGAGGGAACATATGTAATTTATACATATTTGCATTGAAATGTTTTCAAATCAAGCTATTTCACTGCAATTTTTTTTCTTTGATCTTGATAATAGAAACATTTTGAGACTAAGGAAATTGGTTTAAATTGATGAATGAATAGCTTTTTATCAAAGCATCAAATATATTTGAAATGTTTTCTATTTTATTGACTTTTTCAAACTGTTATTATTGCTGTGTTGTATCCAAATTGAGTATATGATAAAGATCAATTCATGAATCAAGCAACAAAGAAAACAATATTCATAAATTTCACTGTGTGTGTGTGCGTGTGGCATAACAAATACTGCATATGTTATGATAACAATCAAAATAACGTTTGTTGGAAAACAAATTTTCCACTTAAAAGTCAAACATTAACTTCTAAAGGATTTGAAAAAAAAAATGTATACGTTGTTTTGTAAATCTTCCAAATTTCTATTATGACTGAATAGGAAATAACAACAGAAGCCACATTAACATAATTAAACAACACAAGAACACCATTTTTCGTCCTTTTTTTCTGTTAAAGCAGGGGTTATTCTGATAAGCCTCATGGCATGCGATCCATTTTGAAGCAGGTTTTGACAGCCAGATGCACTTACTGGTACAAATCATTAGGGTTACCTCTTACAGACAGTTATAGATACAAACATTCAATAACAAAGCCTTCCTCTCTCTATATATATTGTGTGTGAAGGCACGTGGCATAACATAAGTGATGACTAGCAGCCCATTTTGGGTGAAGGGGTTGTTCTTAAGGGCTGACAAAACTCTTTGTGTGGACAGCTATCCCGTTAGTTATGTGGCAGTACCATTTAAATATATGTGCATATCAAGCTTATTTAAGTGATTTCTATTTTAAGATATGCAAGGTCAAACCATTCATAATTTTGAATACTGCTGAGTTTCTGCTGTCAAGAACAATTGAAACACCTCCAGGATAAATAGTAATTGTTTTTCTTAGCAGGTGTAAGAATAACTATTGCATATTAATATAGAAAATAAGATTTATTGCCAACTGAAAGTCAATAAATTGCAGGTAGATTTTATTCACACCTGTATTTTCATAAACTACCACAAATTGAATTTCTCAGGCACTCAATAGAATTTAAGTTTTAATGAATTGCTTTGAAAATACATTCATTTTTGTTTTCATTATAGTGCTATTCTACTAAGAGTTTGATAAACCTGCAGGACATAAGAAATAATGTAAAGTGGGATAGAACTTGTTTAGTTTTTAGCTTTCTTCATTTTATCCTTTTAGTAACCATAATAATATAAAGTAGGAGACGACAAGTTTAGTTCTTAACCTTTTTGTAACCATGTTTTTGATAAAAGATAATGTCTTTGACATGCAAATAATTTTGAAAATTGCTAATTTGGAGAGATATAATAATATAACACAAATAAAACCGTCGATTATTCTAACCCATAAAGAAAACATTCAGAAAACACTATTACACCAGCCATAGACCTGCACTCATAATTCCTGCTAAACCAGCTCTAGACCCATATTCCTATATTCCATAAACTTTCCACAGACCCACACCAACCACTGATATGAGGAAGGCAGATGATATCAAGTTGTAGCCATATGATCATAGACAGACAAACATACAGACACATGTACACATAAGATGGATAAGCCTTAAGTTAGCCTGGAGTTAAAGTAAAAGACACTTTCCCAATGCGTCATGGGATTAAACTCAATATTTTATGGTTGTGAACTGAACTTCTTAAACACATAATCATGCCCTTTGTATTTCATAAATTACAAAGTATATATTGTTTATCTATATTTTATTAAAAACAATCTGACAAGCAATATTCTTTAAATATTTTACATATTCTGCTGTATCAAGTTCACAACAACCTTTCTAATATTGCTGACACAATAAAATCCACGCACGGATTTTCAAGTGTTTGGTGATAGGATAGAGAAACTGTTTCAGTTTTGTCAAAGACATGAAAACCTCCCAAATACTGGTGCCATGATAAAATGCATAGTGCACTGTGTAAATTGTGGGAGCATATATAAAAGCCCTCAACCCAACTGAGACATTGTTGGCTCCAATTATGTTTTGACTTGGTCTATGACAACCTAACTCACCCTTGCTAGCAAGGAAAATATATGCTAAATGATTATATGTCAAATTACATTACATTAGTTAACTAAATTTCAAATAGAGATTAATGTCAGCAATCTCATTTTTATTCTGCTCATCTTTACAATATTTACACTTTTATTTTTTTACTGGTTTCAGCCTTGATTTTTGTTGATTTTATCGATGTCTGGACATTTTTTGTTAAAGCCTGGTACTTAGTTTATGGATCTCTTTTTTTTTTTTTTTGTTAAACTTCTAAATTATAGATCATGATCATCACACACACACACACACATAAGACATCACAACTTCCTTATTGATGATGCCTTGATAAAATACACCCACTACACTCTGTAAAATGAATGTGAGGCATGATCCCCCAGCCTAGCTCTGAGTAATTACTAGCACGGAAAACCAACATTGTCTGATGTTGATGATACATGCTAATAAGAGCAGATATAAAACGATGATGATTATATATATATATATATATCATCATCATCATCATCATCATCATTTTATGTCCTCTTTTCCCTGCTTGCAAGGGTGGGATGGGTCCTATTCAGCACATCATCTCTCCACTTGTCACGGTCCTTCATCATCTCCTCTGTGAGCTTCAGTGATCTGAGGTCTGCTCTCACCACCTCCGCCCATGTTTTTCGTGGTCTTCCTCTACTGCGTCTTCTATCTACTGGGATTTCTTGGCACTTCTTTACCCAGCGGTCATCCCCCATGCGCATTACATGTCCATACCAACGCAGTCTTCTCTCCCGCACATCGCAACTTATCCCTCTTATACACAGTTTCTTTCTCAACTCATCTATGCTTGGTCGCTAATGCACATTGATATTGCACATCCAATGGAGCATGCTTGCTTCATTTCTCTCCAGCCGTCGCATATCCTCCGCAGTTGCTGCCCATGTCTCACTACCATGCAGCATCGCGCATCGGCATCATATAACCGGCCTTTCATATGCAGGGAGAAACCCTTCTTCATCAGCAGAGGAAGCAGCTCCCTAAACTTCTTCCAACCCGTCTTTATTCTAGATACTATGGCCTCGGAACACCCCCCTCCCATGCTAATCTGATCACCTAGGTACCGGAAGCTATCAACCATTTCTATAGAACCCACCTGCATTGAAAAATGTGTCTGTCAGTGCGATTACTACTGTCAAATTTCCCTGTACATCTACTGCATACGTAGTTTTCCCTACCTGTTAGTTTGCCTGCTATCCCACTACATCTCTTGTGTACCCAAGATCTGCATTGTGTACATTTTATAGAATTTATGCCAGTTCCTTTTCTACATATCGAACATGGCCATTTCCCTGATGGAATCAGAGTTTTGTCCTCTTTTCTACTTATCAACACTTCTGTCTCAGCTATGTTCACTCACAGTCCTCTTGATTCCAACTGCTGTTTCCATAGCCAGAATTTCTTCTCTAGCTCCTCTACTGATTCTGCTACATAGAGAAGTTCCCATGGGCAACCAGTCTTAAACTCCTCTGTTATGGCTTGGAGGACTATAATGAACAAGAGCAGGCTGAGGACCGAACCCTGATGTACTCCTACTTGTATCTGGAATTCCTAACTAAACTCCATTCCTCCTCTCACTTTACTGACAGCACCTCTGTACATAGCTTGCAGTCCTCACAAGCCATTCCTCTACACCTAGTTTCCTTAGGGACCACCAGATGACAGATCGGGGTACCCTATCAAAGGCCTTCTCTAGGTCAACAAAAGCTAAGTATAGTGCCTTATTCTTCTCTAAGAACCTCTCTTGTAGTTGTCTCACTAAGAAAAGGGCATCTGTTGTACTTTTTCCAGGCACAAAACCAAACTGCATCTCATCTAATTTGACCCTTTCTCTAATTAGTTGTGCTAATATTCTTTCTGGCTCTTTCATAACCTGATCCATCAGCTTTATGCCCCTATAATTGCTCCTCTCCAGAGCATCCCCTTTACATTTGTAGCAATTTATGAGAATACTGCTGCACCAGTCTTTGGGTATGACACCACCATATATAGCTTGATTGACGATGCATGCAACCAGTTTAGTACCTACTTCTCCTGATGCCTTCATACACCAGCATCATTCCGGACACACTTATCTCCAACAACATCCTGATTTACACTAATACACTGCCTTGCAATGCAGAACACCGCATGTCTCTGATCTTCCCGTCGCAGAACATTGGCAAACCTCCTACTCTCAGCCTCCCTGCGTGCTAAGTACACCTGACGTCTAGCTTCTCTCTTAGCGGCTGTGTATCCGTCTCTACTCACACCATGTTTTTTTCAAAGCATTCCATGCTAGTATTTTGTCTGTTCCACCACCAGGTCACTCTCTGTCTGGTCAGAGCTCTGCTCCAGCCATAAGTCTCTTCAGTAGCCTGCAGTAAGTTGTCACATAAGAAATTCCAGTTATCATCTATGTCATACAATTCTAAATCGTCTTCTTTTTCGTCATACAAATCTTGAAGGGCTTTCCTAAATATATATTTTAGTGAAAGGTCTTTTAGCTTGCAGACCTTTCTTCTCCACACCTTCTTGTATGTCTCATTTTGTCTCTTGCTTACTGAGATGTCACTAACAACTAACCTATGCTGTGGGGTACATTCTTCCCCGGGGTATGCCTTAGTATTTGACCCCATCTGTCTGTCTCGCTGCCTAACTAGCAAGAAGTCAATCTGGCTTATGTGCTCGCCTGATTTGTAGGTTATTAGGTGGTTGGTAGGTTTCTGGAAGTTAGTGTTGCGAATGGTTAGTGCACTTGCATCACAAAATTCAAGAAGCCTCACTCCTTCTTCATTTCTTGAGCCATAACCATGACCACCATGAACCCCAGTATATCATCCTGGAGCTGTCCAACATGACCCTTGAAGTCCCCTGCTAGCATAACAATGTCTCCTTCCTCTGTCATTGCGGCTGTTTCTAAAAGTTGCTCGGAAAAGCAGTCTTTCTCTTCTTTACCTAGGCCTACTTGGGAAGCATAGGCAAAGATGATTGTCAGTAGTCTCTTGCCTACAACTAATCTAAGCTTAATTATTCTATTATTAACTCGAATTACCTCTATTGTCTTATCGATCCATCTCTCAGCCAGTAAAATGCCTACTCCCCTTAACCCATCATCATTACCCACTCAGCAAAGCTTATAACTACGATGTTTGCCTGTGATTAGTCTTGCAGAGGCAATTCCCCATCTCACCTCTTGCACGCAGCACACATCCACATGTATTCTCTCCAGCATCCCAGCTATCTCACTAGATCTTTCTGTTAGAGTGCCAACATTGAGTGTGGCAACTCTGAGATGCGATGTCTTCATATTCTTGTTCTTGTTCCTGTTGTGCAATTGCCTGATGATGGTCGGAGTTTTCTTGCACATGGCTGCACCAGCCACCCCACTACCATGCGCAGCTCTAACATGGTTAGTGTTATTGCTGTTTACGCTGTTGTTGTTGTGCAATTGCTTGACGACGGTCAAGGGGTTCTCGTACATGGCTGCACCAGCCATCCCACTACCGTGTGCAGCCCTAACATGGTTAGAGTTATTGCTGTTTACGCAGTTGTTGCAACTCTCATTTCTTGTGATCATAGTTTATGGCATTAATATATACTGGTTGGATGCCCTTCCTAACACCAGCACCATTTTACAGCATGGACTGGGTGCTTTTATTCGTGCTACCAACACTAGAGAGGTTGTCTTACTGGACTCAGGAGCCCTCTCTACCTCTGCATTTTACAGCATGGACTATATATATAAAATGCCACTCTATTTAGTCACGTCCTATGACTTGTAGTGATAGATTGCAGGCTTAATGTTGGGTTGTAGACTTAAGTTTTTGGATAGTGGGCTTAATTTGTCACTAAGTTTATCATGACTAACCAAAACTGTGTGCCTTTAGCAAAGTTCCCTTTTCTGGAAATATTTAAACCAGATCTACAGCTTAAGAGTACCTTTCTCTCTATCTCTCACCAGTCTCAGAGGCCCTGCTATAGGTTATGGGGATTGCCCTCTTCTCTTTCACAAACAGAAAATATTCTAAAAGCTGGTACACATGCATGCACATATACTTACATGCATACACACAAGCACACATGCATGCAAAGACGCAGGAGCACACAAACATTCAAAAGTATGCAAGCACACACATATGTGAATGTATGGCTAAAATGCTTCCTGTCTAGTGTTTGATGTTATTTTCTATAAATATGACAGGCAGATATGTAGTCATTAGAAATGTTACACTCCCTGAGTGGAATATAGTTTGAAATAAATTGATTTATGATGTCAAATTATATATGACTTACAGAAATCTAATTCTGATCAGTCAACAATTCAAGCATAACATACCTATCGTACTGTTTCACATATGTTATATAGTGAAATGAAATACTGAAGAACTATCTATTAATGGCATGCATAATCTCAGTTAATCAAAGTCTCACTCAGGGATGTTTATAATCTAAAAAAAAAAAAGTAAGGGTGATAACTTAAATATGTTGAATGTTTCTAAAAACAAAGACAAACTGAGATTATCTATTGAAATCAATAGATAAAAACTCCTAGAGATGTTTAAAATCTAAAAGAAAAACAGCAAGCAAAGATGATAATTCCAATATGAACAGCTTGTTGACATTTTTAGAAAATAGTGATGCAGACTTTAGTGTGCCTTATTCTTTAAAGTCAGTGGGTGAAAGCAACTGACATATTTCAGTCTTATTAGATCTCTTCAGTGAAGTATGTTTTACTCAGTTGGCAAAACTAAAAGTAATTAACATGTAAGGTCTGTCAAAAAAGTATGTGACCTTAGGCTGGGAAAAAAAATTACGTACTTGGTGAGGTTCAATTGCTAATCCCCTTCAATCTAAGCCCCTTGTGCAATATCATACTTAGCCCAATGATACTTCGAATCCAAATGGTGGGTTTTTGGCACTTAAAGAAGTGAAAAAGGATACATGTCCAAGAAACTCTAGATCAGATTCAACAAATAGGCTCCAGCATTATCATGATGCAGCTGCTAATTTGCAAGGTCCAGAGATCCAGTCTCTTGTTCTGAACTACATCAAGAAAGCTACATTGGGAAACTTTCTGATAGTACCTCTTTGTAACTCTTTGTCAATCTGGTGACGTCTTCATAGTCAAAGAAAACAGCCAGCATCATTTTCGTTTTGCTTCATACATCATCATCATCACCGTTTTACATCCGTTCTTCCATGCTAGCATGGGTTAGACAGGTTGTCCTGTTGTGGGCAGTGTCTGGTTGGCTGACTATGCCCTGCTCATACAGGAACTGATTTGGCTTGATTTCTACAGCTGGATGCCCTTCCTAACATCAACCTCATTTACAGTGAGTGCTGGGTGCTTTTTTCCGTGGAGCCTACACGTCCACTTTACAGTGTGGGCTGGGTGCTTTTTTGCCGTGGCACCTCCACGACCACTTTGCAGTGGGAGGGTGTGGGGGCATATTGTCTATATGCTTCAGCTTGTACCCATGGGAGGTTGGGTACTCTGTATTACTGTGTGACGCCTTTGAGAGGTGTAATTGGGTAAGGTCGGCTTTTATCACCTCACCCCAAGTCTTCTTGGGTCTCCCCACTCCGCGGTTTCCAATGACTTCTAGTGCTCTGCACCTTTTTATGCAGCTGTCATCCCTTCATATTCATCATATGTCCATACCAACGCAACCGCCTCTCCTGCACACAGCATTTGATTCCTCTTATGCTCAGTCTCTCTCTCTATTCATTTATGCTTTGCCATTCGCGTATATTACTATTACACATCCATCGGAGCATGCAGGCTTCATTTCTTTCTAATCTACATAAGTCTTCCACCTTCAACGCCCAGGTCTCACTACCATGTAACATTGCTGTTCGTATATGGCTTGCTTTATTGGGCCTTGGTGACATTTGATGTTTCCACTATGATGACTGAGCTCTGGTTTTCAGTTCATACACATAGACACACATCTCATCTATAGTTTTCATGGTATTCAGGAACTTAAGATTTTTTTATGGCAATATCGGGTGAAACAAATATGTGATGAGTATGTAGTTCAGCAACTCACTTGCTGACTTCCTGACAGTGAGTAATTGCAACCAGTGTGCCTGCCAAAATTCACACATGTGCATAAATAAATATATGTGGCTCTGATTTGCACACTTTTGTCACCCTAACATCATTACTTCCCATGAAAAAATAAAATAAAATACTTTTTTGACAGATGGAATTTAGTGATACTGCTTATGAATATCAACAATGTGGTTGAATAAAATTCCTCAGGGGAGCATTCTGCATAGTAATATGGTGTAATCTTGAACAATGCCCATGACTCTGATTGCCTTACAGACGATGCATCTGACTTTTAATTTAATATTGAATGAGATAATGAAAGAGTTTTTATATAATTGATTGTTCCTATTAGAAATAACAGGCACATTTCTAGTAATTCACTCAATACTGCCTTAAATAAGAAAATGACATGTTAGATAATGCAGTCCTATGATCCCCTAAAAGGATGTGAGGTAGAGGCTAGAATGTCTTTAAATAATATAAATGCAAAGTGGTTATCATTAGGAAGGGCATCCAGGCATCAAAGTATGCCAATATATGAAAAATATGAGCATGATATGGTTCCCTGACCCATCTAGTCTCAGGCTATGAGCATGGAATGCAGATTTAAAATGAGGATAATGAATATTTTAGTATGGGTGGTATCAGGAGGCTTGACATTAAAGGGATTAATGGAGTTAATTTTTTATACTACATATATGTTACTTAAATCATGTCCTTCTTATATTTTTCATACTTAAAATAATGTACGGGTTGGTGTCAAGAAGGAAATTAGGCCATAGAAAACCTGCCGTATAAAGTCTTGTCTGACCCATGAAAACATGGAAAAAAACAGATGCAAAATTGTTGTTGTTATTGTTCAGTATAGATATAAAAATAAATTATGAAGTGATTAATCTTAATACTTTTATTGATATGACTTTAACGATTCTGTTTATGATCTTAGTGCACTTGTTATTTACATTCCTGTGAAACTGGAATGTAACATAGTTTGGCTAGAGTGCAAACATTGGTGAGAAGTTAATCAATCAAATGCATAGCAGATATATGTGAATCAGTGTATTGACTAACATCATAAACAGTTTTCTTTTATTTATTTGTTTTCATTGTGTCAGGGAAGATATTTCTTTGGTAGAATTATTAATGGTTGTGGCCAGTAGCCAACAGAAGAGATAACTCAAGACAATTTTATAGTATTTAAAATGTTTCATTTTATATTAGCAGTATTCACTGGTCAAATAAGCATTAGCTGAATTAAATTCTGACTTATATCATTGCCTTTCATCCTTTCAGGGCAGTTTACAGGTGGAATTGTTAGTGTTTGATGGTATGTCTTGCATTTGTTCCAGCTTTTTGTATTCTGATTTTAAATCCTGTTGGGGCCTATTGGGGTGGTAGACTTAATTGGTCACCTGGTTTAACACTAATACCTGATCTTTGGGTGCTTTTAGCAGAGTTCACATTGTTGCAAGCATTCTGGAGTCAGGTCTCATATTTAAGGATACCCTCCTCCTTCATTCATATAAGTGTCAGAGAAGTTGACTAACCAAAAAATGAATACATCTACTACTGATACATTTTTAATGGAACTTATGTATGGACATTGTTTACTTTCTCAATGGCAGCTGCCATCTATAAATTACAGCTTTCAAAACATCCTGCATTGGGTGGTGTTGAAACTCAGCACCAAAGCACAAACACTACATACTTCAAATATAAACAAAACATAAGTCATAATGTCGCTTCTATATTTATATATTCTCTGATAAAATGTCCCAATTGAAACTTTAGTCACTAATATACTAGACATCTGAATACACTTAACTGCTTTTGAATTTACCTAAAACTTGCCCTGGTTCTCTGATAAAAAAAAAAAATTTGTAATATATATTTAAAAAAACTTTCATCATAATTTTTGAGTTATGTTGCAAACAACAACTTAATAATGAGAATGTTAGTTATTTAACCCCTTCAAAATTTTAGGCCCCTTCAGACTTATTTGAAAATGACAAGCAGATTTTTTATTAAAAATATGAAAGGTGGATTATGAGAGTCATTAGAGAATTAGCTTAAACATCCTGGTATTTATTTTGGTTCTCTGCATTTTGTGTTCAATTTCTGATGTGATCAACGTTGCCTTTCAACCTTTTAGGGGTCAATAAATAAAGTATTAGCTGAATTGTTAAATAATGGGATAGAGTTCTTTGTGTGAATCTATTCCATCTCTTTGCAATCTGAGTTCAAATCTTGCCTCCTGTCATTGGAAAAGCAGGGATTCTTCTGCCAGGAAATGCAAGCTACATATAAAAGCAGAAATGGAAAGATCAATGGAAGTAGAAATTGTTTAATTTGAATGACAATCGGCTACTCTCTTTTCCTTTACTCTTTTGTAGTTCTAATGCTTTTATTTTGTTCTGAAACCTGTAAGAACACCATTTACATTACATGTGCCTGCAACCCATACATAAATCATGTATTTAGCACTCATTGCTAAGCTAATTAGTGAGCCACTTGAAATGGGCCTACATTTTACATCTTGCCTGGGTCTATTACCAGCTTTGGGGCCTACACATCCCACCTGGACTTGGTCTAATACCAGTTTTGCATAGTCTTTAGTAAAGTTAAGATGGTACATTCAGCAAATCACCTATATATATTTTGTTTAACAAAATAAAGTAAAGTCGTCAATGAACAAAATAATACTCAGAAATACATTTAGATATCTGATTAATCTTTTGGCTATGTCTACTGTCAGTACACTTCTATAACGTCTTTAACCTTTGGCACCCTATATATATATATCTCTTCTTGGGAATGCACACTTATCTTATCATTTGTGTCAGGTTTGGCCACTTTAGTTTTAATTTAAACATATTTTCAATCCTTTTTCTGAAAGCTCATCTGCATACATGTATTCCAAACATCTGATGTCTCCAAATTTTTAATCAAAAATCTTTGTTATCCCGTTTGATACCAAATTATCCAAAAATGGTTCTGTTTTTGTGAAATAAAACTAGTCATTTGAAAGAGTTTCTATTTAAATTAAACTTTTCCAACATAGTTTCATATAAGGGGCTTTTGTTAATGGTCATGAAAGTTTTAACAAATAATAATTATATTTGAACTTTTATATCAAAATAATCAGTGATGTTATACACATTATAATGTGCAATATTTAAAAATTGTTTCTTACATTAGGGGGAATAGAAACATTTTATATATAAGCAACATCAGCAATAAGTGTTTTAAGGCTATTTTCTCTACTAAAGCAACCGTTAGCCATGCAGGCACCATCATATGCATCATTAGAGTCTTTTTAAGGCAAAGGTTTTACAGACAGATGCCCTTCCTAGTAGCAACCCTTTTAGTTGTATCTTACAACACACAGGAATACAGTGTATCTATTTTAAACTGGACACACAGTATTATATAAAAATAACATATAAGTGAGTATAACAGAGCATGTTCAAATTTTGATCACAACCTAGACTCAGTGTGAAAGGAAATCTAGGATTAGTTGGTTGTATTGACCCTTTACTTGATCAATACTTTATTTTATTGATCCTAGAAAACTGAAAAGCAAAGTTTATCTCAACAGAAATTGAACTCAGAATATAAAGAATCAGAAAAAATTCTATAAAGCATTTTAACTGATGCTGTAATGATTCTGCCAATCTAACATTCTTGTTACTCATAAATATTGAAGGAAAATATATATTGATTTTCACATATTAAAAAATTCATCTTTTATTCGTTTTGCTTGTATACTATATTTCAAAGAGATCTGAACTAAACATTTTGTAATCCTGTACATTTGATGTGCTATAACTTAGCTTCTTATCTCTTTGCTCTTTGACTGATGGGGAGTACATTGGTGGAGGATTGGCAGAGACAATATGCAACACTGACAAAATGAATTCTAGCATTTGTACCAGCTCTCTGTCGAGGAAAACTTTACCTCTCATGCTTTTGAGGTTGGTAAAAAATAGTACCAGTACAAAATGGTGGATTAGGGGTTTTATTAGAATATCATGAGTAACTTAATTATTTTGTTTAATATCCCCACTTGGCTTCTGAATGCCTTTAGCAGAGTCCAATTTGTTGTAACCATTCAAACCAGATTTCTGGTTTCAAGTCACACCACTCCATCTCCATCCTACCTGTCTCAGACTCTGAAAGAGCCATGGTTATTGCCATTCTTTCCCTGACTAAGCATTTAAATACAAAAATTGTAAAAATTCCCACATAAACAAATTGAAATATTATTTTTTTCATTATGTAATATTCTGCACCATGACACTATCACAATATATAAGTACACTTGGTCCATGTCTCATAGAGAAGAGCTTTAATATTGACAGAAATATTTCCATTATACTAACCACAATGAAACCTCAGGATTTTAGATTCTGCTATTCTGACAGCCTTTTACACTGAGTGTTTAAATAATTAATCAGTTTCTAATTAGATATTCAGCTTTAATAAAGACTGCCGAGGCATGTTTACGAAGTAGAATAATTAAAGGGCAAAGGGGCTAATAGCTAATAAATAGCTTCTCATGAATATAAAGAGAAGAGAAGAAATTTACTTCTACAATTTTCACACTATTTTGCAGCATATTATTGTCTGTCTTTAACATATTTTGCTACTTCTAAATTCTTAATTAGTAAGTTAACATAAAAGAGAGTATTGTGAAATTTTAATCCTTTCTTGAAAATTCTAAATGATAATATTAGGTTTTGATTCCATTCATTTGGTTTGTTTTGTTCCAGTTGAAAAGCTAGAAATCTAAAACAAGGATATATGACAAAAATTAATAAGATAAGGAGAAAAAAGATGATCATCAAGGCAAACCAAAGAATAATATTTCCATTAGTCTTTCCATTTCTGATACTGTCTGCCAGTTGCAGCTCCTGGCAGAAGGAACAATGGGAAATAAAGTATTTTGCTCAAGAAAACAAGGAACCACGTAGTTTTGGAATTGAGATCATAACTTCATGATCTCAAGGCCTACTCCCTAACTCTTAAACTATATGAATTCACGTAAAAATGCTTTAATTTCTCTCTATAAATAAAATGTGAGAAGCAGTAGAAAGACAAACAGAATATCTAAACAACCAAATTATATAAAAATATTCATATAGAAATATATTACTTTACTGTAAAATCATATTTATTCTTGCTATTTAAAGAGAAAAAGAAGGGCAGTGCCCATAACCTATTTCAGAGCCTCTGAGACTGATGGTAGGAAGGAAGGAGGTAAGGCATACTCAGACTGGAGACCTGGTTCATATACTTGCAAGGGTTAGTAGGTGTTGGTGGTCAATGGATTAAGTTTACCAGCCTAGTAGGCCACAATGAGATTTGTCTTCAGAACACAAACAAATATCATAAACAAATAAACCTGGAACAGATATTGCAAGGCATTGCACCTTCTTCCCTAACAATCTAACCAACTTATTGCTCTAGATGGGTACTTTTATTTGACTCTGATAGAAAAAAAAAAATGATATTGGTATAATTTGAACTAGAGCACAAAGTACTGGAACATACATCACAAAAAATGTTTTCCAATGCTCTAAAAACTCTACCAATTAGCCAGATTATTTAGCGAAATTCTACCTAAAATAAGGCAAATATAAATACTTTTATTAGACAAACACATTTCAAAGGCATAGCAAATTGATAACTTACTCTTTTATAGTATTTGAAAATAAAACTCTTTTATTATTAGGTAGGTGTTTCGAATATAATAAAGATTCTTACATAGAATTATAATGAACATTCTTTAAATAGATATAAACATTATAAAATAGTTTTGTAACATAAATCCATCCCGAGACAGTTTCAGGCACTTTGGTATCAACATTTTATTATGTAAAATTATTCCTTATATATAAAGTAGGTTGTAATCAGTTTTAAGTGTAAGTAAATAAAAACAGTAATTGAAAAAAAAAAAAACTCGGAATTTAACATTTTTTCTTAGTATGTCAAAATAAAGAACTGTTGACAGTCAACAAATTATGCAAAACTATGTTTAAAATATCTCATAATTACAGCACTTTGGTTTCTTTATTTTATTTATTATATTATTGCTGTTTCCTGCTGTACTGCATATTGGGCTGTACTTGGTGGGTTTCAGTAACATGTCAGTGTTTCAATGAGAAAAAGATTGATTGCACATTTACTCAACCTATCTTCATTTCTGGAAAAATAATGGCATGTTGCAAGGGGTCTTATAACTGTTCTCATGGTACAGCATAGCATATGCAGAGAAAGAGAGAGAGTGGGGAGAGAAAGAATGTATGTGTGGAATAAAAAGGGATAGAGAGGTGTTTAAATGACTAAATTGATTAAATCCACTGAAGCATCAGGGCATGTGTATATATATATATATATATATATCAGAATAATTAAAATAAGACTTGTCCTAAATAGACCTACTGTGACAGTAATATCTGCGTATGCACCCCAATCCGGACTGCCTGGCGCTATAAAAGACATATTCTATGAGACATTGATGCTCACTACCTTCCAAATAACCGACAGTGACTACATAATTATTGCTGGCGACCTAAATGGTCACGTTGGACAACATTGTGACGGCTATGATGGAATCCATGGAGGCTATGGGTTCGGTACTAGAAATGAGGAAGGCTCCAGAATCCTGAAATTCTGTGACGCAAATAACCTAACTATCTGTAACACTAACTTCAAAAAATGAGACAATTACTTCATCACCTATAGATCAGGGGAACACGCCAGTCAGATAGATTATATCCTTACCAGAAGACGTGATAGAGTGTCTGTTGTAAACACTAAATCCCTCCCCATGAAGAATGCACCTCCCAACATAGACTCATAGTCAGCGACCTCATAGTCGGGACAAGACATACTCGCCAACAGAGGAGGACCATCCTCAGGAGAAAAATATGGAAGCTAAAGGACCCCACAGCCAGTAATAAATTTAAAAGCATATTACTTGATGCTTTCGACAGTAAGGAAGAGCAATTAGAGTCGTACAATATAGAAGAACAGTGGGAATTCCTAAAAGCTAACCTGCTGAAAGCGGCAGATGAAGTCTGTGGGTGGAGCAGACCTAAAGGCAGGAGCAGAGTAACTTGGTGGTGGAACAGTAAGGTCGAGGAGTCAATTAAGGCCAAAAAGCAGGCTTGGAAAATATGGCAGGATGGGGGAAGTAGAGAAGACTATCAAGTGGCCAGGAGGGAAGCTAGGAGACAAGTGTACTTCGCAAGAAGGGAAGCAGAGGAAAGAAAGTTCAAGCATGTTCTACAACGCGAGGACCAAAAACGTGAGGTTTTCAGGATTGCTAGGCAATATGTCAAGGAAAACCGTGATATTGTCGGGGAGAAGTGTGTCCTTAATGATGATGGTGTACTTGCCATCACTGACGCTGATAAGAAGGTAGCTTGGAAGTGTCACTACGAAAGGCTACTAAATGAGGAGAATAAATGGGAGAAAGACAGTCTCCCCCACATCGATCCAATAGAGGGACCAGCACTGCTAATTGAAGGTAGTATAATAAGTAAGGCAATCAAAGATATGAAGACGGGTAAGGCGGCTGGGCCTTCGGAAATAGTTGCTGAAATGCTGAAAGCATCTGGAACGGTGGGACACACTATGGTCACACGGATAGTAAACCAAGTCATACAGAATGGGGCCATTCCAAAGGACTGGCGTAGCATCATCATCATTAACTGCTACAAGGGTAAAGGAGATGCCCTAGATAGGGGTAACTATAGAGGCATTAAATTAATCGACCAGGTCATGAAGGTCACAGAAAAAGTAATAGCGCAACTAATCAGAGAACAAATTGATCTAGATGAAATGCAGTTCGGGTTTGTGTCAGGTAAAAGTACCACAGACGCTCTGTTCATTGTACGACAACTACAGGAGAAGTACCTAGCTAAAAGTAAACCCCTATACTTAGCTTTTGTTGACTTGGAGAAAGCCTTCAACAGAGTCCCCCATTCCATTATCTGGTGGGCTCTTAGAAAACTAAGTGTTGACGAATGGCTTGTGAGAGCTATACAAGCCATGTATAAAGAAACAGTCAGCAAGGCTAGAATTAACAACGAATATAGTGAAGAGTTTAGCGTAAAAGTTGGTGTTCATCAGGGCTCCGTTCTTAGTCCCCTACTATTTATTATTGCCCTTCAGGCTATAACAGAGGAGTTCAAGACCGGCTGCCCATGGGAACTCCTATATGCAGATGATCTAACGCTCATAGCTGAATCAATGGCTGAACTAGAGAAGAAATTCAAAACATGGAAGCACGGCCTAGAATCAAAAGGCCTTAAAGTTAACTTGTCTAAGACTAAAGTTCTAGTTTGTAGGAAGGAAAATAGGGCACTGGTCCCATCTGGGAAATGGCCATGCTCAGTGTGTAGGGAAGAAGTAGGCAGAAACTCCATTTTATGTACCAAATGCAAAGTATGGGTGCATAAAAGATGTAGTGGGATCACAGGTAAGCTAACTAAGAATATAGATTTTATATGTGGCCGGTGCTCTGGTGCAATAAGTAGCAGCAAGTGCCCACAGAATACTAGCTCATTCCATTGCACAGATGGTTCTATAGAAATAGTAGACACCTTCCGTTACCTGGGTGACAAAATCAGCAGTGGGGGAGGGTGCTCTGAAAGTACAGTAGCTAGAGTCAGAACGGGATGGAAAAAGTTCAGAGAGCTTATACCACTATTGGCCGCTAAAGGGTTCTCTCTAAAAATGAAAGGCAGGCTGTATGATGCCTGCATACGAACAGCAATGTTACATAGCAGTGAGACCTGGGCATTGTGTGCAGAGGATATACGCAGACTGGAGAGAAACGAAGCTTGCATGCTCTGCTGGATGTGTAATAGTAATATACGTGAACGGCAAAGCATAAACTAACTAAGGGAGAAATTAGGAATAAGAGGGATCAGATGTTGTTTACTCAAGAGAAGACTATGTTGGTACGGTCACGTGATGCGCATGAAAGACGACAGCTGTATAAAAAAGTGCAGGGCGATAAAAATAGACGGTAGCCACGGAGTAGGCAGTCCCAGAAAAACCTGGGACGACTTGATAAATTCCGACCTCACACACTTACACCTCTCCAAGACAATGTCACTGGACCGAGCTCTTTGGCGCTACACAGTCATACAGAAGACCCACCTTGCCTAAGTACAATGTGAAACCTACAGTCAAGTAGGCACCTCTAACAAAATACACCCCCGTCCCACTACCCCCACCCCATCCACACCACCCCCTTAAATGGGAAGTTATGTTGGTACCACAACATCCAGTCCAAAACAAATGATGTCGTGTAGGTGTCATGACAAAAAACACAGTCCACGCTGTAATGTGGCCATGTAGGTAACATGGTAAAAACCTTCCAGTCCACACTGTAAACGTGGTTGGTGTTAGGAAGGGCATCCAGCCGTAGAAAACCCGCCAGACAATCCTATACGAGCAGGACAACCAATCTTGCCTCAAGTGGGAAAACCCCCGTCCAAACCCATGCAAGCGTGGAAGATGGACGTTAAACGATGATGATGATGATGATGATATATATATTTGAAAAAAAGGAAAAGAATGACTTCACTTGTAGTGTTAAAAAATTTATGATTTAATGTTATAATATAATATTATAATATTATGAGTTGGTAGATCCAGTAAGTTCTTTGTTAACTTTGGTGGGAAGAATTTTAGAGATTCCTGGTTAATTGGGTTGGAGAACTTTCTCGCATTCGTCTGTCTGTGGCAATTGTCAAACTGGGATCAGGTTGTGTTGAAATGTGTGACTATATATATAAGAGAGATTTGGATGTGTCTGGGGTGTGGCGTGTGGTGTTAATGAGTGTTGATGATGATGAAGGTCCAGAGGAATTAAAGTATACATATATGTGTGTATATATATGTGTGTATGTATGTATAAAATATATGTGTGTATATGGAATATATATATATATATTCCTGGGTCCTGTATTTTCGTTGCTCTAGTGATGCGCCTAGACTGCCGACCGCTATATCTGATTTGCTAAGCTGTCTGAACGTAATGTTATTACTCTGGGGTCTTTCCTCATCTGAGTGCTCAAGCTACAGATGAATTTATATATATATATATATATACATTTTAGTACAGCATTGACGAAGCTTTAGAATACGGCCAAGCTAACGTATATGCATAATCGGTCTGTAGCTTGAGCACTCAGATGAGGAAAGACCCCAGAGTAATAACATTACGTTCAGACAGCTTAGAAAATCAGATATAGCGGTCGGCAGTCTAAGCGCATCACTAGAGCAACGAAAATACAGGACCCAGGAATATATATATATATGTATGTATGTGTGTATACATGTGGGAGATATATATATGTATGTAGGATATGTATAGTGTATATATAGGATGTATATGATATATGTGTGGGATATATGTGTGGTATATGTATAGGATATATATGGTGTGTATATAACATGTATGTATGGTATATGTTAAAAAAAAATATATATATATATATGTGGTGTGTATAGGATATATATATATACAGTCCTATGCGAGCAAGACAACCACTCTTGCCTCAAGTGGGAAAACTCCCGTCCAAACCCATGCAAGCATGGAACACGGACGTTAAACGATGATGATGATGATGATGATGATATATATATATATATATATATATGTATCAGTTCCCGTCCCACCCTTGCAAGCAGGGAAAAAGCGGACGTAAAATGAAATGATGAAATGAAATGAATGATGTATGTAGAAAAAATATGTGTGTGTATATGTGGTGTATATATATATATATATATATATGTATGTGTTTGAAATATATGTATGTATAGGATATATATATTATGTGTATGTATGTGTGTGTGTATGTATATATATACATACATACATATACATATATACATACACACACACATACACATACATAAGTGCCAGGAAATTCTGAAAATAAATAATGGAAATATAGTCACTGTTTTTATGAAGACAAGAGTGACAACGGAAGTAAAAAAATTTGCATAAAATTAGCAGTTGAAAATTGCGAACAAATATCGTCCGCACCCTGTATATATATATATGGGTGTGTATGCGTATGTTTGTGTGTGTATATATATATATATATATATATATATATATATATATAAGCAGAAGGGATATATATATATATATATATATATATATATATATATATATGGTGATGTGTTGTTTCCTTGAGCAAGATACTTTATTTCACATTGCTCCAGTTTACTCAGCTGTAGAAATGAGATGATAGGGACTGGGGTCCCTATCATTCCACTGCAAAGTGGTCGTGTAGGTGCCACGGCAAAAAAAGCACCCAGCACTCACTGTAAATGAGGTTGGTGTTAGGAAGGGCATCCAGCTGTAGAAATCAAGCCAGAATCAGTTCCCGTCCCACCCTTGCAAGCAGGGAAAAGCGGACATAAAATGAAAAAATGATATGTATGTATATATGTGTTGATATGTGTTTGTATGTAGTGTATATGGACTGTAGATATATTTACATATAGGGAAGTGAATATGTGAGCCAGCAATATCAACAACACATCTTTGACAATTATTCCCAAACTATCCTTCTTTTCTCTTTTTCTTGTCATCCCATTCTTATCAAAAGAAATGTATATCTTACACTTCATTAAAACCAGACAAGCACCTAAATTCATCTTTGATATAGAAATTTGTAGAAGATATTCTTTATGGATTTGGAAGAGTTGATTCAGCTATGCCATTATAAACTCATCAAAGGTCAGCTAATGAAATAAAACCAGCAGGAGAGTAGGTTTACGACTACCTTCTCAAACACCCTTATCTTACAACCTCACCATTTTCTGAGTATATATATATATATGTGTGTGTGTGTATGTATGTATACTTTAATTCCTCTGGACCTTCATCATCACCAACACTCATTAACACCACACACCACACCCCAGACACATCCAAATCTCTCTTATATATAGTCACACATTTCAACACAACCTGATCCCAGTTTGACAATCGCCACAGACAGACGAATGCGAGAAAGTTCTCCAATGCAAGTTAACCAGGAATCTCTAAAATTCTTCCCACCGAAGTTAACAAAGAACTTACTGGATCTACCAACTCATAATAATCATAAATTTTTTAACACTACAAGTGAAGTCATTCTTTTCCTTTTTTTCAAATATACCTAACTGTACCAAGGATCTCACACATTTTCCAATTTATATATATATATATATATATATATATATATATGAATACACATATATGTGTAAATATATATGAATTATATTATATGAATTAATAAATTATATTATATGAATATATATATATATTAGAGTATAGGGTTAAATGAACAGAGATGTGCAGACCACATTATGGTCTGTTGTCGTTTGTGAAGCAGATAAAAAGAAGCACTCAATGACCTGTATAAATGAAACAATTCGGAGCATTATATATTAATAAAACATCAGAGGCCATATTCAGTTGATTCAGGTTTATTTAAAACTCCGTTATACATATTTCACTGAAGAATATCAGTTATGATAGCCTGAGCTTAAGAAAATAAGAATAATTTGGAGAATTACAAAACTAGCTAAGAATTGCAACATGGTTTTTGACTTAATTCTTTAATATAAGAAGTAATGAAATAATTAATAGCTTATCAGTGTAAAACATAGACTCAACAGTAATCTAATTCAAAATAAATATATTTATGATATAATGGAAACGAAAAGAAAATAGTAGAAAAGAGTGGATGGGGAAGGGAAAATCCTTGACTTGATATATCTCAGCTCCCTCCTGCAGATGAGATGGAAAAGTGTTGCCATAGAGAACAAGCAACCAGCAATTTCTGTTGCATCAGCTGTAACATCCACTTTACATAAGAGGGTTCCTTTCTCAGCTATGAATCCTTCATCCAAATTTGGTAGAGGAAAACAGCAATCTGAGGATCAAGAACACTACAGATCACTATAGCAACCAGAACAAAAAGAAATTGGTCAGACAATTTCTGGTATTTGTTCACATAGACAGAAAAAGTGACAGGGAAAGAAAATCTGCAAGAAACTAAAATAATTGGAAAAGAATATAAAAACTTTAGCCATGCCGGGAAACCATCTTAAGGGGATTTTAGCTGATCACATTGAGACATGTATTTATTTTACCAATCTATTTTTGTTGAACTGCATAGCTACAGGGCACAGACATGAACACACACATATACATGCTTACATTCGCACATATATTTTCCTATATTTTTACCCAAGTCGAATATAAAACCCTCACTTATATGTTTGGTAAATGTTGTTTTTTTGTGATTCAGTATAACAATTGATGTAATATCAGCATCTTTCTTAACATTATTCTTATATGTATATATATATGTAAGAATAACGTTAAGAAAGATACTATATATATATATATATATATAACCAAAGATTAGTATGGTTCGTTGATTACTCAACGAATACAATTTTACAATAGATTAGAAGCACTCAATAGAAAAGTTTTCATGGAGTTTTTAATATTATTCAAAATGTTAACAAATGAAAAATATTTGCATAATCAAAATATATACTTTATTATATATATTTCAAAGGTACTTTGAAATATATATAATAAAGTATATATTTTGATTATGCGAATATGTTTCGTTTGTTAACATTTTGAATAATATATATATATATATATATAGTATGGGGTTTAGGTTTTATCAAGTCCCTTTTTTATATAAATAATTATTTTGTTTTGCTATGGTTTTCTTATGTCAACTAAATTTTTTGAAGCAGAAGTTATACAATAATGGAAATAATAAAAAAGATAAAAACAAAATTAATGAAAAACTAGGGGGGCAGTGTAAAGAAGGGCAAATCTGTCTGTATAGGAAAGTAGAAGAAAGGAGTATATATATATAAATATATATATATATATATATATATATATATATATATATATATATATATATATATATATATATATATATATCAGGAGTTCAGATCTAGCTGTTGAAATGGCTGGAGCTCAGCCGTCAAGGTCCTGAGTCTTTTCATATATATATATATAATATATATATATATGATGGGCTTTTGCAGTTTCCAGTTATGAAATACTACTCTCAATACAATAGTTAACCTGAGGCTATAGTAACAGAACTAGTTGGTTCCAAAGTGATTTCCTTAACCACACAGCCATGTCTGTTTTTAATTTGATATGAGGTGATGAATAGGACCCGTCCAACCCTTGCAAGCAGGGAAAAGTGGACGTAAAATGATGATGATGATGAGGATGATGATGATGAGGGTTTTTGGAGTAACATTACTCGATAGTTCATAGCTCAGAGATCAGAGAGTCACTCCAGGTAGAGCCGTTACTTCTCTGAATTGAGGAATCACGACTCTGATACTATGGGTATGTGGTTAGAATGTCTCAGGAGTGAACCGCTGGACAGATTTTACATGCAAAACTAACTGGCAGGAGACCCAGGGGTAGACCCCGAGAAAGAGTGTTGGATAACATCCATGAGTTTGGCTGGTCTTGCTTGGGAATCCAGCCAGATCAGTTTGAGAAGGTTGCTTCTGACATGACCCACTGGAAAAGGGAATAAGTGGGCGAAGAAGAGAAGAAATTATCAGAAATTAGAAATAGTGTATAAAAAATGTGCCAAGCTTCTGTCCCTGCCCCTCACCATTCATACTGCTGAATTATAAACTTAGTATTACTCTAGCTAGTATTACTCTAGCCATTGGGCTGTGTAGACTATGGCAAGTAACATTAACAGTGACACAATCTGCTTAGTTGATGACTTGTTTCACTGCTACTTCAGACTTGTTTAACAGGAAGTACAACCAGCTGTGAAAACACACTTTCTCCAACTACATATACAAATATATATATTTGCAAATAACAATAACAGTAATAATTGTTTCTGATGTAGGCACAAGACCAACAATTTTAACCCTTTAGCATTCACATTATTTTATACTTTCATCCTTACGGGGTCGATAAAATAAAGTACCAGTAATACACTGGGTAATTGCTGGCCTTGTGCCAAAAGTAGAAACAATTATTTTATATATACTATTATATTTTCATAGTAATGGCTTTACCTCACATAATTATCTCACATAATATAGAATCTATGAGATTCTGAAGTATTTATTTTGAGAACAATACCTTAACACCAGTTTGAGCGACCAGTTACAGCTAGTTTCAACAGGAAGAGGTAGAGAATTCTGACCGGTTTTGGCTGGTTTGAACATTAAAGGGTTAAGGGATGGGAAAGTCGATTAAATCAACTCCAGTGCATTACTGGTACTTAATTATTTCTACTCCGTAATGATAAAAAACAAACTAACTTCAACAGGATTTGAGCTCAGAATGTAAAAAGCTGTAACTCTATGCTGCGAAGCATTTTGTCCAATGCTGTAACTAATCTGCCAATCTGATAATAATAATAGTTTCTACATTTGGCACAAGGCCAGCAATTTTTGAGAGGGGAAAGTCAATTAAATCAACCCCAGTGCATTACTGGTGCTTTATTTTATCGACCCTGTAAGGATAAAAAGCAAAGCTAACCTCTGATTTAGGCACAAGGCCAATAATTTGAGGGGAGAGGAAAGTTGATTAAATTGGCCTCAGTACATTACTGGTACTTTATTTTGTCAATCCCCTCAGGATGAAAAGCAAAGCTAATCTTGACGGGATTTGAACTAAGAATGTAAAAAGCCATAACTCTATGCTGCAAAGCATTTTGTCCAATGCTCTAACTATTCTGCCAATCCAATAATAATAATTGTTTCTACATTTGGCACAAGGCCAGCAATTTTCAGGGAAGGTGTGTGTCAATTAAATTGACTCCAGTATGTTACTGATACTTTATTTTATCAACCCCCTAAGGATGAAAAACAAACTAACCTCAACGGGATTTGAACTCAATGTAAAAAGCTCTAACATTATGTTGTGAAACATTTTGTCCAAAGTTCTAACTATTCTGCCAATCTAATAATAATAATGATAATAATAATAATAATAAGAAGAAGATTTTATTTTAATTCTATTATTAAGACTTGAAAAATATGCTGGGAAAGAAATTGTAAAAGCAAATCAGCAATGATAAATAAATTCAAATATTATAATGATAATAGAAAGTTACATCATGCGTAATTCTCGTTTAAAACGGTTGTTAAAATTCATAATAGCATAGGAATAAATGCATTTTATTTGTACTTAAGTCTTTTCACAGTTGTTAGTCAAAAAGACTGTGAGTGCCAACTTCATCATTATGATTTCATGTCCACTTTTCTAAGTTTATTTCTGAAAAAACAAAAAAAATATTCAAATTTAATACTTTTTCAAAATTTGAGTGTATTTTTGAAGTGGCTTTCTCTTGTAAATTGTATTGATTCTTGCTGCTATGCAACTTCTTTGAGAACAATTCTCGTTTTATTTGTTTATGCCATTGCTTCTTACAAATAATGTCAGTGTCCTCTTTTTGACTGCTGGAATTCCAAGATATTGAACTACATTGGACTTCTTCTTTCATATCTGCCTCCCACATATATGGAGCAATGAAGCAAATTAAATGTCATAAACAGCACTATTTTCAATTTTCAATTAATTCTTTTAACTTGTTTCCCATATTTTGTATAGGCATTGCTGCCTATAGATGAAGGCATGGGTCTGTGTTTAGGAATGGGTGTAGTTACGAAGTTTGCTTTACAACAACACGGTTTGAGGGTGGATTCCACTATCTGACTTCTTCTGCTATACTTTCAGTCTAACCAATGTTTTGAGAGTAACATTTGGTAGGCAAAAGTTGTGCAGAAACCAGTTTCTCATTATGTTTGTGTGTGTGTGTGTGTGTGGCTTTACATTGGAATTTCTTTTATGTTCTGTAAAAGCAAGATCCTTACAACTTGGAGGTTCCACAATTGAAGATCAGTAGAATGGATACCTTATGTATTTACAAGTGTCATACTTGAAAACAAATGAGTTCTGATATTAGCACAGACACCTCAGAAATGTTTTATTTAGACGATGCTAATATATAATCAAATATAAACTCAAGAAAAGATTTTGAGTATTCTTTTCTTACATTTATATACCCATCCCTCTTTGTCTCTCTGTATATACACACATACATACATATACATGTATAGAATGAGAAAGGGAGAGACAAGGATGTATAGTTAAAGTTAGGTATGTCTACATATTTGTTTGAATATAATACACTTTCTATGAAAGAAGGTATGTATATATATATATATATATATATATATATGGCACATCTATATTAGATGTAATGTGTGTATATCACATTGTATGATGCACACACACACACATATATGTATGTGTGTATCATATATATATATATATATATATATATATATATATATATAAAGTTTAAGCTAAAAAATATTCAAATTTTCTTTCATGCAACAGTAATTGGTTGTTCGGAATAACATAATTTAAAAATAAAATCTAACCTATTCAGAAATTCCAAAACATGCAAATAGTTATATATACCCTTTATTTTTAGTAAATGTTCTGTTCCATGCCATCACATAAGGCAATATGAAGAAATACATCATATAATTCTTGTACTTCTATATAAAATAGTTATGGAAGTAAATTTATAAATTCTACAGCTTTATAACTTTATTTGCTACAAAATCAAATAAAGTGTTGGGGGTATGTAACTGTGCGTGTATATGTGTATGTGTGTGTGTATTTATATATATATATATATATATATATATATATATATATAGAGAGAGAGAGAGAGAGAGAGATGTCTATATAAATATGTGTGTATATATATGTATATATATATATGTGTGTGTGTATACACCTACATACATATATCCATGAGTATGAGAGGTAGAAAGAGGAAGTCAAACAAACTGACAGAAAGATACATTTTCAGTTATATTTAAATGTATTGAAGACTTTGAGGAAGAACTTAAGAAAATTTCTCTCATCCATCAAATGACTAAACTTTGGTGTCAAACTCTCTCTACATTCTGTCCCTGATATCTGCTTTGCCTTCCTTATCTTGAAACTATGTGTGATATGTAACCTTGAGTATCTTGCAAAGGAGTGTTCACTGTAAATATAAATAAAAATAGAGAATTTATTATCTTATTTATTTATAAATTTATCTAATATTAGCGCTAGTAACACATAATGTTGATCATGAAATCCCTGTATTTCTGAACTAAAAACAGATCTATATCAGAATAACATTTCATCATCATCATCCTGGTCATGATTGTAATCAATGCCCTTGTCATTATCATAACTGCCATTATCATCAATATTGTCATAATTTTATATCTGTTTTCCACACTTGCATTGATATGAGTCCTTTCCAATACAGTATCCCTCATTTGTCCTTTCTTTTGTCATTTACTTTGTGAGTTTCAACCTCTTGAGATTTATACTCGCTACTTTTGCCCAATATTGATCGATATACCTCCACCATACCTTCTTTCTACTTGGATTGTCAGTTCTTCACCAAACAGTCATCATTTTATACTACATTGCTTTCATGTTAGTGTAGTCTACCCTAATATACACTGCATTAGATTCCTCTCATACCCAGTTTCATCTTAGATGTTAAGGTACAGTAATCAAACTATAATGCGTATAATGTTATAATGAAAGGATTGCAGTGGGACTATCTCAGTGACCAGGTTGCAGAGAGTGTGCCACATCTATATTAGATGTAATCTAATATATTTTACTTTTAATCTTGTTATAGTCAATAAATAAATACATTAGAATCAATGACCGAACTAGAGAAGAAATTCCAAACATGGAAGCACGGCCTAGAATCAAAAGGCCTTAAAATTAACCTGGCTAAGACTAAAGTTCTAGTTTGTAGGAAAGAAAATAAGGCGGTGGTCCCTTCCAGGAAATGGCCATGCTCAGTGTGTAGGAAAGGCGTAGGTAGAAACTCCATTTTATGCCCCCAATGCAAAGTATGGGTGCATAAAAGATGTAGTGGGATCACAGGTAAGCTAACTAAGAACATAGATTTTACATGTGGCCGGTGCTCTGGTGCAATAAATAGCAGCATGTGCCCACCAAATACTAGCTCTTTCAATTGCGCAGAGGGTTCTATAGAAATAGTGGACAGCTTCCGTTACCTGGGTGACAAAATCAGCAGTGGGGGAGGGTGCTCTGAAAGTACAGTAGTTAGAGTCAGAACTGGATGGAAAAAGTTCAGAGAGCTTATACCACTATTAGCCGCTAGAGGGTTCTCCCTAAAAATGAAAGGCAGGTTATACGATGCCTGCATACGAACAACAATGCTGCATGGCAGTGAGACCTCGGTATTGTGTGCAGAGGATATACGCAGACTAGAGAGGAACGAAGCTTGCATGCTCCGCTGGATGTGCAATAGTAATATACGTGAACGGCTAAGCATAAATGAACTAAGGAAGAAATTAGAAATAAGAGGGATCAGATGTTGTTTACTCGAGAGAAGGCTACGTTGGTACGGTCACGTGATGCGCATGAAAGACGACAGCTGTATAACAAAGTGCAGGGCAATAAAGATAGACGTTAGTCACGGAGTAGGCAGACCCAGAAAAACCTGGGACGACATGATAAATTCTGACCTCACACGCTTACACCTCTCCAAGACAATGTCACTGGACCGAGACCTTTGGCGGTACTCAGTAATAGAGAAGACCCGCCTTACCTAAATACAAAGTAAAAACCTACTACAGTCAGTAGGCATCTCTATCAAAACACACCCCCGTTCCACCCCATCCACACCGCCCCTTTCAATGTAAAGTTATGTTGGTCCCACAACATCCAGGCCGAAACAAATGAGATTGTGTAGGTGTCACGACAAAAAAACACACAGTCCACGCTGTAAATGTGGCCGTGTAGGCAACACGGTAAAAACCTCCCAGCCCCACACTGTAAATGTGGTTGGTGTTAGGAAGGGCATCCAGCTGTAGAAAACCCGCCAGACAGTCCACGCTGTAATGTGGCCGTGTAGGCAACACGGTAAAAACCTCCCAGCCCCACACTGTAAATGTGGTTGGTGTTAGGAAGGGCATCCAGCTGTAGAAAACCCGCCAGACAGTCCTATGCGAGCAAGACAACCACTCTTGCCTCAAGTGGGAAAACCCCCGTCCAAACCCATGCAAGCGTGGAACACGGACGCTAAACCTGATGATGATGATGATTAGATCAATGTTTGCAATTTTGTATGATTTCGATTTTTTACATCTACTATGACTGCCAGAGCCATTACATCAGCCAATATACTGGAGGCTTATGAATATCTGATGCCACACTTACTCAACAGAAACCTTCTCAGTTCCCTTGCAAAACATCTTTCAGAGGCCTTCGAAAGAGTCGATATAGGATTATTTTAATGTTGGAGATCTTTTCTGAACTCTGCAATTAAATTTTATTAAGGGCTGTCAGTGTTTGGCTGAGAAAAGTTTCTGTGTGTATCTGGTTTAGAAGAGGTACAATGTGTCCCTGCACACCCTAAGAGGTAACTAAAGTGGTTGGTGATAGGAAGGACATTCAGCTGTAGAACATTACCCCAGAAGGTCCCCATAATGAGTACAAAGCCTATCATGAGGCCTTCAAGGATAACACTTGCTTTAGCTGAGAAAATGACCTTAAAACGCTTGTTGTAGGGGCTATTTAAGTTTATGTGATCATAACATTGATAACACATTTTCTAAATATATAGCTTACTACACAAATTCATTTACATTTGCCTCAGACTTATCATTTCCACATCTGCAGCGGGAGGTCTTCCTTATCTATAATATTACAACATAGAGGTTCATTTTACCCATATTCTTTAAACTTTGAAAACATTCTCAAGATGTTTGAATCCATTTCAATCTGTCATTAGTAATCTCAAATTATAAACAAATACCTATACTCCATCAAGAACTGTTTTACAAACCTACAATGACTTATTAGTGTCTATAACCATGCTGGAGAATCATGGTGCATGTGATGGAAGTAGCACATTTTATGGACACATTGGTGATATATCTTTTATTGGTGATTTTATTTTTAGAAGTTGGCAATATATGCATTACTTTGATCTCTAGGTTTACTGCTATTGTCTATCATTAACATTATCATGAACAACTCTAAATAGACTTCCTTAACACTTTTGTTTCCATATTTCTAATGAAAGACACTGCTAATGATTTTCAAGTCAATTTGTCAATTTGAAAATAAGAATTTGGAAAGATTTAGCCAAATAACTTTCTCGTTATTAAGCTGGTGTTTCGAACATAGTTCAACAAAACTTCTTACATAAAATTATGATGGATTTTTTAGATAAATAAAAATTCTTTAAAATAACAAGTCTTGTATCATAAAACCAGGAACAGTTTTAGGGGAGTTAGTATCACAAGGGTTAAGAATAGTTTTAAAGTAATATATAAAATACAAATATCTTAAAAATGATAATCTGCTGTTAAGAAAATCCCATGGATGTGCAAGCAGGACATTTTTAGGTTATTACAATGAGGACACACATTATCAAAAGAGTTCACCAACCCTTGTCTATAATTACATAATTGTTTCTACTTTAGGCACAAGGCCAGCAATTACCCAGTGCATTACTGGTACTTTATTTTATCGACCCCGTAAGGATGAAAGGCAAAGTCAACCTCGGCGGGATTTGAACTCAGATTGTAAAGGGACGTAACTATGCTGGAAAGCATGGCGTCCAACCCTCCACTGATACTGCCAATCCAGCGCCCTATAATTACATAATGACCATTATTGAATGAAAAATTGAAGGAATGATAATAATGGCTTCTAATTTAGGCACAAGCTCAGTCACCTGTGAGAAGGGGAAAGTTAATTCTACATTCTGGCTGCCCAATCTTAGCCAAAAAAGAATATATCCAGAAACATTGATAGAGTTGGGCTTGCATACACTCAAAGTTATGTTAACACTACAGAATATCAACAGAAAAATGGTGGTACAAAAATATACTAGAAAAGATGTCAGAAAATGATAAAGCAAATATGCTCTGGAATATGCCAATACACACAGACATTGAGATCAAAGCCAAACAATCGGATATTATAGTCAAAGACCACAAATAAAGAAATATCTTCTGTTTGATGTATCTATCCCCATGGTCAACAATATATCCATCAAGGAAATGAAGAAATTATCTAAATATAAAGATCTGGAAACAGAAATAACCTGAATGTGGCAGATGAAATAAGAATAACCTAAATGTGGGGATGAAAAGAGAAACAACCCCTATAATATTAGGTGTTCTTGAAATAAAAAACAAACAAACAAAAAACAGATATATAATCAAAACCCCAGGACTTACAAATATATGAAGAATAGAGAAAATACCACTCCTACACACTGCATACATATTAAGAAGAGTACTTTTATTATAATAGAAATAACACAAAAAACAACACAGCACATATTCAAGGTATACAGAGCTCTGCTCGGTAATGCAATAATAGCACGCAATAAAATTAAGACTAATAATAATATTTAAGCTACTTTTACTAACAGCAATTTTCGTACAGCTTGAATTGACTATTAATACAATTTCATTTTAAGTAAACTAGAATTATTTTTACATCATATTTTTAAATATTTATTTGTTTTAATATTTGAATTTCTCAATTTTTTTCGTTTAATTTATAAATAATGATTATTAATGAAAATTACATTTATTGATGTAATTCAATTGCCCCACATTTCAACAACAAAATTAAAAAACATTTTAAACATATCAACTAAATTTAAGATGTGGTAGTTTGTTCAAATTTTTGGGTGGGTCAAAAAAAAAATTTTTAACAAAACCTGTTTTGTGATGGTTCCATTAAATAAGAAACATTACACAGCTAATTTTATTTAATTTGATATTTAATTTAATTATGAATTTTTTTTTCTATTTTTGGTTAATTTATATAATTTCAAAGAGACTGTTATTTCCTTTTTCTCTTAAAATTATATTTACAAATCGATTAATGGCATTACTCCGTGCTTGAACCACTGCTCTGGATCTTAAGATTGAATTAATTAGCAAGTCTTTGTTTCTGACCACTATTCATGGTATATTCTATAGAATTTGATAAAACTTTATTGTTATATTCTTTCATCCAAATTTACTTTAATTGCTAACCAAAATGAATACTATGCCATTATTCTCCTGGTAGCATTGTCGTTCTAAATGGAAAGGGAGAATTTTCATTCTAAGAAATCATTAATTTCTCTTGTGTGCATTAGATATAATCTTAAAGCAAGATTATAATAGTGAGCATATTTAATCAGATTATAGATAAATTATCATTCTCCAGCCAATATAGATATGAATATATATATATATATAATGTGTGTGTATAAATGTATGTGTGTATATATGTGTGTATGTGTGTATGTATATATATATGTGTGCATGTGTGTGTGTATGTGTGTGTGTATATATATATATAACTCATGCAAACATGGAAATAAAGATGTTATATTGTGCTGATGTAACTTCCAAACATAGTTATTCTTAATATTTTTTTAAATCTTTATTTTGGTAAAACTCTTGTTCATTGATGGATTATAAGGCAATAAGCTTCATACTAAAATGAAGAAAAGCTCTTAAGTAAGTCAGCTTTTATCAGTAGTTAAATTAAGTTTAAGCTATCAATAGAGCCTATTTAGAAATAATCTCAGCTTGACTAAAGCTATTTCATACAGTTTGTCTTAGACATGTCAATGTTATTGGGTTAAACTTTGCTAAAAATACTGAATGTGATGTGAGTTCAAGGGGATTTATTTATTACAATATAAAAAGATTAATTAGTAAACAATATATATTTATGTGAGAACATAGTATATATTTGAAGGTTTAGGGTAAACATAAGGTAGATATCAACTACTACTCAGTACACAGAAAGAACATGAGATTAAAAATAGTTGAAATTGTTTACACATCACAGGTTATTCTTTACAGATCTAAGGCTTCTAATTCAAAAACATAGTTGTATCTACCTTAAGTTAACTTCATACCATAAAGACAGTAGTTTGAATAATTTATTAATAGTAAAATGATGATGATCATCAAGACATCGATTTTCCCATATTTTCATGTATTAGAATGGCTCATTACAGCCTGGGTCATTACTTAATCAGAGATTCTGTATGTCCATTGCTCACATATTCTATTTTGGCATATCTTCTATAGCTGCAGGCCCTCCCTAACACCATACACAAAGTAGAGTGTACCAGGTGTGTTTGACCATGGCACCTGTACTAGAAATATTGTCACAGTTTTGAGATCAGACTGATATGACAGAACAGAAGACTCTATCATTAAAACACAAAAAGTGACATTATTGGACAAGGGCCTCTATCATTGAAATATTCAAGAACCCTATAGGATGCAACCTCATATGAAGCTAGTTGTCCATCAATCTCATACTCCTGCAGAACCTTCCAAAGCTGATTATTCCTATTCTATAAATTTGGACACTTTGCAAAGTGGTTGACATTAGGAAAGGCTCCCAGCCATAGAAACCATGACAAAATATGGGATGCATGAGTAAGCCATAGATCTCTGACTTGCCTAGTTTCTGAACATGACAATTCATACGACCTATGCCAGCATGGAAAGTGGACATGAAAATGATGATGATTATATTTTCTTGTGTCATTTTTAAAGCATCAATCAGTTAGCTGTTGCTCCATGGACCCAGTAGTCAGAATCGTGAATTTATTCAACCTGAGAAATGTGAAGGAAATGCATTGAAAAAAAAGGAGTTTTAGAGTGTTATATATGAACCAAGACCACCAAACCCATCTCTACTGTAATTACCTATGATATATAGCATTACAGAAGAAAGAGCACCAGCATCGTTTACCACACTACATTTGGAGTGTGGTTTCTGACACAGGTAATTAATTATCTCAATTCCCTACATTAGTTCAAGCAGAAATAACTGAGACAAGGAAACTACATAGTCCTCTCCCTCTGTAGATAAAAAAAAAAGAATGTAAGAGAAGAATAATTATTAGCTCTGTACTTTATATGCAACTATCAGAAATGCTTCAAAATATGCTTATGTTTGGAAGGCACAAAGAAATTATGTACAAAGTAAAGAATGACTAAACAATGTATGGTCGTAAGAGTTTGAATAAACCTGGTCAAATATTGAAGAGTATATCACACATGACAACATGCTCACTCTACAAAGTCATCAATGTCATTGTCATCATTGCTATTATCAATACCACCACTGCCATCATCGTTCTTGTCATTTTCATCATAATCATCATCACTATTATAATCATTGTCATAATCACTATCGTCATTACCATTATTATCTTCATCATCATTGCCATTATCCTTATGCAACATGCATACTAATATCTTTTATTCAACGGACACATTTATGTAATGAAGCAAATAGAATTTCCCTTTTAGCTATAGTGTGAAGAATATAGAAATGATGTGGATGATATGGCTATAGGAGTCCTTCATTAATACATTGAAATTAGGATAATAAAGATACCAAATCTTTTTCGTACATGAATCGATTGTTAAAGGAGGTTTAGAGTAGGAGACTTGCTATTTAAAATCAAGTAGAATTCACCTGTCTTGTGAATGTGTATGTACATGACATGCACATTCTTTCATCATCGTCATCTTTCATCTGCTTTTCTGTGCTTGCATGGGTTGGATAGGTCTTTTCCAGCACAGCTTTCCTTCACTCACTACAATCATCTCCTCTGTGAGCTTCAGCAATTTGCAATCAGCTTTCATATTTTCTCAGGTTTTCTTCCTTGGTCATCCTTTACTTCAGCTTCTGAAGAATTTTGGCACTTGTTCACCCAACAATCATAATCCATATGCATTACCGATGCAGTTTTCTCTCCTTCACACTGCACCTGCTTTCTCTTATTCCCAGTGTTTCTCTCAGCTCGTCCATGCTTTGTCATTCATGTATATTAATATTGCGCATCCATCAGAGAATGTTTGCTTTATTTCTCTCTATCTTGTGCATATGTTCTACATTCACTACCCATGTCTCACTTCATACAATATTGCACATGTCACATAGAAGTCATACAACTGGCCTTTCATAGAGAAACCTTTTGTTGTCAATCAATATAGTAGCTCCCTGAACTTTTTTCCATCCTGTTCTTATTCTAGCTATTGTGCTATCAGAGTATAGTATATTGTGGTTGTTAGGAACGCATCAAATGATAATGGCATCTTCTAGGAATCAAAAGCTATTAGTCACACCTGTGGATCCTTCCTGAGATTGGTAAAAAGATTGGTAAAAAGTGTATTTCACTGATTCTCTTACTACCAACTATCCCTGTGCATCTGCTACCTACAAAGTCTATTTTTTTTGTAACTCTATTTACTATCTCACAACAATTCTTGTGTTCCCATGATTTATATTGTGTACATTATATACTGTTTTTACCTGTCCCTTTACTACATATTCAGCAAAGTCACTTCCTGATGGTATCAGGGTTCTCTACATACTAAAACTTTAGGTTTTCATAAGTTTACTCTAAGCACTTTTGATTTGAACTTCTGTTTCCAAAGCCAGAACTTATTGTCTGTCCTTTCCACAGATTCGGCTATAAGAACCTGATCAGCATACAGAGGTTCTCATAGACAGCCAGGTTTAAACTCTTTTGTTATGACCTGAGAACTATTATAAAGAAAAGGCTCTTGACTGAGCTCTGATGAACACCTACCTGCACATTGAATTCTTCAGTAAACTCATTGCCAACTCTCACTTTACTGTAGCTGTATTTCAAAGGGTCAGCCTTGTCACACTGATTCTCCCAGAGAAGTGCATTAACCCTTTTAACCATACTTCTAATGAAAGGCACTACTTATGATTCTGAAATGATTTAAAAAATAATTTAAATTGTGAGGGCATTTAGTAATATAAATAACTTTTAGATAAATATAAACACTTAACCAAAACAAATTGTATCATAGAATCAAGGGCATTTTAATGTAGTATGGTATCAAGAAGTAAGGATGTGCATGTCTTGCCTGTAGAATACTCTGCGATTAGCACCTTAATTTATTGAGTAGACTGTTCTGTTGACCAAAGATTCATTGTCAAAACCGATGGAGATCCATCTATCTTTGCCTTTTTTATTACTATCTACAGTGACAAGAGGAAATGCAAACACTCAACACTTTGATACAAAAGCTGACATTTGCAAAATCAATCTTCATATTTCTTCCAGCTATGTGGTTTTATTGACTGTATTGATTTTAATGAAAAGGATGATGGCTAAACTTAAGATTTGAATAAAGAAATATAAGGTAACATAAGAAAACTTAAATCATTTCATTTCTCTGTTATCTGTAAAAACTCCTCTGCTTTTATAATATCAATAATAATTATATCATCTTAAATTATACTTAAGACATTAACATTTGGGAAAAGAAAAAAATCTGAGATTGTCACTGTTGTGCCTTTCTCAAGAACATTAGCAGATAGTGAAGTGTTTCTAACTAACAATAGAAGCCAAGCTGAAAATTATATTCTATCTGAGTTTTCTTTCTGCACAAGTAACCCACCTTAATAATCTATATGATAATAAAAGTCCAGCCTTTTTGTCCCTCTGTCTTAAATGTTCTGAAAACTTTTATTCAGAATTCATTGAACACACATATAATATAAAATAAAAGGAGGTGGGAAGGTGGCAAATATTCTAAAACGTTTTCTACCAATGGTGTTTTATACCTGCATCTCTCTCTCACCCTCTCTCTATCTATTTATCTTTTGATGAAGGACTAACATCTGAAATGTTAAGACATTTTGACACTTTTCTAACTATATCAAGTAATAAACTAATACACAATCATTGTATTGTTCTGCTGCATTAGTTTTGCTTATTGTATTTTCTTCTTTCTCTCTCTCTCTCTCTCTCTCTCTCTCTCTCTCTCTCTCTCTCTCTCTCTCTCTCTCTCTATCTATCTATCTATCTATCTATCATATATATATATATATATATATATATATATATGTATATATATATATATATATATATGTATGTGTGTGTATACGAAGATATGTATGGTTAAAATTTGTTTGTGTGAATCAGTGTGCAAACAAAGTAAACAAGGAAGATTGCTTACCAAAGTATTTTTCTCGACATGGTCTTTGCAGGAGGGATGATGGCAGCACTCAATTATGATGATTCATTGTTCAGTATCCAAGTGGAGGCAGAAGAAATAATTATAATATTTAAAGGTATAGTACTAGGAAAAACAAACGACTAGGCATGAAGTAGGGGAGACAAGTTTAAGTAGAGTCTGTTCTTTAACATATATTTCAGTACAACAAGAGTCTACGAGTGCTGATTGCATATTATTATGCTCAATCGCAAGCATTACATAAAATACTTCACTTCATCAGAAAGAGTTCATAGTTCGAGGTGAGGTCACTGCATCTTGCAGTAAGGATTTTCACACCACTATCTACTCGGACTTAAAAGCAACTGTTCTACACTAATAGAGATGAAGCATAAAATGCAGGCGTGGAAGAGACAAGATAAGTAAAGTATGTGTGTATATATATATATCATCATCATCATCATCGTTTAACGTCCATCTTCCACGCTAGCATGGGTTAGACGGCTTTGTTCCATTTGATGCGGGAATGGTTGGGAGACCATGTCTCGCTTCTACGGAAGTGTCCCTGGCAGGTTTTTTTACAGCTGGATGCCCTTCCTAACACCAACCACATTTACAGTGTGGACTGGGAGCCTTTTTTACTGTGTCTCCTACATGACCACCTTACAGTGTGGACTGTTGTGTCATTGACACAGTAGACGGAATGGGAAAGGGAGGACGGTGTAGAGTGTGTGGGGTGTATATATATATATATATATATACACAAAAAGTGAATCCTAACATATAAAATATGGTAGAATTTGTGTTTCTCAATAAGCAAGCTCTTTTTCATTATGTTCATATATATATATATGTATGTATGTATGTATATATGTATGTGTGTGTGTATATATGTATGTATGTAGTGAATTGGCATATGACATACATACATACATATACATACATATATATATATATACATACATATATATATATGCATACATATATATACATATATATATATATATACATACATATATATACATACATACATACATATACATACATACACATACATGTACATATATATATATATATATATATATATATATATATATATATATATATATATATATATATATATATATATAAAGGTGGTGAACTGGCAGAGTCATTAGAACATCAGATAGAATGCTTTGTGGCATAGTTCCTGCTCTCAGAGTTCAAATCACGCCAAGGTCAACTTTGTCTTTCATCCTTTCAAGGTCAAGTACTGGGGTCAATTCTTCCTCTATATCTCTTTCTCATTTTCCTCTCTCACTTTCTATCTTTCTCTGGAAGAAATCTGCTGCACTCAGTCCTAGAGAGGGATTGGCTCCACCAGGCTTAACATGTCCAAGAAATGTTGTATGTCAGTCCGCACCCCTATGACTATCAGGAGATAAGGGACCATACGTCAGATTTCTTCCAGAGAAAGATAGAAAGTGAGAGAGGAAAATGAGAAAGAGATATAGAGGAAGAATTGACCCCAGTACTTGACCTTGAAAGGATGAAAGACAAAGTTGACCTCGGCGTGATTTGAATTCTGAGAGCAGGAACTATGCCACAAAGCATTCTATCTGATGTTCTAATGACTCTGCCAATTCACCACCTTTATTTATATATATATATATATATATGTACATGTATGTATATGTATGTATGTATGTATATATATATGTATATATATGTATGCATATATATATGTATATATATGTATGCATATATATATATATATGTATATATATGTATGCATATATATATATGTATATATATATATATGTATGTATATGTATGTAGGTATATGTATGTATGTCATATGCCAATTCACTACATTTATATATATATATATATATATATATATATATATATATATATATATATATATATATATATATATATATATATATATATATATGTGTGTGTGTGTGTGTGTGTGTATGTATATATATCAATGATATTAATAAATGGAAACTATATTTATAAAACCATATTTATTCTATTATATATATTTCAAGGGTACCAAACCTTTGGTACGTGCTCATCAGATAAAATACAAATTTTGTTTTATAAATAGTGACATACCCAGGAATCAGATATTAACAGTTCAGATTCTGTTTGGAAAGTCATAAGATAGAGGAAAAAAACAGAAAAAGAGGAAGAAAGGAAAAAGAAGAAATATTTCAAATTATTTTGATGAATATGCAAATGATGTTGAAGCGTAGGGCTGAAAAAAATCGTTATTTTTAGACGCTAGGTAGATTTAAATAATTATTAGTTTATATAAAGAAGAAAGAGGAGCTTATATTAATATTTGAGTGTATGTGAATTTACCAATTAAAACGTTAAAAATTAAAAATTTGTTGAAGTGTTAGAATATCAATCAAGAAATTTAAAATATAACTAAAGTATGAGTTATAATATTATATATATAATCATTATAATTAGATTATATGAGGAATTATGGTTGTAAGTACGTTTTAACTTATATTACAACAGGTTATAAATATATAAATATCTATATAGATAAATAAATATATAAATATAAATATTATTGGTGATTATATATTCTGTTATTTTTAATAGATATATAACACACATATTAATTTGTTTACATTTTCAATATATATTACGAAGGATGTTGAGTTTACATTTTAAATATATAGTTATGAAAGAGACGTAGTTCAACATTTTCGTATAGAGGAAAAACAATTTGTACATTCAAATAGTTTCATGAAAGGTTGAAAATTTTAAGTTAACGAAATTACATAGAATTTAGTATGTATATTATAGTTAAGAAGGATGTCTATGCTTGCTTCAGTATAAAGGAAAAGATAACTCCAATATTAGTTGTTAAACTATTAACGTTAGATTTACTTAGAAAATGCGGAATGTTATGTAGTGTAAGATTATAAGGTATTTTATATTACATGTTTTCAAGGATGAGAATTTCAATATTATATGTATTTAGATACTATCTACGTCGATACATGTTTGAAAAGTTCAAAGGAAGAAAAAATATTATTAGAGATGTCAAGAGTGTATTTAGAAAACTACCATAAAAAGAGGATATCATTCAAAATATCAATTAAAGAATATATCAATCTAAAAAAACAATATTATTGGTAAAAATATTAAATTAAGAAAGAAAAGGAAAAAATCATTTAAAAAGAAACCCACTAAATATCGCCAGAAGCATTGTAAAGATATATATGTGGTCAAGTGAAATGAATAGTATAGATTAAAAATCCTTCGGAAAGTCGATTTTTGGCGATGTCTGCAAGAACTGAATAACTCATTTTTTTAATTTATAGAATTATGGCAGTTAAGTATATAAATAATTTCTTCGACACACAAATGACAAATTCTTGAAAGAGACATATTTCGGTATGCTGGTGCTTTCGAAATCGTTCCCCAAGAGATTAAATAGTCAATATTATTGTCCTTTAAATACCAAATTAGATGAAAAAGTGATGTGGAAGATATTTTATCAGATCTATTAAATGTATGTTTGTGATTATACCAGCGTTCTTTGAATTTTGTAGAAGTGGCTCCTATATAGTTAAATATTTTGTCTCTAGTTTTTACTGTGCATTTGTATATTAAGTTTTTATCCAGGCAATTGTTCTGTAAAGGGCATTTTGATTCAATTCTACAGTTACATTTTCGAGAGTTATTGTTACTAGGAACGGTACTATTATTATTAGCATGAATATTATTATTAGAAATATTATTATTGTTATCTTGGTTTGTTTGGTTTGTGTTTAAATTTAAATTTCTATTATTAATTCTATTTATATTTTGTGTTATGTTCATAGTAGTGGAGTAAGATAGTTTACTAGTATGTCTGTTAAAAATGGAATGGTATCTGTGGGATTTAGGAAAACACTTATCTAGTGATTTGAAAAATAGTTTTGCTATAGGTGTTTTAACCCCTAATGAGAATGGGGGAGAGTATCAAATAATATATCTCGTTCTAGTTTTTTTGTTTGATTTACTATTTAAGTTGAATTGTTTATTATTATTATAGTGAATTTTAGGATGATCTGCATGTTATTGTTATCTAAGTATTTAATTTTATTCAAG
>OZ024742.1:298387011-298392011 GCA_964016885.1 Eledone cirrhosa | reverse complement strand
AACCGGGGTTTATCCATATAGCTTGAGGAAAGTTCCCGTCGGCCCTTCTGTTTAATAGCTTGGTTCCACCATGAAGAATCTTGAGTGTCTCACTAAGACAGAGGTTGTAAATACCAGACCCGCCTCTGTCTGGGGGAACCTTTCTAACCACGGACCAGACCAGAGAGTGCGGGGTCTTTTCAAGTTTGAGCTTCCAGATCAATTCAGAAAGGGCTGATGAGGTCATACCCATTCAATGGGTATCATCGAAATATATATAGCAGTAAATAAAGGATTATGAGTTCATGCAATTGACTTATGTTTCGTCACTATATATATATATATATATATATATATATATATATATATATATATATGTATATATATATACCCTATCGAGTGCAAAACGGCGCTGGAAAAGTGTTTCACAAAAATACGTTGGAATGCAAAAGTAAAAGTAAACAACAACAACAAGTATACAGACAACAACAACAATAATAATGATAGTAGTAATATAAACAATAACTCTGAGTATAGAAATAACAGCTATAACAGTAATAGTCATAACAATAACAATAGCAGGAGAGTGAGAAATAGTATTAATGGTAATAATTGTTTCTACTTTTAGCACAAGGCCAGTAATAATGGTAATAATATTAACGATAGACAGAATAACAACAATAACCACAATAATAATAATAGAAACACTAACGACAGACACAGCAGCAGCGACCACAGAGTAACAACAACAACCACAGTGGTAATAATAGAAATAATACATGTAGCAACATTAATGGTAGACACAACAACAACAAAAACAAGAAACATTATAAAAGTAACAACCACAATGGTAGAAATAACAGTAACAACAACAATAACGGTGGAGAAAACAACAACAATACATATAACAATCACAGCAACAATACATCAAGCAATCATAACAATAATAATAATGCTAATGATAGGAACAACAACAACCACCATAATAACAATAATAGCAACACACACAACTATGACGATAGATATAATGACAACCCCTTAGAGAAACTATTCTTCAATCCAGCTGACAAAACATATAAGATGGTTAATATCTATCCTACAAGGTTACCCTTTAATAAAAGGGTTTGTATACCACAACAAATAGATGACGAGACAGAGGCACAGTTCACCATAGCTAGAAATAAGATTAGACAAATAGTAGACCGGTATACTAAGAGACAGAGCAGACCAGAGGCCCAACAACTTGAAGGAAACCTGTAGAAGGCATGGTTAGCCTCAAGCAACGCGCAAGGGAGGGAGAGGTAGTATGTCAACCCACGCATAAGTCGGGTAGGATGTCAATAGACAGCATGCCGAACTACATCAAGGCTATGCAACCCCACATCACCAACACCAGCGAAATTGCACAGCAAATACATGACGGGAGAGAGAAAATCCTCAACGCTCACATGATGGGCCACATATTCAAGTTCAACGAGAAGATCTACACCCAAAATGAGGGAGCAGCCATTGGCGTCAGCATAGCTGGTGATGTTGCCAACCTTTTTATGGTATGGTGGGAAAGGAAACTTAAAGATCTCCTTAGTGAGAACTCCATAGACCTCATCATGTACTCTCGTTACGTAGACAATATCAATATAGTTATAAGAACATCCCCACTAGAGAGCACTAACAAGTTTGATTTAGAACGTAGCACAATGAAAAGCATCCAGCAGATAGCTAATTCCATACACCAGAGTATAACTGTAACTATCGACTATCCTTCCAAACACCCTAACAATAGACTACCTGTATTAGACACGGAACTCTGGATTAACACTATAGATGAGAGAGCCAAAATTCTCCACTTACACTATGCTAAACCCATGGCCTCCAAATACCTGATACTCAAAAACTCAGCAATGTCCAGTAGTGCTAAGTTTAATATTCTGATCGCAGATTTGGTACGAGTGATGAAGAATGTGTCCCGCATGTGCGACCCAACAGAAATAGAAAGACTCATCCAACACTTCATCAACCGCATGCAGTTCTCTGTCTACAACCAAAGAGACAGAGTCAGAGTATACGAAGGAGCCATGGAGAAGTATAAGACCCTCATAGAACTGGACATGAAAGGAATTTGCCCATTATACAGGAGCAAATCCTGGAATAGCTTAGATAGGGCTAGACATAAGATAGGGAAAGCCACCTCATGGTACGACAACCAGAGATACCAGAGTGTCATGTTTGTGGATGCTACCCCTGGAGGGAAATTAGCTAACCAGTGTAGAAAGGCCCTGAGAAAGACCCACTTAAAGATTAAGGTGGTAGAAAAGACAGGATCCACCATAAAATCCCTGATCAGCAAAACCTACCTTTTTAAGAAAACCAACTGTACTAATAGGAAATGTATCATATGTAAGGTAATCCCCCGGATAAACTGTAAAACTAGAAACGTAGTCTATAGCATAAGATGTACAGAGGGTACTTGCAGAAACATGACAACAACATACATAGGTGAGACAGCTCGTAGCATAGGTGAAAGGATAGACCAACACTGGGGGGAACTAAAAGGACGAAAAAATGGGTCAGTACTATAGGAACATGCCAGACAACAACACGACGCTAACATAGACAACATAGAAATTCGAATAATATCTAAACATAGAAATGACCCAGCGGATAGGCAAATCAGAGAGGCCAGTGAAATAGAACTTAGAAGGCGAAGACTAAACAGAAAGAATGAATGGAATAACAACAACACCCAAACAAACAACACTGACCTAAGAGAAGTATAAATAAATAAATAAATAAATAGATAAATAAATAAATACATACACAAGCACAATAACAACAAACACATATAAACACACACTAGTAAACATAGAATACATTAACCAATACACAGTCACCCAATCACGAACTCACATCAAACAAAACACTATACACACACGCAAACGCATGCGCAAAGAAGACAAAATAAAATAAACAAACAAATAAATAAATAAATATATAAACAGACTAAATCAAGATGGCGTAGAAATACAATGCAACAGGAGGAATCTATAGCACCACTGACGATGTTGCAGATGTGCAACGAAAGAACTTTGATAAACTATATGTATGTGTTTGTGTCTATATTGTATCTGTATTATTTTTGACCGTTGGTCAATCAATGGCAACATTGAGGACCAAATAAATTAGATTACCGATATAAAAGACACAGAAGCGAAAAGCAAAAACCAACCAAACAGTGAGTGTGTTCTGTTATTATTCTGGCAATATTACACAACTATGACCCCCCCCCCCCCCCAAGTATAACAATATATATATATATATATATATATATATATATATATATATATATATATATATATATATATATATATATGTGTGTGTATATATATATATATATATGTATATATATATATTGTTATACTTTGGGAGGGTCATGTTGCCAATAAGAAACACATGCACCAGTTGCTTTCACTTCAATTTATTATATATTTATAAATTTATAAATCTACAAATCCACAAACTTATAAATTTCTGGTTGGTTGGTTGGTTCCACAACCAGATAGTTGTTTATATATATAGTCATAGTCCTTTCGTGGCGTAGGATAGAAGAAAGGAAAGGCACAGAAACGAAGAAAGGAATGCCCAGTAGCTGAAGAGGTCACAGAGTGTGTGACGAAAGGACTATGACTATATATATAAACAACTATCTGGTTGTGGAACCAACCAACCAACCAGAAATTTATAAGTTTGTGGATTTGTAGATTTATAAATTTATAAATATATAATAAATTGAAGTGAAAGCAACTGGTGCGTGTGTTTCTTATTGGCAACATGACCCTCCCAAAGTATAACAATATCGGTTTCAACACACGATTTCAGATAAAGAATCTTGCTAAACAAATTCAGAAACGAAATATATATATATATATATATGTATCATTCATTTCATTTCATTTGTATATAAATATATGTATATAAATATATATATATATATATATATATATATATATATATATATATATATATATATATATATATATATATATATATATATATATATATATATATATCATCATCATCATCATCATCATCATCACCGTTTTACGTCCGTTCTTCCACGCTAGCATGGGTTAGACGGGTTGTCCTGTTGTGGGCAGTGTCTGGTCGGCTGACCGTGCCTTGCTCATACAGGAACTGATCTGGCTTGATTTCTACAGCTGGATGCCCTTCCTAACACCAACCTCATTTACAGTGAGTGCTGGGTGCTTTTTCGTGGCGCCTACACGTCCACTTTACAGTGTGGGCTGGGTGCTTTTTTGCCGTGGCACCTCCACGACCACCTTGCGGTGGGGGGGGGGGGGCATATTGTTTATATGCTTCAGCATGTACCCATGGGAGGTCGGTACCCTGTATTACTGCGTGACGCCAGAAGTCACGGTCGTGTGTCATTGACTTTGAGAGGTGTAGTTGGGTAAGGTCGGCTTTTATCACCTCATCCCAAGTCATCTTGGCTCTCCCCACTCCGCGGTTTCCATCAACTTCTAGTGCTCTGCACCTTCCATCAACTTCTAGTGCTCTGCACTTATCAACTTCTAGTGCTCTGCACATATATATATATGTGTATATATATATATATATATATATACCATATCGACCCAATAGAGGGACCAGCAGTGTTAGTCGAGGGGAGTATAATAAGTAAGGCAATCAAGGATATGAAGACGGGTAAGGCGGCTGGGCCTTCGGAAATAGTTGCTGAGATGCTGAAGGCATCTGGCACGGTGGGACACACCATGGTCACCCGCATAGTTAACCAAGTCGTACAGAATGGGGTTGTTCCGAAGGACTGGCATAGCAGCATCATCGTTAACTGTTATAAGGGTAAAGGAGACGCCCTAGATAGGAGTAACTATAGAGGCATTAAATTAATCGACCAGGTCATGAAGGTCACGGAAAAAGTAATAGCGCAACTAATCAGAGAGAGAATTGACCTAGATGAAATGCAGTTCGGGTTTGTGTCAGGC
>OZ024742.1:298374511-298379511 GCA_964016885.1 Eledone cirrhosa | reverse complement strand
AGCCCCCGCTCATCCAGCTGTCGATTTATTGATGGACTGCATGGTTGCAGAGGACATCCACTGCTACGGCGTCCATCCGATGGACATACACCAGCTTTTGTCCTTCACAGTGGACAACACGTACTTCACCTTCCACCACCACACATACAGACAGACAACAGGATTACCCATGGGATCCAGCCTATCGGGCCTGTTGGCCATCACCTATATGAACCAGCTAGACTGCTAAGCCCTCAACACCTGCCATTCCCATACCTTCTTCACCCGATATGTAGATGACATACTCATCCTTACATCATCCTGTGAGGAGGCGGATAAAATATACACGACATTCTCCAGCATGGACGCCAGTATAAAGTTCAGCATTGAACACCGCGATGACCGCGGATCCCCATCCCTACTGGACTTCCAACTCAGGGTAACAGAGGAAGGCAACATCCACAACTGCTTCTCTAAAAAAGCCGCCAGCAGGGACCTGTTCGTACATTTCAGATTGGCCCTCGCAGCCGGTGCTAAATTCGGATACATAAGGAACGAACTAACACATATCCGGAACAAATGCACCGACGCTAGAGACCGAGACACACACACCACACATTTCCTGGAAGTACTCAAAATGAATGGATACCCGACGTCCACCACGAACTGTGCCAGAAAGAACAGAGGACACCGCACCCGAGGCACTAACACCTGCTTCCTGAAGCTCCCACACTTCAGTGACGAAACAACAACAGCCATCTGCAGAGCTATCAGACAAGAAGGACTAGATATCCAACTAGCCCACTCAGGACCTTCTCTACGCGGACAGCTAATCAAAATACACTCCACCAGACATGACAGCCGCTGCAGGCTAGCCAACTGCCCCATCAACGACACAGATCTATGCCACCCGGCTTACGTCATATACAGATTAGAGTGCGACAAATGCAGCAACTTCTACATAGGTAGCACCACCGGACCACTTCACATAAGAATAAAAGAACACCTCAATACTAATGCTTCCTCATTTAAGAAACAACTAGTGAAATGCAAAAACACCGACAAAAACATAACAGTTAGGATAGAAACTAAGGAAAGAAACCTCGGCAATCTTAGAATTAAGGAAGCACTGATTATAGACATAGCACAACCACCAATCAATAATAGACTAGAACTCAACACCCAATTTATAACTTGATAGAGCACCTAGCCCCACACTTACACCCCCCTCTCACGCACACACACACACACACACACACGCTTACACCTCCACTTATTCTCTCACACACACATACAAAGACCAGTTTTAACATGATAGAGCATCTAGTCCCCACACTTACGTATAGACATATCTTCTCACATTCACACAGACACACACGCATACTTACGCCTTCACGTATTCTACCACACACTTAAACATACATGTAAAAAAAACCTTTTAAAGGGAGACTACTCTTTATCCACCTAACCTTCACTCTTTGACATTAGAGATAGAATAGAATCTCTATACCATTTACTGTCAGCATGACTTGGCAAGCTATTTAGAACGCTGGATTAACCTCTTACTTCCCTCCGGAGAAGAGATATTATCTAGAAAATTAAGAATATTTAGATAAATTTAAGGTAAAAGATTAATTGTCAACAATATCTTTTGCATTTGCATTTATATTCTATATCCATAGCTGCATTGTTTTGGCCTTTCAACTACAAACGTTTATATATATATATATATATATATATATATATATATATATGTATATATATACATATGTATGTATATATATATGTATGTATATATGTATGTATATATATATATATGTATGGATATGTATATATATATATGTATGGATATGTATATATATATATATGTATGGATATGTATATATATGTATATATATGTATATATATGGATATGTATATATATGTATATATATATGTATATATATATATGTATGTATATATATATGTATATATATATGTATGTATATATATATATGTATGGATATATATATATATGTATATATATATATGTATATATATATATATTTATGTATATATATATATATATATACATTATGATCGTAAGCCCAACACTCTTTCCAATAGGCCACATGCCTTCATGTATATGTATGTATAAATATATATGTATCATCATCATCATCATCATCCTCATTTAACGTTCACTTTCCACGCTAGCATGGGTTAGATGGGAGTTGTCCCTACTTGAGGCAAGGTTGGTCGGGTGACCTCAAGTGGGACAACTCCCGTATATATCATCATCATCATCATCATCATCAGGTTTAGCGTCCGTGTTCCACGCTTGCATGGGTTTGGACGGGGGTTTTCCCACTTGAGGCAAGAGTGGTTGTCTTGCTCGCATAGGACTGTCTGGCGGGTTTTCTACAGTTGGATGCCCTTCCTAACACCAACCACATTTACAGTGTGGGGCTGGGAGGTTTTAACCGTGTTGCCTACACGGCCACATTACAGCGTGGACTGTCTGGCGGGTTTTCTACAGCTGGATGCCCTTCCTAACACCAACCACATTTACAGTGTGGGGCTGGGAGGTTTTTACCGTGTTGCCTACACGGCCACATTTACAGCGTGGACTGTGTGTTTTTTGTCGTGACACCTACACAATCTCATTTGTTTCGGCCTGGATGTTGTGGGACCAACATAACTGTACATTGAAAGGGGCGGTGTGGATGGGGTGGAGGTGGTGGGACGGGGGGGGGGGGGGGGGGGTTGATAGAGATGCCTACTGACTGTAGTAGGTTTTTACTTTGTATTTAGGTAAGGTGGGTCTTCTCTATTACTGAGTACCGCCAAAGGTCTCGGTCCAGTGACATTGTCTTGGAGAGGTGTAAGCGTGTGAGGTCGGAATTTATCATGTCGTCCCAGGTTTTTCTGGGTCTGCCTACTCCGTGGCTAACGTCTATCTTTATTGCCCTGCACTTTGTTACACAGCTGTCGTCTTTCATGCGCATCACGTGACCGTACCAACGTAGCCTTCTCTCGAGTAAACAACATCTGATCCCTCTTATTTCTAATTTTTTCCTTAGTTCGTTTATGCTTTGCCGTTCACGTATATTACTATTGCACATCCAGCGGAGCATGCAAGCTTCGTTCCTCTCTAGTCTGCGTATATCCTCTGCACACAATGCCCAGGTCTCACTGCCATGCAGCATTGCTGTTCGTATGCAGGCATCGTATAACCTGCCTTTCATTTTTAGGGAGAACCCTCTAGCGGCTAATAGTGGTATAAGCTCTCTGAACTTTTTCCATCCAGTTCTGACTCTAGCTACTGTACTTTCAGAGCACCCTCCCCCACTGCTGATTTTGTCACCCAGGTAACGGAAGCTGTCCACTATTTCTATAGAACCCTCTGCGCAGTTGAAGGAGCTAGTATTTGGTGGGCACTTGCTGCTACTTATTGCACCAGAGCACCGGCCACATGTAAAATCTATGTTCTTAGTTAGCTTACCTGTGATCCCACTACATCTTTTATGCACCCATACTTTGCATTTGGGACATAAAATGGAGTTTCTACCTACGCCTTTCCTACACACTGAGCATGGCCATTTCCCAGATGGGACTGCCGCCTTATTTTCTTTCCTACAAACTAGAACTTTAGTCTTAGCCAGGTTAATTTTAAGGCCTTTTGATTCTAGGCCGTGCTTCCATGTTTGGAATTTCTTCTCTAGTTCGGTCATTGATTCAGCTATGAGCGTTAGATCATCTGCGTATAGGAGTTCCCATGGGCAGCCGGTCTTGAACTCCTCTGTTATAGCCTGAAGGGCAATAATAAATAGTAGGAGGCTAAGAACAGAGCCCTGATGGACACCAACTTTTACGCTAAACTCTTCACTATATTCGTTGTTAATTCTAACCTTACTGACTGTTTCTTTATACATGGCTTGTATAGCTCTCACAAGCCATTCGTCAACACCTAGTTTTCTAAGAGACCACCAGATAATGGAACGGGGTCTCTGTCGAAGGCTTTCTCCAAGTCGACGAAAGCTAAGTATAGGGGTTTACTTTTAGCTAGGTACTTCTCCTGTAGTTGTCGTACAATGAAAAGAGCGTCTGTGGTACTTTTGCCTGACACAAATCCGAACTGCATTTCATCTAGATCAATTCTCTCTCTGATTAGTTGCGCTATTACTTTTTCCGTGACCTTCATGACCTGGTCGATTAATTTAATGCCTCTATAGTTACTCCTATCTAGGGCATCTCCTTTTCCCTTATAGCAGTTAACGATGATGCTGCTACGCCAGTCCTTCGGAACAACCCCATTCTGTACGACTTGGTTAACTATCCGGGTGACCATGGTGTGTCCCACCGAACCAGATGCCTTCAGCATCTCAGCAACTATTTCCGAAGGCCCAGCCGCCTTATCTCTAATATATATATGTATGTAAATATATATATATGTATGTATGTATATATATATATATATATGTATGTATATAGATATATATGTATGTATATATATATATGTATGTATGTATATATATATATATATATTGAAAGTACTGTAGCTAGAGTCAGAACTGGTTGGAAAAAGTTCAGAGAGCTTATACCACTATTAGCTGCTAAAGGGTTCTCCCTAAAAATGAAAGGCAGGTTGTACGATGCCTGCATACGAACAGCAATGCTGCATGGCAGTGAGACCTGGGCATTGTGTGCAGAGGATATACGCAGACTAGAGAGGAACGAAGCTTGCATGCTCCGCTGGATGTGTAACAGTAATATACGTGAACGGCAAAGCATAAACGAACTAAGGAAAAAATTAGAGATAAGAGGGATCAGATGTTGTTTACTCGAGAGAAGGCTACGTTGGTATGGACACATGATGCGCATGAAAGTCGATAGCTGTATAACAAAGTGCAGGGCAATAAAGATAGACGGTAGTCACGGAATAGGCAGACCTAGAAAAACCTGGGACGAGCTGATAAACTCCGACATCACACACTTACACCTCTCCAAGACAATGTCACTGGACCGAGACCTTTGGCGGT
>OZ024742.1:298347011-298372011 GCA_964016885.1 Eledone cirrhosa | reverse complement strand
GTTTGTGAGTGGTGTGTGTGATTGTATGCATCAATGAGTGTTGGTATGTGTGGTTGTGGTTTGTATGCATGAGTATTGGTGTGTGAGTGTTTGTGTTTTTTTTTATTTTTTTTAATTTTTTTTTTTATGACCATGCTGTAAAATGGAGGGGTAGAGAGGGCCCTTGAGTCTAGTAAGACATCCTCTTTAGTGCTGGTGGCACAAATAAAAGCACCCAGTCCATGCTGTAAAGTGGCGCTGGTGTTAGGAAGGGCATCCAACCAGTGTATCAATGCCAAAACGCTTATCAGCACAGCAACAAAACAGCATAGGAACAACAACAAAATATGAAGACGTTGCATCTCAGAGTTGCAACACTTAATGTTGGCACTCTCAGATGTAGATCTGCTGAAATAGCGGAGATGCTGGAGAGAAGGCAGGTGGATGTGTGCTGCGTGCAAGAGGTGAGATGGAGAGGTGCCTCTGCGAGACTAGTCGTAGGCAAGCGTCTTAGCTATAAGCTATTCTGGGTAGGTAAGGATGATGGGCTAGGGGGAGTAGGCATTTTCCTGGTAATAACTGGAAGTTCTTACGTGACAACTTGCTGCAGGCTACTGATGAAACCTGTGGCTGGAGCAGAGCTCCAACCAGACAGAGAGTGACCTGGTGGTGGAACAGCACAGTAGATAAGGCTATTAGAGACAAAAGACTAGCATGGAAGGCTTGGAAAAAAGGGTGGGAGTAGGGAAGAATATACAGCCACTAAGAGAGAAGCTAGACATCAGGTGTACTTAGCACGCAGGGAGGCAGAGAGTAGGAGGTTTGCACATATTCTGCGACGGGAAGATCAGAGGCGTGCGGTGTTCCACATTGCAAGGCAGTGTGTCAATGCAAATCAGGATGTTGTTGGAGATAAATGTGTCCGGGATGATGCCGGTGTACTTAGTGTCACGAATGACCAGAAAAAGGGGGCCTGGAAATGTCATTATGAGAGACTGATGAATGTGGAGAACGAATGGTAGAAATTACCCTTGGTAGATCCGACAGAGGGACCAGCTATTGAGATTGACGAATATAGGGTCCAAGAGGCGATTAGGGAAATGAAAAATGGTAAGGCGGCCGGACCATCGGGAATAGTTGCTGAGATGCTGAAGGCATCAGGGGACGTAGGCACTAAACTGGTTGCACGCATCATCAATCAGGCTATATATGGTGGTCACGTGATGCGTATGAAAGACGATAGCTGTATAACAAAGTGCAGGGCAATAAAGATAGACGGTAGCCACGGAGTAGGCAGACCCAGAAAAACCTGGGACGAGCTGATAAATTCCGACCTCACACACTTACACCTCTCCAAGATAATGTCACTGGACCGAGAGCTTTGGCGGTACTCAGTAATAGAGAAGACCCGCGTTACCTAAATACAAAGTAAAACCTACTAAAGTCAGTAGGCATCTCTAACAAAATACCCAGCAATGCTACATGGCAGTGAGACATGGGCATTAGATGCATAGGACCTGCGTAGACTGGAAAGGAACGAAGCATGCATGCTCCATTGGATGTGTAATAGTAATATACGTGAACGGCAAAGCATAAATGATCTAAGTGAGAAAATTAGGAATAAGAGGGATCAGATACAGTGTATTGCAAAATACACTATATATACATTCATATATATATCGCTATTTCAGAGCACCAATTCTAATTTTGTATGTATATATATATATATGTATGTATATATATATATATATGTATATATATATATATATATATGTATATATATATATGTATATATATATATGTATATATATATATATATACATATATATATGTATATATATATATGTATATATATATATGTATATATATATATATATATATATGCAAGCAGGGAAAAGCGGACGTAAAATGATGATGATGTATATATATATGTATATATATGTATATATATATGTATGTATATATATATATGTATATATGTATATAGAAGTGGTTACACAACAGTTAGTTCACCATACCGAGAACAATTGTTTCACCTTAGCGGATCTTCAGCTCGTAATGCCGTATAACCATGTCCATTACGAGTTGAGGATCTGCAAAGGTGAAACAATTGTTCTCGGTATGGTGAACTAACTGTTGTGTAACCACTTCTACACTAGTCGTCCCATGGACTGAGTGCTTTACCACTATGGATATTACCTTCTAGTGTTCTACCACTATATGTATGTATATATATATATATATATGTATGTATATATATATGTATGTATATATATATATATATATATATATATATATGTATGTATATATATATATATATATATATATATATATATATATATATATATATATATATATATATATATGTATGTATCATCATTATTATCATCACCGTTTTACGTCCGTTCTTCCACGCTAGCATGGGTTAGACGGGTTGTCCTGTTGTGCTCAGTGTCCGGTCGGCTGACCATGCCTTGCTCATATGGGAACTGATTCTGGCTTGATTTCTACAGCTGGATGCCCTTCCTAAAATATATATATATGTGTCTTTTTTTCTCTAGTTCTTATGTTCGAAATGAGTTGTTGACTTGATATTTTCCTATTTTTCCTCTCTTTACTTCGTGTCTGTTTACATGTTTTTCTCTCCTCCACCCCTTCTTTTATACGAATAACTTATTATCATTATTGTTCACCCTAGGCTGAGGTATATTGTCTCTAATGCGATGAAATACCAATGATTCCTAGTAGACAACTGACGGGATACCCCTCTCTTTCGCCCGTAACTTTTATTTTTCATTATACTTAATTGCAACCCAATAGCTCGCCATTTTATTCATATATATATATATATATATGTATATATGTTTAGGGAGCTGCTTCCTCTGTTGACAAAGAAGGGTTTCTCCCTACGTACGAAAGGACGGTTATATGATGCCTGCTGTGTGAGATGCGCGATGCTGCATGGTAGTAAGACATGGGCAGCAACTGCAGAAGATATGCGACGGCTGGAGAGAAATGAAGCAAGTATGCTCTGTTGGATGTGCAATGTCAATGTGCGTGAACAACCAAGCATAGACGAGTTGAGAAAGAAATTGGATATAAGAGGGATAAGTGGTGGTGTGCAGGATAGAAGGCTGAGCTGGTAAGGACATGTGATGCGCATGGAGGATGACCGCTGGGTAAAGAAGTGCCAAGAAATCCCAGTAGATGGAAGACGCAGTAGAGGTAGACCACGAAAAACATGGGCGGAGGTAACGAGAGCAGACCTCAGATTGCTGAAGCTCACGGAGATGATGATGAAGGACCGTGACAAGTGGAGAGATGCTGTGCTGAATAGGACCCGTCTAACCCTTCCAAGCAGGGAAAAGCGGACGTAAAATGATGATGATAATGATATGTATCATCATCATCATATATATATATGTATATGTATATATGTATATATATATATATATATATATATATATATATATATATATATATATATATATATATATATATATATATAAATATATGTATATATATGTATATATATACATATATATATATATACATATATATACATATACATATATATATACATATATATACATATATATACATATACATATTTATATATATATTGAGTCTAGTAAGATATCTTCTCTAGTGCTGGTGGCACAAATAAAAGCACCCAGTCCATGCTGTAAAGTGGTGCTGGTGTTAGGAAGGGCATCCAACCAGTGTATCAATGCCAAAACGCTTATCAGCACAGCAACAAATAGAAAGGAACAACAACAAAATATGAAGACGTCACATCTCAGAGTTGCAACACTTAATGTTGGCACTCTCAGAGGTAGATCTGCTGAAATAGCGGAGATGCTGGAGAGAAGGAATGTGGATGTGTGCTGCGTGCAAGAGGTGAGATGGAGAGGTGCCTCTGCGAGACTAGTCATAGGCAAACATCTTAGCTATAAACTTTTCTGGGTAGGTAAGGATGATGGGTTAGGGGGAGTAGGCATTTTCCTGGCTGAGAGATTGATCAATAAGATAATAGAGGTAGTTCGAGTTAGTAATCAAATAATTAAGCTTAGATTAGTTGTAGGCAGGAGACTACTGACAATCATCTCGGTCTATGCTCCCCAAGCAGGCCTAGGCAAAGATGAGAAAGACTGCTTTTACGAGCAACTTTTACAGGCAGCCGCAATGACAGAGGACGGAGATATCGTTGTGCTGGCAGGGGACTTCAATGGTCATGTTGGACAGCTCCAGGATGGTTACACTGGGGTACATGGTGGGCACGGTTATGGCTCAAGAAATGAAGAAGGAGTGAGACTTCTTGAATTTTGTGATGCAAGTACACTGACTATTTGCAACACAAACTTCCAGAGACCTGCCAATCACCTAATACCCTACAAATCTGGCAAGCACATAAGCTAGATTGACTTCTTAGTAGTTAGGCAGCGGGACAGGCAGTTAGTGTCTAATACCAAGGCATACCCTGGGGAAGAATGTACCCCACAGCATAGGTTAGTCGTTAGTGACATCTCAGTAAGCAAGAGATGGAATGAGACATACAGGAAGGTGTGGAGAAGAAAGGTCTGGAAGTTAAAAGACCTTTCAATAAAATACAAATTTAGGAAAGCCCTTCAAGATGTGTATGACGAAAAAGAAGACGATTTAGAGACGTATGACATAGATAATAACTGGAATTTCTTACGTGACAACTTACTCAGGCTACTGATGAAACTTGTAGCTGGAGCAGAGCTCCAACCAGACAGAGGGTGACCTGGTGGTGGAACAACACAGTAGATAAGGCCATTAGAGACAAAAGACTAGCATGGAAGGCTTGGAAAAGGGGTAGGAGTAGGGAAGAATATACAGCCGTTAAGAGAGAAGCTAGACATCAGGTGTACTTAGCACACAGGGAGGCTGAGAGTAGGAGGTTTGCCAATGTTCTGCGATGGGAAGATCAGAGGCGTGCTGTGTTCCACATTGCAAGGCAGTGTATTAGTGTAAATCAGGATGTTGTTGGAGATAAATGTTTCCGGAATGATGCCGGTGTACTTAGTCTCATGAATGATCAGAAAAAGGGGGCCTGGAAATGTCATTATGAGAGACTGATGAATGTGGAGAACGAATGGGAGAGTAGAAATTACCCTCAGTAGATCTGCCAGAGGGACCAGCTATTGAGATTGACGAATATAGGGTCCAAGAGCGATTAAGGAAATGAAAAATGGTAAGGCTGCAGGACCATCGGGAATAGTTGCTGAGATTCTGAAGGCATCAGGGGACGTAGGCACTAAACTGGTTGCACGCATCATCAATCAGGCTATATATGGTGGTGTCATACCCAAAGACTGGTGCAGCAGTATTCTCATAAATTGTTACAAAGGTAAAGAGGATGCTTTGGAGAGGAGCAGTTATAGGGGTATGAAACTGATGGATCAGGTTATGAAAGTGACAGAAAGGATATTAGCACCACTAATTAGAGAAAGGGTCAAACTAGATGAGATGCAGTTTGGTTTTGTGCCTGGGAAGAGTACAACAGATGCCCTCTTCTTGGTGAGACAATTGCAAGAGAGGTTCTTAGAGAAAAATAAGCCACTATACTTAGCCTTTGTTGACCTAGAGAAGGCCTTTGATAAGGTACCCCGATCTGTCATCTGGTGGTCCCTAAGGAAACTAGGTGTTGAGGAATGGTTTGTGAGGACAGTGCAAACTTTGTACAAAGGTACTGTCAGTAAAGTCAGGGTAGGAATGGAGTTTAGTGAGGAATTCCAGATACAAGTAGGAGTACATCAATGTTCGGTCCTCAGCCCGCTCTTGTTCATTATAGTCCTCCAAGCCATAACAGAGGAGTTTAAGACTGGCTGTCCATGGGAACTTCTCTATGCTGACGAACTGGTTCTTATAGTAGAATCAGTGGCGGAGCTAGAGAATAAATTCTGGCTATAGAAACAGCAGTTGGAAGCAAGAGGACTGAGAGTGAACCTGGCTAAGACAAAAGTGTTGATGAGTAGAAAAGAGGACAAAACTCTGATTCCGTCAGGGAAATGGCCATGTTCGATATGCAGAAAAGGAACTGGCATAAATTCTATAAATGCACACAATGCAGAACTTGGGTACACAGAATGGCAAGGGTACACAGAATGGCAAGGGCCGTAACTCTATGCGTCAAAGCATGGCGTCCGAACCTCTACCGATACTGCCAATCCAAATAATAGTACTAATGATTTCTACTATGGGCACAAAGCCAGCAATTTTGCAGGAGGTGAAAGTCGATTAAATCTACCCTGGTGCTTTATTTTATTGACCCTATGAAGATAAAAGGCAAAACTAACCACAGCAGGATTTGAACTCAAAACGTAAATGGCCATAACTCTATGCTGCGAAGCAGGGTGTCTGATGCTCTACCGATACTGCCAATTCACTGCTGCCCTATAATATAATAATAATGATAATAATAAAAGTTAATGTAAACACCAGCTGGATTAAAGCCCTTAGTTAAAAACATTCCAAGTACACTAACACTTTCATTACCATATTTCTAATAAAATACACTACCTATGGTTTTCAATTAATTTTCATAATGACCAAAACTTTGAAGGGATTTAATAATATAACAACTGTTTCAGTAACAAGTTGGCGTTTCAATCCTAATTTAAAATGAAATTAAAATGGAATGTTTGAATTTAAATATGAGCACTTTAAAAGTGCATCTGTAACATCGAACCTGTGTAAAGGGAGTCCAGCAGATGGATATAAGAAGTATTAATAGAATAAATGAAGCGAATAATAAAATGGTTTCAAATGGTAATGAATAAAACACCAGGTCACAGAATTGTTTTGCTAATCACTCAGACATAATATGAAGAATGTAGATAAAACAACACATCATATTCCTTAATGACTTAGTCACATCAAACGGTAAGGAAGCAGGTAGACCAGTTGGCATGGGCCTATAATATTAAGGGGTTTGCTTCTCTAAACTTAGTTCTAATTCATTTATTCTATTGTTAATTCATGTAAAAAACATGTATATATATATATGGAACCAATTCACAGTACGCCGGCAAGTATCGACAAAGTAGTCGAGAGTGCTGAACTGGCCAGATCTCGGCGTCCAATATGATTGCTGGCGACTGAGATGAGTGAAGTCATCCATCCGTCTGTCTTGATGATGGCATGTCGTGAAAAAAAACTTTCAGCTTTTAACGACGGAAGAGCCCTTCAGTCTCAGCATGTGTGCTGAACTCGTCGCAGGTAGATGTGGTTGGTATAAAACGCAAACCACGGGAGAGGAGGGAGCGCTCAGCTTCGGAGTGTGGTAGGTCCTAGAGTATGGTAACTACAGTGCAGGGACACGAGGGAGTGAAAGAGGCGGAAGAGGAGGGGTCAAGGTGGTTGGGCAAAGCGTGTGCAGATTCAGTGGTAGGTGACGGGATAGAGGGGTTAGGGTTGGAAGTGATATGAGTATGGGTGTTGAGGGCAGGCGGGGAGCGGAGTGAGTCGAGTTTATGGTTTTTTGCAGAAGTGAGGAAATTGAAAAGGAGGCGATTGAGGTAAAGGATGAATTGGATAAGGGATTGGGCGAGGAAAGGGTGGCAAGTGGAGGAGAGATGGAGGTAGGCCTTGGGGAGATCTCGGTCGAGAGAACGGATTTGGGCGAGAGTTGATCGAATGGTCGCCCGCATGAGCTGGCGAGAGGAGCAAGTAAGGATGGGCTCAGTGGTGGAGCAGAGTAAGAGGTGGGGTGAAACTTGAAACTTGAGGCGGAAACCGTGGGGAATGAGGTGGTGGTGGAGACAGTGACTTAGGGGTGTGATAATGGATGGGGTATTAGAGAAATTGGGGAAGTGAGTTGAGTCCAATAGGGGAATAGGACCCAAGACAGTGAATCAGACTTTATTCAGTCCTAGTGCGCGAGCCCTGTGATCTATGATGTAAAAGGACACCCAGGACTGAAACATGTAGGGAAGAATGACCAGGAGAACAGAAATGACGGGCGACAGGAGTATCCAAACCGAGTCGTATGTCACTCAAATGTTCGGCAAAACGGTCCACCATGCAGCGTCCCATTTGTCCGATATATAAAGACCCGCAAAGGGAACACCAGGGGGCATAGACAACATGGGTGGATGTGCAGGTGAAGGAATGACGGATATGGAAAGACCCGTTAGGGCCTGTAAGAGGGGTGAGGGTGGAAATAAAGGGACAGGGGTTGCAGCCGGAACGAGAACAAGGATGAGAGCCGAGTGGAGTCGTGGGAGAGGACGAAAAAGAACTGCGAACCAGGAGGTCACGGAGGTTTCGGGCGCACTTAAAAGCAGTAATGGGTGGGTTTGCAAAAAAGCGAGAAGTGATGGGGTCAGAAGAGAGGATACGGAAGGAACGGAGGGTATGTTGCCGGAGTGGTATGGTCTTTCTTCTGATGAAGGACTAGCGTCCAAAACGTTAAGACCCTCTTCCTGCTATATCAAGCATTAACCTAATATACACCTTCCATATACTGCACCGATTGTGTTGTTATTTCTGTTTACCTTTTACATATATATCCTCCTAATCCATACATAAATAAATGATAAATATTTAGCACTGATTACTAAAATACTTAATGGGCAGTTTGAAATAGAGCCTACGTTTTTCATTTGGTCAAAGTTTAGTACCTTTAGGGACCTATATTTTACATTTGGTTTCTGTTTAGTACCAGCTTTACATGGGCCTGCTGATAAAAACACTGCACCAATTTTCTTATTGCAAAATCTGATGTTTAACTTAGTACATTAGTTATGAATATATTTTAAAGGACGTTTTTTCTACAGTTCATTTTTAATTTGAAAATATTTAATTTAATTGCAAAAGAAATTTTATAAAGTATTTTAATTTTCATACTTTTTCTTAAACATAATTGCTTCAATAAAGTTTGTCTGTCTTGAGCCCAGAGGCTCATCATACCACAGTTTATAAGATATTCATTAGAATTAAGCCTTTCGCATTTACATTACTATGTAAAGGCTTTATCTCACATATTATCAAATCTATGAAATTTTGATGTTATTTATTTGAGAACAATACCTTAATGAGCCACCAATTATGGCCAGTTTGAACAGAAAGAGATGAAAGAATTCTGGCCGAATCTCTCTCTCTGATCGATTGACAAGATCCAGACTTCATTCGCTTGCCTTGTGTGGTGGACCTCATCAAATCGGACCAAGGAAACAATGTTTCCATTGGTCTTTCTATTGCTGATCCTATCTACCGGATGCAATTCCTGGCTGGAGGAGCAATGTAAAATAAAGTGTCATGCTCAAAGACAAAAAACATCACCCGCTCTGAGAATTGAACTCGCAACCTCATAATTGTGAATCTGACTCTCTAACCACTAAGCCATGCACTGGATACAGCCGGTTTAAATACTAAAGGGTTAAGCAACTGAGAATACGAGACTCACCTCCTTGTGTGGAATGCCAGTCTGTTACAGAGTTAATCCCCAGCTGCTGCGACTTATTTTTTCCAGCTGATTGGACTGTTTACTTGGCTAATATTATAACTCAGTACAGCTTCCCCAGTGTAAGAAATTAATAGCATTCACTTTTCTTTCTTAAATCACCCTGTAAATTTAATAAACAGGTAGTTGTTAAATGTGAACAAAAGTCAGTTGTGGGAACAATATTCTGTCTATGTTTCCCTTTATTGCTATTTCAAGTGATTGTGTCAGGTCTCATAAATATGGGAGAGCAAAATTAAATTTTGAAAGTTATATCTAATTTTCTCTCACCTCTGTTTATTCATTTCTTTTGTGGTTATTTAGGATTTTAAAGGTTTCCTTATTTTTAATTAGTCTGAAATATTTTGTGATGTTAAGTCAGCCAGGTCAAACATTTCATTTAGCCTGGCTGGCTTATATTGTTTATTATCATCATCATCAGTAAGAAACAAGTAGCTACCATTACTTTCTTCACATGTCCACTTACCTCTTACTTTTCTTTACCTCTCCATTACTATCTCCATACTGAGGATACAATGACCTCTCTAGTGGTGGTACCACACTACCACTTAACACTGGATATGCTTAGTGTTAGTGACCTGTCCCTATGACATGCACCCAGTACATTCTGTAAAGTGGTTGGCATGAGGAAGAGCATCCAGCTATTGAATCTATGCTAAAAATTGGGCATATGAGTAAAATGTGGTCCATTGACCTGTCTATCCTTGAACCATGACAACCTGTCTAACCCATAGCCAGTTTGTTTAACAGATGTAAAATGATGATGATGTTCTTTTTGTGTCTGCCTTTCCCATATTGTCATGGTCTTAAGGGTTTGTTCTATGGCTGGTTACTCTTCCCAAGGCCAACACTTATTTGTCAAGTATGGTATTATTCTATTGATCTTCATTCATCAAACTGTTAAGCTGCTGGACATAAATGTCATAGGTCATCAATGTGAAGATATATATTGAGGCAAATGCACACACGTAAGTGATGGGCTTTTGCACAATTTCTATTGATCAAATTTCAATCAGAAGGCATTTGTCAGACAGAGAGTATAGCCGAAGGCACTTGCGCAAATTGCCACACTGTGGGATCAAATCTGAAACGACATGGTTGCAAAGCAAACTTCTTAACCTCATGGCTATGCCTGCACTTATTATGAATAAACTTGGCATTTGGTCAATGCTTTCAGTCGGTCAATGATACAGTTCTCATAAAATCAAGGTATTGTGCAACTAATCTGAATGAAACCTTTTTCATAAGCAAATCACTGTTATAGTTTTTCCCTGAAATAATCTACTAAAATATATCAGATATTGATTTTTCTGAAATATCATTGGATAAAATCAGCTTTCTTTTTCTTCTGATTCATTGAAAGGAAGGTTGAATAGATTGAATGAAAGTAATAAGTGAAACTGAAAATAGTTATGTATAGCAAAGTTCTAAAGTAAATATTTCTTTGCTAAGACGTATAAGCTAAAGGTTATCAGCAACATGTTGGAAACAATTATATTATTATTATAAACTCAATGTTATTATGGCTTTGAATTTTAATGGAAAAAGTGAGTTTGTAAATACAGAGCAGATAAATTAACGAATGTTTCATCATCACCATCACCATCATCATCGTTGTCTTTATACTGTCTTTCCTATTTTTTTTTATAGTTGGATGTCCTTCCTGATACCAACACTTTATATATATAAGACTGAGGATGTCTGTGTGTGTGTGTGAGTTTGAATCCCTAAAACTCGAGAAGTACCCAACCGATTTTTTTCAAACTTTACATGTGTATTACTTATGTTTCAGGGAGTGTTATGCACATAAAAATTCAACTGTTTGATCCCCGAGGACCCGCATTAGGTGAAAAACTGCATTTTTTCAGCTTTTTAGGGGTTTTTTGAGGCGTTACGTCAGACCAATTTCCTTGAAATTGTAACTATGTATTAGTCAGTCTTTTCTTCATACCTTGAGCAAAGAAAATCCAACTTTTTTATGGCCTAGGGCCCATTATAGGGGAAAAACTTAATTCCTAGGGTTTCCAAAAATTTCAAGGCATATTATGCACATAAAAAAAATTCATTTTCTTGATCCCCTAGGGCCCGCATTAGGTGAAAACCTGCATTTTTCCTGCTTTATCGAGGAAAATCTTAAAGATTATCCAGCCATCAGAGTATTCGGTTTATTTTCTTTACATATTGTCCAGGCATGCAGTTTTTCCACGATTAGGTCTGTTGGCAACACGCGTTCCAAAATTCCTTATCCCGTGCAATGCCGGGTACCACAGCTAGTTTATAATAAAAGTAAGAAGTATAAAGCGAAAGACAAGCTATCAGTGAACTGAAGCTGTGACATTAAAACAATTCTTAGCTAGGACCTAATATTGTTGAGAAAGGTATGAATACCAAATATTATGTTACCCTTGCTTTAAGTAGAACATTATACCATGTCAAAAAATAAATAAAACTGATATATTATCCTGTCATAATAAATTCACATTCAGAATGAAACATACTTTATTTTGTTTTGCATTGAGAACATAAATTTTGGAGATTTTGTAGTGGAAAATATTTCTATAGCTTTGCTGGTTCATGTACATTCAGTCACAAAACTATATTTTTCCTACTGAAAGAAAGAGGTGACAATGACTTTAGAGTTTCGGTGAAAATGCCTCTTATTTATGACACCCAAGATGCCTATCTTATGTAACCTTGTAGGATGCCTACTAATATACATATATGTGAGTTGTATCAACCCCATCCCATGTATTGATCCTCATCACATGTATTGAGTGCTTCATTTAGTGCTTGACCATCCGATGTAGATTTGTACATAGAACACTATATATATTCTTACTACCATCAAGTTTGTTTATATAACACAATCAGTAGGATATTGAATTCTTCAACCTTATTCATGTAATATATCTCTGTAGCTAGCCAGAGAATCTTTAAATAGATATCTCGATCTGTTAATGGATAAACAGAAATATAATTATGTCAATCACATTTACTGAAAACTACATTGAGTTTTTCTGGGTTATTGCGTCAACAGTCATTATTCAATTTACCTTAAGGTACTGGAGCAAATGTCCATTTGATTTGATTTTCATTTAGACTATGTACATACAGTAATAGAATGAACTTTGGGGATATATATACATTCTTTATTTCGATAACTTTTCATTCCTCTGCAGTTTTTGACACAGCCTTTGGTGTATTCTGTATTTTGTGCTTTCAAAAATGTGTTTACATTAGTACTGATAAAAGTGAGGATCACTGTAACCACTATCTAATTATTTTCAAATTAGACCCTGAAACCAATGTATCACTGTCTCATCATCATCATCCTCATTGTTTTTACATCTGCTTTTCCATGCTTTAGTAGGTTAGATACACAGCTTTCCTCCACTTATTGCTTTCATTTATTGTCTCTTCTGTGAAATTCAGCATTCTGAGATCTGTTGTCACGCCTTCTACCCAGGTCTTCCTCAGTCATCCTCTTTTATAGCTCCATTCCATTAGAAATTCCTGGTACTTTGTCCCCTATACTTCACATGTCTGTACCAGGATAATCTTTTCTCTGGCACACTGTAGCTAATTCCTCAGTTTTTCTTACACCTGTGTTTTTTTATTCATGTACACTGCCTATTAGTGTGAATTATAGATATGATTTAAAAGTGTACAAACTTGAAACTTTTAAGTTCAGTGTTGTGTCAGCTTCAGAAAAGTATTTGGTATTATTGTTCCTATTTTGACTTTCAGAAAAGCACTTGTTTGTCATCATTTCTACATCCACTATTACCTGTTGGCTTGGGCTGATTGAAACGTTCTGAGGCAGTATTCTGCAACTGTATGCCTTTACAGACACCAAAATTACTGTTTTTTAAAATGATTTTTGCCCATTTTCCAGACATAGAATATGTGGAGGTTGACTTATATTTCAGTATATATGGTGTGTTTAACTGAACTTCACACACATATTGTTTATGTTGGTGATCATAGACAACATAGGGTAGGGAGGACTTGAGGTTTGTTGAGAACATTAAAACCTCTCTAGAGCTGATGCCACAATAAAGTGTATCCATACATGATGTAAAATGGTTAGTGATCAAAGACAACAGATCAGAGAGGACATTTTAATTTTCTGTGAGTATGACAGCGTATCTAATGCTGGTGGCATGATAAAATGAATCCAGTACGCACTGTAAAGTAATTGATGTTAAAAATGTATGCAGCTGTAGAAACTATGCCAAATATGTATTCCCCTAACCTGACTCAGAGCATAGCAACCTGTCCAAACCATTTCAGTAAGGGAAATTGGTGTGTGCTAATGGTAGGGCTAGAGGTAATGCTTGTACTGGTGGTCAGTGTAGTGTTGGTGTTAGCATCAATGGAGGCAGTAGTGTTGTTGCTAGAGATTGTGGTGGTGGCAGTGGTACTAGTAATAATGCTGCTGCGGCTGCTGTAAGTGATTGTGGTAATGGAGGTAGTGCAGCTAACAGTGTAGGTGGTGGTAGCAGTAGTCATGGTGGTGGTGCTTATGTTGAAATTTGATGAAACTGAAGATTTAGTAGATAAAAGATATAGATATATTAGTATTGGTGAGGACTTCTGGAAACATGCTTGAAATAAAGTTCATCTTTTATCATGATGTGTTCTTTTGATGACAGCTCTAAATGACAACTTTGACTTTTACATTGATCATAAGATTCTGCCAGTTTCTATCAATGTTGGCCTTGTTCCAGCTTTGTTCTTGTTAAATGTTAAATATATAAGTGGTTTGATCTCTCTTTTTATATAATGTATCAATACATCATTATCATGAAACTATGTGGTTTAGAGATTAGGGTGTTGGACTCACAATCATAACGTTTGGAGTTCAATTCCTTTCCTTCTATGATAAAACAGCTCATTTTTATAGCTAACTTCCCAATTAAGATTACAAATACCTAATACCTTATGTAATGTATTTGTTTTTTAATGTAAACAAATCTTAAACATGATGCCTCATCTACCTTCTATTATATATATCAAACAATATATTAATGTGAAAGCTTCAACTTTAAAAAAGCTATTTTGACGTGTTAAAATGTGGCTTACAGTTATAATGTAGACTAAATACCAGGCATTATTGACCACTTCAGGGCGGTGAATTGGCAGTATCAGTAGAGGGTCGGACGCCATGCTTTGCAGAATAGTTATGCCCCTTTACGGTCTGAGTTCAAATCCCGTCGAGGTTAACTTTGCCTTTCATCCTTACGGGGTCGATAAAATAAAGTACCAGTAATGTACTGGGTAATTGCTGGCCTTGTGCCAAAAAGTAGAAACAATTATTGACCAGTTCTTTTTTGTGCCAGTCACTGTCAAAACTTCCACTATCCTCAGTCTCCAGACTATTGTTTTCTGCTACCAAATAAAGATGAGAACATCAGTCTTAATATATGAGAGACATGAGGTAGTAGTAAAATGGCTGCTCTCTGCAGCAATGCTTTCACCATCGTTTGCTGGGTGCAGCTAAAATATATGACCAAGTCAAGAGTGAAGAGTTTGTCCTTTCCCACTTTATCCTCTTTTTTGTTCATATTTTTCAAGATTTATTCTTTGTCATGATAATATTTAGGCCTTTAATAGAAGCATTTGAAACCTAGGTATTATAAAGCTATCTTAATGTAACGATATAAAAACATAAAGAGCTTCCTAGATTGCAAAGGTTTACTGGATAATTCAAATGTCACAACTTATCCATAACATGGAATGGAATGAAGGTAATTTTCCAGTTCAGGCCAGGGAAATTGTTACCATTGATATTTTTTATTATTAATACTATCTGTCAATTACAACTCTTGGTAGAATCATCATACTTTTCTGATGACAAAAGAAGGATCTGAACTAAGAAGCACAAAGCTGAAATAAGTATCTTAGGGCATCTCATGTGCCACTTAACATTTCTACCAATCCACCACACTTATATTGATCCTGAAAGAAAGGATGGCAAAGTTAATTTCAGTAAGAATTGAACCCCAGATACAGAGTCAGACAAAATACCTAAAGCATTCTCTCTCGTGCCCTAATGATTGCCAGTTTGCTACCACCCCATAAAGAACCCATAAAGTGCTTCTAAATTGCATATATTCATTGGCATTTGAATGTCACACCTAGTTTATTTATGTATTTCACTTTATATTATGTGGGTTTTACTCGTCACTCTATATTTTTCATTTCATGATAAAAGATTTTTAAAGCCTTAGAGCATTGAATATATTTCTTTTTGTCGCACCTATATTATTATATCTTTTATCACTCTTTTTTACTGTTTGCCTTTATTGTTGTGTTTTTCATTGTTACATCTATTTAAAATCAACATTTGATTGTAAATGGCTCTTAAACACTGTTGGTTTTGCCAAGCTTCATGACCTTCAAATTTTACACCCACAACATATATGAGCTAGAGCTTGTGTAGTTTTATGATATCAAGCTTAATGTATTTGATGTATTCCACTACAATCATCATCATCACCACAACTACTACAATCATTGTTATTGCTGTCATTGTCATCACCACAGCCCCCATTATTGTCATCACTACCACCTCCATCATCCCCAACATCGTCTGCACCACTACCACCACCACCACTACCAACATCATTTACTAACAGTTGCATCAAAACTATAGAAATTGTTTAAAAGTTTCAATGTTTCATTTGAAAGATACCTTTGAAAAAATGTTCATACTATGAATGTTGATATTTTGAAGTTAACTTTGCTTTTCTGTACTGGTATCATAAAATCAATATTTAAGATAGCAATAACTTAAAATCTGATTTCTATTATCAAAAACGTCAGATCAGTCAAAAGTTTTGATAATAATATCAGAATATATGCTGGCATTGATTAATTTTAACTATATAAACATATACAAACTATACACAAACAAACAAACCTAACATTATACAAATTTACTATATACAAATGTAACTATACACACACTTAACTATACTTTTAACATACACTAGGCATAACTACACACACAAAACTATACATATATCTATACATATATCATTGTAGTTTTAATGTCCACTTTCATTGATATCTAAACACATATATTTACATATATCTTTACACATATCTTTAAACATATCTATAGACACATCTTTACACATATCTATACACATATCTATACACACAACCATACATACATCTATACACACATACACGTGTGTGTGTGTGTGCATATAGGAACACATATTTATATATGTATATCTGCTGCACATATTTATACACAGCTATACACAAACCTAACTATATACAAAATCTCTACCCACACACATCCATACATATATCCATACACACAACCATATACACTTGTACACATATCTAGACACATACAAACTAACGCTCATAAAAATGTTTGCAAAATATTTATTAGTACATCTGTGATTATCAATGTTTTTTTTTATTCATTCTAGATTACATAATAAGAAACCATGTTCTTTGTTTCAAACATTATTGTTTATCATCATCATCATCATCATTTTACGTCCACTTTTCCCTGCTTGCAAGGGTGGGACGGGAACTGATTCTGGCTTGATTTCTACAGCTGGATGCCCTTCCTAACACCAACCTCATTTACAGTGAGTGCTGGGTGCTTTTTTGCCATGGCACCTCCACGACCACTTTACAGTGGAATGATAGAAACCCCAGTCCCTATCATCTCATTTCTACAGCTGAGTAAACTGGAGCAATGTGAAATAAAGTGTCTTGCTCAAGGAAACAAAACATCACCCGGTCTGAGAATTGAACTCACAACCTTTCGATTGCAAGGCCAATGCTCTAACCACTAAGCCATGTGCCTCCATGTTTATATATATATATTCATGGTTGCATGGGGTAGATGACTTAGCTCTAGTACAGCATCTCTCCACTTGTTTACTTATTTTGTCACTTCCTCTATGAGGTTGTTTCTTGAGATCAGTCCTTGGTATTCCTCTTCTGTGGCTTCCTTCCACTTGAATTTCAAGTTTCTTCTCTCAACAATTGTCATCCATATGCATTACATGTCCAGAAAATTTATTCATGAGAGTGTCATAGGAGCAGAGTCCTCAAACACACCTTCCAGTGGGTCCTGTCAGGAGCAACTGTCTCCAACTGATCCAGCTGGCCCAAGTGAGACCAGACAAGCTCATGGATGCTATCCAACCATCTTGCTCAAGGTCTACCCCTGGGCCTGTTGGTTTTGCCCATAAAATCTGTCCCCGCTACAGATTAAATATAGAAGTCTCACACAATCTGTCAAAGGTAGAAATTATTCCACTTGCTCATTATCTGATATCTGTTTTGTATTATGACAGCGGTGGATTGGCAGTATCGTTAGAGGGTCGGACACTATGCTTTCCAGTATAGAGTTACGGCCCTTGCTATTCTAAGTTCATATCCCACCAAGGTTAACTTTGCCTTTCCTTACTGGGTCGATAAAATAAAGTACCAGTAATTGTTGGCCTTGTGCCAAAAGTAGAAACAATTATTATAATCAGCTTTATATACATTTTTTGATTTCGCCATTGGTCATACAAAACCTCATGAAATAGAACTCTATAGTCAAATGTCCTTCCTGACACCAATCTGCATTTACACTTTGGATAAAATAAAGATCTTCGCACCTCTACACAGCGAGCAGCTGGATTTCTGTCCTTGCAGGATTTAAATAAATATCACCACCTGCAACTTCAAATACAAAGAGAAGAGTGGAGACAAACACACACTTGTACACATATATACATATATCATAAATATTGATATATAAGTTGCACCCTTTTCCATGAAAATATGACAGAAGAAATCAGTATGTGACTTATATAAGGCTAGCCAGGTCAGGTGACGATGTCTTGCTCATATAGATCTGATTTATGCTTGGTTTTATAGGGCTAGATGCCCTTCCTAATGCAAACTACATTACAGCATATATTAGGAGCTTTTATCATGGCACTGCCACTACCACCTGATGGTGGATTGGTTGCTTTTCCTTGTGACACCAGTGTGAACATAAAACAGGGTGTACTGAGTGCTTTTGTTGTAGCTCCAGCACGACAAACTTACAGGTTCGACTGGGTGCTATTTGTCATGGCACCAGTACAACTACCTTACAGTGTGGACTGGGTACTTCTTTGTCAAGGTACAAGCATGATCACCTTACAGGCTGGACTTGGTATTCTTTGTTGTGGAACCAGCACTAAAACTGTACAGGGTGGGCAGCGTGCTTTTTGTCATGGCACCAACACCGTGGGAGAGCAGGTATGGAGTATGGCCGCCTTTCCATGCTTAAATGGGCTGGACTGGAGATGTGCATCAGGGATGTGGAAGGGGGATAGGAATACATCATCATCATATTTTAATAATTGTGGGAGGGGAGCTAGTATATTTTAATAATTGCTTCTACTTTTGGTACATGGCCAACAATTTGAAGGGAAGGGTAAAGTCAATTAAATCGATCCTAGTGTGTTACCAGTACTTTTACTATTTTATCGACTCCCGAAAGTATTTAAAACAAAGCTAACCCCTGCAAGATTTGAATTCAGAACAAAAAGTGGCATAACTATATGCCCCCAAACCATGTTGTCCAATAATGGTTTCTGATTTAGGCTCAAGGTCAACAATATTGTGGGAGGAAAGCTAGTATAAACCAGTAAAGTAGTTAGCATCAGGAAAGGCAATCTGCCACAATTTTAATATTGGTTTATAGTTTAGGCACAAGACCAACAATTGATGAAGAATGGAAAGACAATAAATCTACTCCAGTACCTGACTGATACTTTATCAAATCTGAAAGGATAAAAAGCAGAGCTGACCTTGGAGGGATTCAAACTCAGAACATAAAAAATTCTGAAGAATTACAGTAAAGCATTTCTACCTAAACTTTAGCAAATTTGTCAAGCCAATAAAATGGCAATGGTGATGATGGTTACAACTTTACATTAGCTAAAACTAAAGTAATATACTCATTTATCTTTTTTTATTTTTTACTATGTGTGTTTGTCATAAGATGACAACTACATAGCACTCTCTGTGGTCATATATTATTAAGAATGTCAATATACAATTACACCCATCATACAGTTGTCTTCTGTGATTGATGTCTTCTGGTTTATACTTTCTCATCTCTCTGGCCTACATTCATTAAATCACATACTTTTTTCCTAGTCATTCCTTTTTTCCTAGTCATTCATGTCACCATATAACTCAATCATCAATTCTAACTTAACTAAATATATATAACTATATACATTTAATCTCTATAACTATATATACTTAATATATATGATTGTATATACTTAATCTATATAACTATATATACTTAATCTATATAACTATATGTATTTAATCTATATAACTATATATTTAATCTATATAACTATATATTTATAATCTACATAACTATATAAATTTAATCTATATAACTATATATTTATAATCTATATAACTATATATATTTAATCTATATAACTAAATATATTTAATCTATGTAACTAAACATATCTAATCTGTATAACTATACATATTTAATCTATATAACTAAACATATTTAATCTATATAACTAAACATATTTAATCTATATAACTATTTATTTATAATCTACATAACTATATAGATTTAATCTATATAACTATATGTATTTAATCTATATAACTATATATTTATCTATATATATAAAACTGAGGATGTCTGTCTGTGTGTGTGTGAGTTCGAATCCCTAAAACTCGAGAACCACCCAACCAACTATTTTCAAACTTTACACATGTAATACTTATGTTTCAGGGAGTGTTCTGAGCAAACAAAATTTCAAATTTTCAATGCCCTAGGGACCGCATTAGGCGATTTAGCGATCTCGCTCTATAATTCTTAGTCTTTCTCTTTTTAGATAGATATATACTTATAATGTCGCGCCCTTATAATATGTCTGTATGTCTGGCTGTCTGCATTACGTCACTTCCTTGAGGATGTCTGTGTGTATGTGTGTGTGTGTGTGTGTGTGAGTTTTAATCCCTAAAACTCGAGAAGTACCCAACCGATTTTTTGCAAACTTTACATGTGTATTACTTGTTTCAGGGAGTATTATGCACAAAATTTCAACTTTTTGTATCTCCTAGGGCCCGCATTAGGTGAAAAACTGCGTTGTTTAACATTTTTAGGGTTTTTTGAGGCGTTACGTCAGACCGATTTCCTTGAAATTGTAACTAGGTATTAGTCAGTCTCTTCTTCATACCGTAAGCATAGAAAATCTAACTTTCTTATCGCCCGCATTAGGTGAAAAACTTCATTTTTTCAGCTTCTTAGGGCTTTTTGGAGGCGTTACGTCTAGCCGATTTTCCCGAAATTTCAAGGCATAAAAAAAATTCATTTTCTTGATCCCCTAGGGCCCGCATTAGGTGAAAACATGCATTCTTCCTGCTTCATCGAGGAAAATCTTAAAAATTATCCAGCCATCAGAGTATTCGGTTTATTTTCTTTACATATTTTCCAGGTATGCAGTTTTTAGGTCTATTGGCGGCCCGCGTTCCAAAATACTTTATCCCGTGCAACGCCAGGTACCACTGCTAGTAATCTATATAACTATGTGTTTAATCTACATAACTATATAGATTTAATCTATATAACTATATGTATTTAATCTATATAACTAAACTATATATTTATCTCCTTATAATATATAACCAGCAATTTCTCTGTCTGTCTGTCCGACAGTGAAAACACGTGCGCGCGTGGTTGCTATCTCTCTCTCTTTCCAGCTATCCCTCTCTTTTAGTCTGTCTGTTTCTCTCACTCTCACTCTTTCTCTTTGTAACACACTAACATTCCTCCCCTCTATCGCTGTGACGAATGGGGAGATGGAGGAGGAGGAGGAGGAGAGAGTCACTTCGTCACTTCACATCTGTCTTTCTTTCTCCCCCCTCTCACTCCCTCATTACGTACAGACATTAGGGCGGTGGATTGGCAGAATCTGTAGAGAGTCGGACACCATGCTTCATAGCATGGAGTTACGTCCCTTTACGGTCTGAGTTCAAATACCGCCGAGGTTAACTTTGCCTTTCATCCTCACGGGGTCGATAAAATAAAGTACCAGTAATGTACTTGGTAATTGCTGGCCTTGTGCCAAAAGTAGAAACAATTATTAGAAACATTGCTTCATTTTTACATATCTAAGCATTAGTAAAATAATTAATAATTTCAAAAGTAATTTTTCAATTCCAATTGTTATGAACAGCAAAACATTAATAATAATTTTGTTCTAAGAAATATATATACATTTCTGTGTGTGTAATATATATATATATATACACACACAGAAATATATATATATATACACACAGAAATATATATACATTTCTGTGTGTGTAATATATATATATATATATACACACAGAAATATATATACATTTCTGTGTGTGTAATATATATATATATATATATATATATATATATATATATATATATTTATATACACACACAGAAATATATATACATTTCTGTGTGTGTGATATATATATTATATATATCTATACACACACACAGAAATATATGGGCATTTCTCTGTTTGTCTGTCTGTCCTTCCCTAAAACTCAAATATAGGTGCTACAGAATTATTACCTTCCCCTTCCTTTCTCCACTTTGGTACTACCAAGAGAAACACTGTCGCTATAGAAACATTACCTTCCCCTCTCCACTGACTTTGGTCACTGAGGCCGAGGGAATCGATGGTTGCTATAGAGACACCTTGCACAAGCCAGAAGTAACCAGTTCGAGGCGGTTCTGACTTGACACCATGCCAAGGACCATTTGAAGATATATTTCCATCGTTATATCATAACGTTTATATTTCCGTCACTAATCTCTTTTTCTCCTTTTTCGTTTTAACATATATTTATTTCAAAGATTTCACCGTATAGATAACATATATATTTATACATGCATAAAAGACACACAGAGAGACGGTGAACATGTGGTGCCGAAAACATTTCTCATCCAAATCTCAACAATATCAGTATATACACTAGATTTGCTAGCAGAAAACCGCCCACCGGGTGAAATTGTAACTAGGTATTAGTCAGTCTCTTCTTCATACCGTAAGCAAAGAAAATCTAACATTCTTATGGCCTAGGGCCAGCATTAGGTGAAAAACTTCATTTTTTCAGCTTCTTAGGGCTTTTTGGAGGCGTTACGTTTAGCCGATTTTCCGAAATTTCAAGGCATATTATGCACATAAAAAAAATTCATTTTCTTGATCCCCTAGGTGAAAACCTGCATTTTTCCTGCTTCATCGAGGAAAATCTTAAAAATTATCCAGCCATCAGAGTATTCGGTTTATTTTCTTTACATATTGTCCAGGTATGCAGTTTTTAGGTCTATTGGCGGCCCGCGTTCCAAAATACTTTACCCCGTACAACGCCAGGTACCACTGCTAGTAATCTATATAACTATATGTGTTTAATCTACATAACTATATAGATTTAATCTATATAACTATATGTATTTAATCTATATAACTATATGTGTTTAATCTATATAACTATATGTGTTTAATCTATATAACTATATGTATTTAGTCTATATAACTATATATTTATAATCTATATAACTTGTGAGAAAGATACTTGACTGTAACTACGCTGATATCATCATCATCAATTTAACATTCTTTTTTCTATAATAGCATGGTTTGGAGAAGGTAATATTCTACAGCCATCTACCTACCTGATGCCAACCCTCATTTGTTTTTTTTTCTTTTTTAAAGTAATGTAGTCTATGTCCCACTGGTCAAATGTAAAGCAGAGACTCAGATAAATAATTTCACTTACACAAGGACACATATGCAAGCACCCCTCCCCATATATGTTTGTGTGTATGTATATATGTATATATATCTCTAACCACTAAGCCATGTGCGTCCATCTCTAACCACTAAGCCATGTGCGTCCATCTCTAACCACTAAGCCATGTGCCTCCATCTCTAAGCCATGGAGGCACATGGCTTAGTGGTTAGAGCATTGGCCTTGCAATCGAAAGGTTGTGAGTTCAATTCTCAGACCGGGTGATGTGTTGTTTCCTTGAGCAAGACACTTTATTTCACATTGCTCCAGTTTACTCAGCTGTAGAAATGAGATGATAGGGACTGGGGTCCATATCATTCCACTGCAAAGTGGTCGTGGAGGTGCCACGGCAAAAAAAGCACCCAGCACTCACTGTAAATGAGGTTGGTGTTAGGAAGGGCATCCAGCTGTAGAAAACAAGCCAGAATCAGTTCCTGTCCCACCCTTGCAAGCAGGGAAAAAGCGGACGGAAAATGAAATGATGAATGATGATGATGATATATGTATACATATGTGTATATATATAAATAATAGTCTCCTCAATTAAGCAGAGTGTTTTTAAAACCTTATTTATACCACTCTAAAATTCAAATTCTCTGTTTACCTCTCTGATTTTAAATTACTATTTTCATGTTTTTAATATGTCTCAATCTGTTGGACGGACCTTTCCTAAAAACTAAACTTCTCCTTCTAGTATTGTTATTAAATAATTATTCTAGAACCTTCCTGCATCTCGCTCGCAAACTTTGTAAACACTTTGCTCCTTCTCTCAGCCCCCCCTCCCCCTCCCCCCGCCTGATCGCAAGTATAAAATAAATCTTGCTGGCTTCCAACGACAGAATTTATCTATCTAATCTATCTTAAGGACGATCTGTCGATTTCGAGAATGTACGCAAAACCTGTCTTTTATTTATTTCCGTAGTCTCCTCAATTAAGCAGTGTTTTAAAACCTTATTTATACCACTCTAAAATTCAAATTTTCCATTTACCTCTCTGATTTTAAATTACTATTTTCATGTTTTTAATATGTCTCAATCTGTTGGACCTTTCCTAAAGACTAAACTACTCCTAAACTCACCCATTTCCCTCCCTCCCACCCCCACACACCACCATTGCTATATGGTCCAATCATAACTCAGCGACTTTAGTAAGTTCTCTAACAAATCAGTATAGCAAAGCTACCACCCCGGTTACTAGTCCTTAAGTTTAGACCTGTTTGATGGGTTGACTGCGGAAATTTGAAAAGTCTAAGCACTCAATGACAATGTCACAGATAAAGATAAATTCACCTCCCGCTGCAAGACGAGAATACAAGGACCCCTCTCTATTTCAGACACAGATGACTAACAAAATCCCGTCTCCCACACCCTCCAGCCCATCCATCCGACCCTCCCAACTTCAGAGATGGTACCATGAACATAGGCACATTGAAAGGTTGCTCAAATGAGGTTGTAGAGATGCTTGAACGTGAAGAAGTTGATGTTTGTTGTATTCAAGAGACCAGATTCATCGTGGGTAAAAAAACGATGCAAAAACTTTTCTGGGTGGGAAATGACAATGGACAGGGTGGTGTAGGTATATGTTAGCTGAAAAATGGGTATATAAGGTAATTGACGTAAATAGAGTGAATGACAGAATAATTGAATTAAGACTTGTTCTAAATAGAACTACTGTGACAATAATATC
>OZ024742.1:298267011-298342011 GCA_964016885.1 Eledone cirrhosa | reverse complement strand
GCACTCATAGCTGAATCTATGGTAGAACTAGAGAATAAATTCCAAACCTGGAAGCAGGGACTAGAGAGAAAGGGCCTCAAAGTCAACATGACAAAGACTAAGGTCCTTATAAGTAGACGAGAAAACAGAACCCAGATCCCCTCAGGGAAATGGCCTTGCTCAGTATGTAGGAAAGGTGTAGGTAGGAACTCCATTCTTTGCCCCAAATGCAAACAATGGGTACACAAGAGATGTAGCGGGATCTCAGGAAGCTTAATTAAGAATGTAGGATTCACATGCAGCAGCTGTGCTGAAACAGCAAGCAAACAGCCACAGGAAACAAGTACCACCAATCTCTGGGAGGGCCCTGTAGAAACAGTAGACAGCTTCTGCTACCTAGGTGACCGAATTAGCAACGGAGGTGGGTGCTCAGAAAGTACAATAACTAGGGTAAGAACGGGATGGAAGAAGTTTAGGGAACTACTACCACTGCTAGCTGCAAAAGGCTTCTCCCTCAGAATGAAAGGCAGACTGTATGATGCGTGTATCCGAACAGCGATGTTGCATGGTAGTGAGACCTGGGCGCTGAAGGTGGAAGACTTACGTAGATTAGAGAGAAACGAAGCCTGCATGCTCCGATGGATGTGTAACAGTAATATACGTGAACGACAAAGCATAAATGAATTGAGAGAGAGACTGAGCATAAGAGGAATCAAATGCTGCGTGCAGGAGAGGCGGTTACGCTGGTATGGACATGTGATGCGTATGAAGGATGACAGCTGCATAAAAAGGTGCAGAGCACTAGAAGTTGATGGAAACCGCGGAGTGGGGAGACCCAAGATGACTTGGGATGAGGTGATAAAAGCCGACCTTACCCAACTACACCTCTCAAAGTCAATGACACACGACCGTGACTTCTGGCGTCACGCAGTAATACAGGGTACCCGACCTCCCATGGGTACATGCTGAAGCATATAAACAATATGCCCCCCCCCCCCCCATCGCAAGGTGGTCGTGGAGGTGCCACGGCAAAAAAGCACCCAGCCCACACTGTAAAGTGGACGTGTAGGCGCCACGAAAAAGCACCCAGCACTCACTGTAAATGAGGTTGGTGTTAGGAAGGGCATCCAGCTGTAGAAATCAAGCCAGATCAGTTCCTGTATGAGCAAGGCATGGTCAGCCGACCAGACACTGCCCACAACAGGACAACCCGTCTAACCCATGCTAGCGTGGAAGAACGGACGTAAAACGGTGATGATGATGATGATGATGATGATACACAAACATATATATATATATATACACACACATATATGTATGTGTATATATATATATATATGAGTGTGTGTATATATATGTGTATATATATATATGTGTATATATGTGTAAATATATGTATATATATGTGTGTGTGTTTGTGTGTGTATATGTGTGTATATGTATATATATATATATATGTGCGTGTGTATATATGTGTGTGTATATGTATATTTATGTGTGTGTGTGTGTATACATATATATACCAAAGGAATTGTGTTAAGGAACCAGATGGACCATAACGCACCAGAGTACTCAATATTTAGGGTAGTAGAGTGGGAAATAGGAAAAAGTATGACCCCGACAGCAGAAATAGTATAACCTCGAGTCCAGAAATAGCCGTGGAAACGGTTTGAGCTCTGCCGTCGGGGGTCATACTTTTTCCTATATATATATATATATATATATATATATATATTAGGTATAGGATTATCCAAGATGTAATAATAGGCTGCAGTACCACTGTGGAAACACTTGTAAGCACACGGAATATATTACCTTTTTATGATGTCTACCTGTTATTATTCATTCTTTATATATATATATATATATATATATATATATATATATATATATATATATATATATATATATATATATATATATATATATGTATATATACATATGTGTGTGTAATAAGCTTCATATTACTTCCATCTAGCAATTTCATTCACAATGCATTGATACTATTCAGTTAAAAGAATGACAACATTGTAAGGAGAAGTATATTATATCTTTGTATAATACTTATTCTTTTTCTTCTATCTTTTGCCCATCCTTTATACTTAAAAAGTAATTGAACTTACCCTATATTTACAATGTCTTTTCACCAACCAATCTATTAATTTTGGCACTTCTTCCTTCTTTTACTAAAGCTGACTCTATTCCCAGATGTATGTGTTTGTATGGAACCAAAGAACTGGATTAGCAAATTAATCTCTTACATTTCAAAAAGGATTTTCTTACTGTCTTGTTTTTGGAACTTACCAGAGAAATTCTTTGCTGAAGATTAAAAGATTTTCTCACTATTGTTCATAAAATAACACAACCAAAGCATTTCTTTCCTACTGGTATAGAATCTTATCAAACTAGATATTGTCTACCAATCCTTATTCTGACAAAATATTGTTTTAAATGTCTTTTAAATTATTACAGTTTTTACTTTCTGATAATTTTCCCTCCTGTTATTTGAAAAAATAAAAATTTTTATAGTATTAATATTTCTAATATCAGACAAATATCGATTAGATATATTTGCTAAAAACAATTTACTTGAGGAATATTTTTTTTTAAAATCAATGTTTTGTTAAAATATTTTGTGAGAAAATAATTTGTATGGCTTCACAAAACAATTTAGATTAAAACTGAAGCATTTTGTAAATTTTAATCAAGTAGCAAATAAATAAAATTATTCTCCTTTCATTATCTGAGGTTGAAATTCCATAATTGTGTCTAATATCAACTTTCAAAAGATGGCAAATTGGCAGAGGCATTAGCATGCAGGACAAAATGTCTTGCAATATGTATTCCAGTTTCCTGTATTCTAAGATCAATTCCTTTTAAGATCAATAAAATAAAGTACCTCTCAATTGTGGTAGATTAACAGAATTGTTATAGCATTTAATGAGATGCTTTGCAGTACTTATTCCAGTTCTTTGCCTTCTGGGCTCAAATCTCATTGTAGCTTACTTTCGTAGTAGACTTAATCTTATGCTTTGCTTAACAACATTATGGTCCAGTCCATGTCAGTATGGAAAATGGATGTAAAATGATGATGAAAATGACCTACACATTTGGTATTTTTAATGCCGTCCATTTTGTTGCAATGTTACAAGAATTCACACCAGGTCTCCTAATGAAAAATAACTTCTTCCTTCCCTAACATCAAGCTTAATGGTGTGGAAAAGGTTCATAGGTACTGTGCTATCCTCATTGACAAAACAGCAGATGAAACCTTCATAAAACTACTATATTTCCTTTAGATAATTGTTTCTATTTTAGGCACAAGGTCAGCAATTACCCAGTACATTACTGGTACTTTATTTTATCGACCTCATAAGGATGAAAGGCAAAGTTAACCTCGGCGGGATTTGAACTCAGATCATAAAGGGACGTAACTCTATGCTTCAAAGCATAGTGTCTGACTCTCTACCGATACTGCCAATCCACCGCCCATATTTCCTTTAGATAATAATTGTTTCTACGTTTGGCACAAGGCCAGCAATTACCCAGTACATTACTGGTACTTTATTTTATCGACCCCGTAAGGATGAAAGGCAAAGTTAACCTCGGTGGGATTTGAACTCAGAATAGCAAGGGCCGTAACTCTATGCGTCAAAGCATGGCGTCCGACCCTCTACTGATACTGTCAATTCAACGCCCTTTAGATAATAATTGTTTCTACTTTTGGTACAAGACCAGCAATTATCCCAGTGTATTTAGATAATAATAGTTTAAAATATATGAAACATAACACAAAATATATGGGGTCAGTAGGTAGCACTGCTTGCATGGATTCTGACCCTCTGTCACCATCCAATGCTATTGTTCCTGATATTTGGTAGGTTAAAGGGATTGCAGTTTATGTCATAGCAAATCTGCTTGGTATAGGTCTTGGCTAGTCATCCTCTGCTAGCTCTTCCTTGTGTAGGCTCCCACAAAACTTCATAAACTAGCAAAGATATTTGGGGTAGAATTATTAAAATGCTATTAACTCCTGTTGATCAGGAACAAAGCCCAGTTTTATAGAGTCATCATCATCATCATCAGGTATCAGCTGATCACTGCGTCTTAGTATTACTACAGTCCTTAATATATATCTATAGGTAAATAAAGATGTGTACACAGTGGCGATCCAATAACTTGCATGGTGGCTGATTAATCATTACAAGATTTGAACTCAGAAAATAAAAAGCTAGAACAAATAACATAAGATTTTCCATTTGGTACTTTAACTATTCCACTAAACCACTGCTGTTGACTGGCCATTGATTTATTGATTCTGAAATGATGAAAGGCAACATTGACATCCACAAGGCTTAACCCTTTATTAATTACATTACTCAATATCTATTATTGTATTTTCATGGTAAACACTTTATTTCACATAATTATTTTACATAATAACAAATCTACGAGATATTATTTATTTTGAGAACAATACCTTAACATAAGTGTGAGCAGCCAGTTATGGCAGGTTTTAACATAATAAGGTGAGAAAATTCTGGCCAGATATGGCTGGTTTAAATGCAATAGGGTTAATCTTGTAATGTAAGGCATTTTGTCTGCTACTCTAACAATTCTGCCAATTCACTGCCTTGTAGCAGAATAGGCATAGCTAACTGAATTAACACCTGTATTTTATTACCAGTACTTATTTAGCTGAGATATACCATTCAGCCAAGAATTAGTTTTTCCCCTTCTCCATTTTTCCTTCTCTCATTCTCTCTCAATTTTTTTTTAATTTATATTTTGTATTTTAACAAAACTAAAAGACATACACTAAATTTAGTTCATTCTGGATTTGTAACACGCTAAAAGTCCATTAGGGAGGAAGGAATAGCAACTTCAAAGTGGAAAGATACAAACTGTATCTATCAGACAAGATGTTATCTACCAAACTATAATATCTAGCAATGAAACATTTTAGTCTAGCTCAAACATTTAATAGAGCACTCAATTACTTGTGCTAACTTTCCTGCTGCTCCTTTCTGGATAAACAAAGGAGGAGACTTACTGATTAAAGCGTATTCCTGGATGGATGGAATAGCAGGTACTTTATGGTTGGATAGGGCGAATGGCAGGACCAGGGGTGAGGTTTAACAATGAATTCCTGGCATTCTCATTATCAAATTCTTTTATCAAAAGATATCTTTTTCTTTTCCATTTTTCTTTTAACACAACGGAAGGAAACCTGATAAAGTGGGTGAGAGAAAGAATCAATGTAGCTAGCGTAGCCATCATATAACATTGGAAGTCCCCAGTTAACAATGTAATGAAATATTAACAGTGGCGTAATTATATGCAGAGGAAGAAAGGCAGCTGTTGTGTTTACGTAATGGCTTAAAATCTATTCTTCGCGTAAAAGCATGTTAAAAATAAAAATAGAAGATATATGTCAAATTTTATTTTTTCTTTAAAATATTTCCTTTTATTTTTGTTACATCTTTACAATTCATCAATGTTACAGTGTGTTGAATTAAATGCATCAGATTTTTTTTCCAGCCCATTATGATCTAAGTTCAAATCCTACCAAGGTTAACTTTTCTTTTCTTCCTTCCTAGGTTTATAAACAAAGTATCAGTTTAAAGGGGATATTTCAAATTGTTAAAGAATTAGATGGGATGCTTTGTGGTATCTGTTTCAGCTTTGTGCATTCTGAGTTCAAATCCTGTTTTACTAGAAAACTGGTGACATTTCTACCAGGAATTGTGAATTATAGATAATATTAACAATGGAAAGACAAATGGACACAGTTTCCTTGGTCTGACTTGATGTCAAGATCATTTTCTACCAATGTATTTTGCATTTTTATTAGTTACTTACATAAACGTGGTGATTGAGGTCTTAAGAGAGAGGACAATGGAACATAATTATTAAGGTATATATTTGCTGGTTTGAGAGCTGATGAGGGTGAAGATTTGTGTTTGTAGACTTGTCTTCTAAATCAGGCATGTCAAAAATGCAGCCCACAGGCCACCTGCGGCCCGTACAAAGGTTTTTACTGCGCGAGCATGTTTTATCTTCTAATATAAAATTAAAAAAATTAGTTGTAATGTGAACAATTAGTTGTCATGTGTGGCCCCCAGACAACAGATATGTGACCCATGTGGCCCCTGGGGGACCCTCAGTTTGACATGGCTGTTCTAAATCACCTTTTGTTATTTCCTTCTTCCAGTCATTTCTATGTGCCAACACACTTCTTGTCCTCCCCTTCTTTCAATCTATTCTATTTATCATCTGCTTGTCACCCACCTTGTCGATTGTCTCTCTGTTGACCACTGGTGGCTGGTCTCTGTTCTCTGAGGCATTTTTTTGTTTTAACAGCTGTTCTAGTGATGAGTTTTCTCATTTTCATATGTATTTGAATTATAAAAATACTGTGTTCATGTATGTCACCAAACTGAAGAATCCTGTACATAGGAACTCTTTATATAAAGACAGTATATCCTGTGTATGTATTAATTATCAACCTCAATGACATGCCATCTGTACTTGTATAGATATATATGTCTATAATAACTCTTTAAAATTTATACTCACAAACATACACACACATATGCATAATATATTTCCTATTTCAGTCAAGCTGCTACTATAAGTTCAATTTCCACTCATAAAATTCTGGTTTAAAGTCTCTGTGAATAGTTATTTTCCGAAATTTCTCATACAATTAATCTTGTATATCATTTAATTTGTATATCATAGGCTAAACATATATGTAATCTAGAAATAAATTATCAAAGTATCATTTTTATCATTAATTACTTCCATGTGTCAGTAATCAAGATAACTATAGGGTTTTCCTTATGCACAGGATTATTTCATGAAAACACAGATTTCCCAGTTTGTATGCTTGTTCATATATCCTGTAATCTTTGTATATATGGCATACCAATCCTGAATTCCAAACATTATGCTAAATACTGTCATGATCATCAACATAGGTTCTCTAATGATCCAACAAATAGCAATTGTTAAAAGTATTATTAGGGTTGTTATCATCATCATCATCATTTTTTTTACATCTGCTTTTCCAAATGACTAAATCTTTTTAGGCAGTTCTCCAGCATGGTCAGTCAAATAATTGAAACCATTGACAGTATAAAAGAATAAGTGTGTGTGTGTGTGAGTGTGTGAGTGTGTGTGTGAGTGTGAGTGAGAGAGAGAGGTTTATCCACAGACTTTATTTCACACCAAGAATAAATATATGTACATTAAATCTCATTCATGACAACTGTGTACATATTTATTCATGTTTCTATTGTTTATAAATGAAAATTACCTTTCTTTTCACCTCTGTCTAGTCACATATTCCATCGTGCAATATTTACTACAATAAATGTGAAGACATGTCGCTTAGTGTTTAGGGCGTTCAACTAATGATCATAAAGCCATAAGTTAAATTCTCGTTTGTGCATTATATCCATAAGCAAGGCATTTCATTTCCCATTGCTCCAGTTGGCTCAGCTGAAAAAAGGAGTTTAAAATTTAATTCCCAAGAAATTACATTAAAAATGCATGTCTGTTGAATGCTCATCCACTTAGACATTAATTTCATGAGCAGGCTGTTCCATTGTTAGGGTTAGGGGAGCAGGGTCACTCTATTTCATTATCATCACTGTTGTATGTCCACTTTTTTCACCAGCTAATGAATTTAACTTTTTGAGTGCCAGTACTGTTTTTAGTAGTTTACTGCCCCAGGCTGTGATTACATATATACTTTTGCATTAAGAAAATAGTTTAAAATATAATAGGAGAGATTTTTTATCAAATTTGCTTTGTCTGTGAAAGCATGAAAACTGGTTGTTATGGTGATCAATTGCTGGAGTAGGCAGCTTGTATCCTTGAGCATGTTACTTAATTTTTCATTGTTCCAGTCCACTCAGCTGGAAAAAAATGAGTACCAGCAGCAACAAGAGGAGTTGGGTGTTAACACTTACAACTGACTAGTATCTGGATAAAAAGGGAGTCTTTTAATGATAAAAGTGGGGTCTCTATCATTAAAACACCTAAGAAACCTCCTATGAAATAGCTAAATCTATATATGTGTGATCTGGAGCAAAATAAATAAATTAATAAATAAATAATATAAATTACATTCTTTGAAACTTGCTTCATAAATTAAACTCCTTGAGTACCAGTGTTGTTTTGGGCACCAGTACTGTTTTACTGCCTCAGCCTGGGATTACATATCAATTTTTACATTTTTCAAAAGATTGGTAAACGTAGAAGAAAGATATTGTGATCAAATTTGCTATATTTATTTGTCTAGAGTTGTATTTCATTTGCTAAACTAAAATATACCAATACATATTTAGTACTCAAGAGTGGGTGGTAAAATGTGGACCAGTATGTTTTTGACTCTTAAAGAGTTAACTACCATTTTCAGTTACATATTTCCTCACTATATGTTTGTATTATTTTCTATATAGGAATTTTTTATTCAATTTCTATCAAAATATATTTCAGATGAAAATTCCTGAGCAATAATTTTACTAGTGAGAAAATAAGTTCCTTGCCAAAATGAAACAAAAGCAATACAAAACAGTTGTGTAGTTTGTTTATTCTGCAAGTAATTTAAGTTTTTTTTTTTTTTAACGTAAATTAAATAACTTCATTTATTTTTAGTATAGTTAGAAAAATGGATACTTTATGTATATTGTACAAAATATAATTTAGAGATATATCAGATGAAAGAATGGTATTTAACTAATGTATTGGTACGCGATGGGGCCCACCCACAGCCCCGGCAGACATATATATAGATATATATATATATATAAATCCATGGTAGCGTGGAAGATAGACGTTAAACGACGACGATGATGATGATGATATATATATATATATATATATATATATATGTATATATATAATAGAGAGAGAGGGAGAGAAAGAGAGAGAGAGAAAATTGCAATCTGTGATAGGAGTGAAAGCAGAAGTCTAACACAAGCTAGGAGGCTGGCTAAAAGAATGAATGAGTATAAAATTAAACTTGAGTGAGTGAAACACTAGTCTGTTAAGAATTTGTGTAGAATATGTGTAGAACTTAAAAAGAGAAAAAATAACTGTCGTACAAAAGAAGATGATTGAGAGTAGTTATAACCAGGTCTTCCCAAAGTGGGGTTATGAAAACATTCAGTGAGGTTGCAAATGAATATTTTTCTTTATTTTAGGGTCAGATGTAACCACTGCCTCAGTCATCCCTGTAATAGTCATTCATTCATTATTTTAATAAGCGGAGGCGGGGTGGGTGAAAAAAATTTGAAAAATTATTAAGTTGGGGTTGGGATGGACGATTATTCGAGACTTGATGGAAGTTTGCTACGGCCAACACCAACACCATATCTACCACCACCAACACCATATCTACCACCGCCACCACCATATCTACCACCGCCACCACCAACACCATATCTACCACAGCCAACACCATATATACCACCGCCACCACCATATCTACCACCGCCACCACCAACACCATATCTACCACCACCAACACCATATCTACCACCGCCACCACCATATCTACCACCGCCACCACCATATCTACCACCGCCACCACCAACACCATATCTACCACCGCCACCACCATATCTACCACCGCCACCACCAACACCATATCTACCACCACCAACACCATATCTACCACCGCCACCACCATATCTACCACCGCCACCACCAACACCATATCTACCACAGCCAACACCAACACCATATCTACCACCGCCAACACCAACACCATATCTACCACCGCCAACACCAACACCATATCTACCACAGCCAACACCAACACCATATCTACCACAGCCAACACCAACACCATATCTACCACAGCCAACACCAACACCATATCTACCACAGCCAACACCAACCCCATATCTACCACAGCCAACACCAACACCATATCTACCACCGCCAACACCAACACCATATCTACCACAGCCAACACCAACACCATATCTACCACAGCCAACACCACCACCATATCTACCACAGCCAACACCAACACCATATCTACCACAGCCAACACCAACACCATATCTACCACAGCCAACACCACCACCATATCTACCACAGCCAAGACCAACACCATATCTACCACAGCCAACACCAACACCATATCTACCACCGCCAACACCAACACCATATCTACCACCGCCACCACCAACACCATATCTACCACAGCCAACACCAACATCATATCTACAACAACCAACACCAACACCATATCTACCACAGCCAACACCAACACCATATCTACCACAGCCAACACCACCACCATATCTACCACAGCCAACACCAACACCATATCTACCACAGCCAACACCAACACCATATCTACCACCGCCAACACCAACACCATATCTACCACCGCCACCACCAACACCATATCTACCACAGCCAACACCAACCCCATATCTACCACAGCCAACACCAACACCATATCTACCACAGCCAACACCACCACCATATCTACCACAGCCAACACCAACACCATATCTACAACAACCAACACCAACACCATATCTACCACAGCCAACACCAACACCATATCTACCACAGCCAACACCAACATCACATCTACCACCGTCACCACCAACACCATATCTACCACCGCCACCACCAACACCATATCTACCACCGCCACCACCAACACCATATCTACCACAGCCAACACCACCACCATATCTACCACCGCCACCACCAACACCATATCTACCACCGCCACCACCAACAACATATCTACCACCGCCAACACCAACATCATATCTACCACAGCCAACACCAACACCATATCTACCACCGTCACCACCAACACCATATCTACCACCGCCAACACCAACACCATATCTACCACCGTCACCACCAACACCATATCTACCACCATCACCACCAACACCATATCTACCACCGCCACCACCAACACCATATCTACCACCGCCACCACCAACACCATATCTACCACCGCCACCACCAACACCATATCTACCACCGCCAACACCAACACCATATCTACCACAGCCAACACCAACATCATATCTACCACAGCCAACACCAACATCATATCTACCACCGTCACCACCAACACCATATCTACCACCGCCACCACCAACACAATATCTACCACCGCCACCACCAACACCATATCTACCACAGCCAACACCAACACCATATCTACCACAGCCAAAACCAACATCATATCTACCACCGTCACCACCAACACCATATCTACCACCGCCACCACCAACACCATATCTACCACCGCCACCACCAACACCATATCTACCACAGCCAACACCAACACCATATCTACCACAGCCAACACCAACATCATATCTACCACCGTCACCACCAACACCATATCTACCCCCGCCACCACCAACTCCATATCTACCGACGCCACCACCAACACCATATCTACCACCGCCACCACCAACACCATATCTACCACCGCCACCACCAACACCATATCTACCGACGCCACCACCAACACCATATCTACCACCGCCACCACCAACACCATATCTACCACCGCCACCAACAACACCATATCTACCGACGCCACCACCAACACCATATCTACCACCGCCACCACCAACACCATATCTACCACCGCCACCACCAACACCATATCTACCACCGCCACCTACAACACCATATCTACCGACGCCACCACCAACACCATATCTACCACCGCCACCACCAACACCATATCTACCACCGCCACCACCAACACCATATCTACCACCGTCACCACCAACACCATATCTACCACAGCCACCACCAACAACATATCTACCACCGCCACCACCAACACCATATCTACCACCGCCACCACCAACACCATATCTACCACCGCCACCACCAACACCATATCTACCACAGCCAACACCAACACCGTATCTACCACTGTCACCACCAACACCATATCTACCACAGCCACCACCAACACCATAACTACCACCACCACCACCAACACCATATCTACCACCGCCACCACCAACACCATATCTATCACCGCCACCACCAACACCATATCTACCACCGCCACCACCAACACCATATCTACCACCAACACCACCAACACCATATCTACCACCGTCAACACCTTATCTACCACCGCCACCACCAACACCATATCTACCACCGCCACCACCAACACCATATCTACCACCAACACCACCAACACCATATCTACCACCGCCACAACCAACACCATATCTACCACCGCCACCACCAACACCATATCTACCACCGTCACCACCAACACCATATCTAACACCGCCACCACCAACACCATATCTACCACCGCCAACACCAACACCATATCTACCACCGCCAACACGAACACCATATCTACCACCGTCACCACCAACACCATATCTACCACCGCCACCACCAACACCATATCTACCACCGCCAACACCAACACCATATCTACCACCGCCACCACCAACACCATATCTACCACCGCCACCACCAACACCATATTTACCACCGTCACCACCAACAGCATATCTACCACCGCCACCACCAACACCGTATCTACCACCACCAACACCAACACCATATCTACCACAGCCAACACCAACATCATATCTACCACAGCCAACACCAACATCATATCTACCACCGTCACCACCAACACCATATCTACCACAGCCAACACCAACACCATATCTACCACCGCCACCACCAACACCTTATCTACCACCGCCACCACCAACACCATATCTACCACAGCCACCACCAACACCATAACTACCACCGCCAACACCAACACCATATCTATCACAGCCAAAACCAACACCATATCTACCACAGCCAAAACCAACACCATATCTACCACCACCACCAACAACACCATATCTACCACCGTCAACACCATATCTACCACCGTCACCACCAACACCATATCTACCACTGCCACCACCAACACCTTATCTACCACCGCCACCACCAACACCATATCTACCACAGCCACCACCAACACCATAACTACCACCGCCAACACCAACACCATATCTACCACCGCCACCACCAACACCATATCTACCACCGCCACCACCAACACCATATCTACCACCGCCACCACCAACACCATATCTACCACCGCCACCACCAACACCATATCTACCACCGCCAACACCAACACCATATCTACCACTGTCAACACCAACACCATATCTACCACCGCTACCACCAACACCATATCTACCACCGCCACCACCAACACCATATCTACCACCGCCAACACCAACACCATATCTACCACAGCCAACACCAACATCATATCTACCACAGCCAACACCAACACCATATCTACCACCGCCACCACCAACACCATATCTACCACCGCTACCACCAACACCATATCTACCACCGCCACCACCAACACCATATCTACCACAGCCAACACCAACACCATATCTACCACAGCCAAAACCAACATCATATCTACCACCGTCACCACCAACACCATATCTACCACCGCCACCACCAACACCATATCTACCACCGCCACCACCAACACCATATCTACCACAGCCAACACCAACACCATATCTACCACAGCCAACACCAACATCATATCTACCACCGTCACCACCAACACCATATCTACCCCCGCCACCACCAACTCCATATCTACCGACGCCACCACCAACACCATATCTACCACCGCCACCACCAACACCATATCTACCACCGCCACCACCAACACCATATCTACCACCGCCACTATCAACACCATATCTACCACCGCCACCACCAACACCATATCTACCGACGCCACCACCAACACCATATCTACCACCGCCACCACCAACACCATATCTACCACCGCCACCAACAACACCATATCTACCGACGCCACCACCAACACCATATCTACCACCGCCACCACCAACACCATATCTACCACCGCCACCACCAACACCATATCTACCACCGCCACCACCAACACCATATCTACCGACGCCACCACCAACACCATATCTACCACCGCCACCACCAACACCATATCTACCACCGCCACCACCAACACCATATCTACCACCGTCACCACCAACACCATATCTACCACAGCCACCACCAACAACATATCTACCACCGCCACCACCCACACCATATCTACCACCGCCACCACCAACACCATATCTACCACCGCCACCACCAACACCATATCTACCACAGCCAACACCAACACCGTATCTACCACTGTCACCACCAACACCATATCTACCACAGCCACCACCAACACCATAACTACCACCACCACCACCAACACCATATCTACCACCGCCACCACCAACACCATATCTATCACCGCCACCACCAACACCATATCTACCACCGCCACCACCAACACCATATCTACCACCAACACCACCAACACCATATCTACCACCGTCAACACCTTATCTACCACCGCCACCACCAACACCATATCTACCACCGCCACCACCAACACCATATCTACCACCAACACCACCAACACCATATCTACCACCGCCACAACCAACACCATATCTACCACCGCCACCACCAACACCATATCTACCACCGTCACCACCAACACCATATCTAACACCGCCACCACCAACACCATATCTACCACCGCCAACACCAACACCATATCTACCACCGCCAACACGAACACCATATCTACCACCGTCACCACCAACACCATATCTACCACCGCCACCACCAACACCATATCTACCACCGCCAACACCAACACCATATCTACCACCGCCACCACCAACACCATATCTACCACCGCCACCACCAACACCATATCTATCACCAACACCACCAACACCATATCTACCACCGCCACCACCAACACCATATCTACCACCGCCACCACCAACACCATATCTACCACCGTCACCACCAACAGCATATCTACCACCGCCACCACCAACACCGTATCTACCACCACCAACACCAACACCATATCTACCACAGCCAACACCAACATCATATCTACCACAGCCAACACCAACATCATATCTACCACCGTCACCACCAACACCATATCTACCACAGCCAACACCAACACCATATCTACCACCGCCACCACCAACACCTTATCTACCACTGCCACCACCAACACCATATCTACCACAGCCACCACCAACACCATAACTACCACCGCCAACACCAACACCATATCTATCACAGCCAAAACCAACACCATATCTACCACAGCCAAAACCAACACCATATCTACCACCACCACCAACAACACCATATCTACCACCGTCAACACCATATCTACCACCGTCACCACCAACACCATATCTACCACTGCCACCACCAACACCTTATCTAGCACCGCCACCACCAACACCATATCTACCACCGCCACCACCAACACCATATCTACCACCGCCAACACCAACACCATATCTACCACTGTCAACACCAACACCATATCTACCACCGCTACCACCAACACCATATCTACCACCACCAACACCAACACCATATCTACCACCGCCACCACCAACACCACATCTACCACCACTAACATCAACACCATATCTACCACCGCCACCACCAACACAATATCTACCACCGCCACCACTAAAACACATCTACCACCACCACCACCAACACCATATCTACCACCACCAACACCAACACCATATCTACCACCGCCACCACCAACACTATATCTACCACCACCAACACCATATCTACCACCGCCAACACCAACACCGTATTTACCACCGTCAACACCAACACCATATCTACCACCGCCACCACCAACATCATATCTACCACCGTCACCACCAACATCATATCTACCACCGTCACCACCAACACCATATCTACCACCGCCAACACCAACTCCATATCTACCACCGCCACCACCAACATCATATATACCACCGTCACCACCAACATCATATCTACCACCGCCACCACCAACACCATATCTACCACCGCCAACACCAACATCATATCTACCACCGCCACCACCAACATCATATCTACCACCGTCACCACCAACACCATATCTACCACCGCCAACACCAACTCCATATCTACCGACGCCACCACCAACACCATATCTACCACCGCCACCACCAACACCATATCTACCACCGCCACCACCAACACCATATCTACCACCGCCACTACCAACACCATATCTACCACCGCCACCACCAACACCATATCTACCACAGCCACCACCAACAACATATCTACCACCGCCACCACCAACACCATATCTACCACCGCCACCACCAACACCATATCTACCACCGCCACCAACAACACCATATCTACCACCGTCACCACCAACACCATATCTACCACAGCCACCACCAACAACATATCTACCACCGCCACCACCAACACCATATCTACCACCGCCACCACCAACACCATATCTACCACAGCCAACACCAACACCGTATCTACCACTGTCACCACCAACACCATATCTACCACAGCCACCACCAACACCATAACTACCACCACCACCACCAACACCATATCTACCACCGCCACCACCAACACCATATCTACCACCGCCACCACCAACACCATATCTACCACCGCCACCACCAACACCATATCTACCACAGCCACCACCAACACCATATCTACCACCGCCAACACCAACACCATATCTATCACAGCCAAAACCAACACCATATCTACCACAGCCAAAACCAACACCATATCTACCACCACCACCAACAACACCATATCTACCACCGTCAACACCATATCTACCACCGTCACCACCAACACCATATCTACCACTGCCACCACCAACACCTTATCTAGCACCGCCACCACCAACACCATATCTACCACCGCCACCACCAACACCATATCTACCACCGCCACCACCAACACCATATCTACCACTGTCAACACCAACACCATATCTACCACCGCTACCACCAACACCATATCTACCACCACCAACACCAACACCATATCTACCACCGCCACCACCAACACCAACACCATATCTACCACCGCCACCACCAACACCACATCTACCACCACCAACATCAACACCATATCTACCACCGCCACCACCAACACAATATCTACCACCGCCACCACTAAAACACATCTACCACCACCACCACCAACACCATATCTACCACCACCAACACCAACACCATATCTACCACCGCCACCACCAACACTATATCTACCACCACCAACACCATATCTACCACCGCCAACACCAACACCATATTTACCACCGTCAACACCAACACCATATCTACCACCGCCACCACCAACACCATATCTACCACCGCCAACACCAACACCATATCTACCACCACCACCACCAACACCATATCTACCACCGTCAACACCAACACCATATCTACCACCGTCAACACCAACCCCATATCTACCACCGCCACCACCAACACCATATCTACGACCGCCACCACCAAAACACATCTACCACCACCAACACCAACACCATATCTACGACCGCCACCACCAAAACACATCTACCACCGCCACTACCAACACCATATCTACCACAGTCACCACCAACACCATATCTACCATCGCTACCACCAATACCATATCTACCACCGCCTCCACCAAAACACATCTACCACCAACAATATATCTACTGCTGCCCCTCTCTTTCTCTATCAAACACAAACTTTTACCAACGCTTTCCCAGAAATTGACCGTCTTTTTGCACGTAATCTATTACTAGCTCTTTAATAATAGATAATATAACATATTGCTTTTTCTTACTCTCCTTACTTGCTAACTATTCAGCTTTATTAGTTAATATTTTGTCTTTCTCAGACGATAATTCTTGTTCAAAACATTAAGGTTCTCCTCTTCCACACATTGTCGGAATATATTTTACTTTTTAAACTGTTTGTATGCACTTAACCATCTCAAACCGTCATTACTAGTTTCTTTGATGTTAAATATTTCACCCACATATCCTTATAGTATTAGCTGTACAATTTACCGTGGTCCAAGGGAGATAATCCATAACACGCCACTTACGCTTCAGCCTAGATAAACGGATAAAGCTACTATTTCGGTCATATTGATATTAATAATTATGTCAAAAGTAAAAAAAAAAAAAACCCACTAGTCTGATATGCTTTACTAATGTATTAAATAACGGTAAAATCCTATTAAAAGGTGACATTAAATCGAATATAAGAATGGAAGGCTGGAAATGAAAATCCAAAATGAAAACAAATGTACATAGTGTTTGTGTGTGTGTGAGAGAGAGAGAAAGAATAAGTGCAGGCATGGGTGTATTTTTTGGAGTTCGTTTCTAAACCACGTAGTTACGGATTCTGTTATACTATGGAATAATGGGCTAGAATATTCTAGCACATGCTCGGGTTGTGTACTGCCTTGCAACTAGAACTTGCACAAGTCTGTCGTGTGTGTGTGTCTGTTAAAATAACATATCTTGTTAAGTCAAAACTAAGTGGATATTTCCATTTATAAATCTGTGCATATATATATATATATATATATATATATATATATATGTGTGTGTGTGTGTGTGTGTGTAAAAGGTAAACAGAAATATTAACACAATCGGTACAGTATATTAGGTTAATGCTTGATATAGCAGGAAGAGGGTCTTAACGTTTCGGACGCTAGTCCTTGATCAGAAGAAAGAATGAGAAATAAGATAGATTGAGGGGACGGCCAGGTTGGAATTGGAAAAAATGTCTTTAGATAAAAATAACAGGTCCATTCATGTTGACATCTCTTGCAAATGTTTACATTTGTAACTGTTTCCCGACAATACGGATTTATAAAATAAATATTAGGTTTGAAAAATAGGAAACGGGGTTTAGTATGAATGACTAAATAAGGGGGTGCCCCAGCAAAGCCGCACTCTGAGTAAACTTGAAACCAGTAAACTATTCTATATTAAATGTAATGTTTGTATTACGTTACATACAATATATATATGCATATATATATATATATATATATATATATATATATATATATATATATATATATATATATATATATATATATATATATTTATATATATATAATATACGAAGCCGAATTTTCGGCTTTTGAAGCGCTGAGAGTATATATGTGTGTGTGTCTATATATATATATATATATATATATATATATATATATATATACACACACAAGTATATTTATCAGAATATACATAAATTTTCAATGAAAAGAGATCGCTAAAATGCTTATATAACATCTTATACAAAATCACTGAAGGGTAGATTACTGTAGAAGCTTCTTTCCAAGGAAAGATGCTTCTCCAGTAATCTACCCCTCAGTGCTATTGTAAATATATTTATATGTAAAATATAAAAATATAATATATATATAGTCAAAAGTATTTGAAGAAATGAGATTTGATTGTATACTTCCACTTTTGATCTCTCTCTCTCTCTCTCATATATATATATATATTTATTTATAAAACAAATCTGTATTTTATCTGATGAAAACGCACCATCATTTCCCTTGGTTGCCCTTGAAATATGTATAATAAAATAAATATGGTTTTATAAATATAGTTTCCATTTATTAATATATTATATATATATATATATATATATATATATATATATATATATATATATATAAACCATGGAAACCAGCCATATCTGAATGAACAGAAGCTATGCACTATATCTATACACAAAAGCTAGTAGAATCTTAAGCAGGAGTAATTTCCATAGCTTCGGATCGACTGTATGGAAACCCCTTGGAGCAATTGTATTTGTAATTTAACCGCCCAGCTTTGTTACATTGTTGCTGCCTGAGAACTATAGCCAGCGTATACATGCGTAATGGAATACTGATCAACTTAAGCGTGAATCCTTTTGATACCAAACCACCTGAAACCGCCCCTAGATCCATGATATGTATTATATTTATCTAGTATGGCGGTGGATTGGCAGTATCGGTAGGGAGTCGGACGCCATGCTTTGCAGAATAGAGTTACGGCCCTTTACGGTCTGGGTTCAAATCCCGCCGAGATTAACTTTGCCTTTCATCCTTACGGGGTCGATAAAATAAAGCACCAGTAATGTACTATGTTCGATTTAATCGACTTTCCCCCTCTCCCCGAATTACTGGCCTTGTGCCTATACTAGAAATCGTTATATTTATCTAGTGTAAGGGCAGTATCGGTAGAGCATCGGAGAACATATTTTGAAGCAGCAGAGTTATATCCTTTTACATTCTGAGTTCCAATCTCGCCGAGGTTAGCTTTGCTTTTCATCCTTACGGGGTCGATAAAATAAAGTACCAGTAATGTACTGTGGTTGATTTAATCGACTTTCCTCTTCCCCTCAAATTGTTGGCCTTGAGCCTAAAATCAGAAACCATTATATTTAACTAGTGTAAGGGTGATAGATTAGCAGTATCGGTAGAGCATCGGACAACGTGCATTGCATTATATAGTTACGTCCCTTTGCATTCTGAGTTGAAATCCCGCCGATGTTAACTTTGTCTTTCATCCTTATGGGGTCGATAAAATAAAGCGCAGGTAGCGTACTGGAGTCGATACAATCGACTTTCCCCTCTCCCAAAATTGTTGGCCTTGTGCTTAAATAAGAAATCATATTTATCTAGTGTAAGAACCTTTAAGTTATACTCCAAACGCTATCTCAATAATGAATTAGTTATTTTCAAAATTATTTGAAAACCGTAGGCAGTGTCTCTCATTAGGTAATTAAAGGGTTAACTCAAGAGTTTGAACGATCGAAAAACTGAATATTCATCGTCGAAATAGATGGATCGTCCACCGATACATCAGCAAAACTTGTGTATATGATCATTTTTGAAGAATGTCACTCATTACTGAAACTTGATTCAGTTTCAACATTAATTTCACTGCTGTAAATATTAGGAATGATAAATCTTTTATTCTCAGTCGTATATATAACAATATAATGGTTACAGAACGAAAACACAAACACACGTAAATTATACAAAGCTGGTAATACATACATCTAGGACCACATACAACAAAAGGGAGGCAAAATTTGTGGGCAAACGAATCAATACTAGATATATTATGCAGCCAAATACAGCGTGTTAAACGTGACAAGGGAGACTACTTTGATATAGATTACATTATACGTTTTCACATGACTATTCGAAGCTTCAAATTTATAGCAATATAATGTTAGAGATTCCATTTGCTGTTGTTTGAGTTTTTATTGTTATTCTGTGCCTTCTAGCTTATGCTAATACATAATAATTATTATTTCAGTATAATGTTTCTGTGTTTTTTTTTACTGTCCGCTTCTTTTTCACGCCGGTGGCTGTCAAAACAACTTCTGTCCTCAGTCCCCGAACTTCCGTTTTCCTCCGTAAAATTGAGAAGCATGGATCCTGCCTGTGGAAGGAACCTCGTGAGGTAGAGTCGCTGATGCAAGCGGCGTCGCTATTTGTTCTCCGTGGCAATACCTTCAGCATTCTGTCTGTAGGGCTCATCTGAGATATACTACATAGCCTAGATAACTGTATGGTGTCTGTTGCTCTCTCTCCGTTTTCCGTTACTTTCGCTATTTAATGTTTTCTTTTCCCTTTTCATTTGTTATTAATATGCAAACGTTGATGAATTGGAAATTACTTTCTTTTATTTTCAAATAAATTCATTATTGTTGTTGTGTAGTAGTCTTCCAACATGAATATATAATGTTTGACTTTAACTTATAAACCCAACCCAACGTAGAAATGTGATTGGCCTCATATGCTACACCATCTATATGCTTAGTCCACCATGTAAGATGATAACGATGGTAACGCGGCAGGGGGTACCCAGTCTACCCTGTAAAGTGGTCATGCTTGTAGAATGACAGAAAGTGCCCATTCCACCCTCTGGAGTGGTTGATTTGGTGACATGACAAAGAGCACTCAGTCAGCCCTCTAAGTTGTTCATGTTGGTGTTACAACAAAAAGCACTCAGTCTACCCTCTAGAGTGGTCATGTTGGGGACACAACATTAAACGTCCTGTCCAACCTGTAAAGTGGTGGTTTTTGTGCCACGATGATCGTTTTGGTATCATGATAAAAAGCACCCAGTCCACTCTGTAAATGAGGAAGGGTATCCAGCCATCGAAACCAAGCCAGAAATAGATCTAAATGAGCAGGACATATTCATTTTATCTGACTCGTCTAACAATGGACAACTCGTCTAACTCATGCTAGTGTGGAAAAATGGATGTTAAATGGTGGTGATAATGATTATTATATATATATAAATCCCACCGAGGTTAACTTTGCCTTTCATCCTTACAGGGTCGATAAAATAAAGTACCAGTAATATACTGGGTAATTGCTGGCCTTGTGCCAAAAGTAGAAACAATTATATATATATATATATATATCATCATTATCCTCATCTTCTCATAATGGGGCAACTAGTCATTTTGCCACTGATTTCTGTTCTTCATAATGCAAATAAAGTTTGCAGTATTGAGACTGTTGCAGTCTTTGATGTTGTCAAACAAGGATTCTCTTTGTCAACCTTCTTCTTTCCCTTCCTTTAACTGTGCCCTGAAAAATGAATTTGACAAGGAATTGTTGCAAGATTCATGTCAGTAGTAAGAAAATTTGTATCTTTGACTGTTGTATTATATGTGACAGTGGGAAATTCGTTCCATTGTGTTTGGATCTGGTGTATAGGTGTATATTAGATAATAATTGTTTCTACTTTAGGCACAAGGCCAGCAATTACCCAGTGCATTACTGGTACTTTATTTTATTGACCTTGTATATTAAATAATAATGAAAATGATTGCGTACAGTGCTCAGGTGCACTACAACTCATTAAAGTGTATGTATAGTAAATAGAATAATTGTTTCTACATTTGGCACAAGGCCAGCAATTATCCCAGTGTATTACTAGTACTTTATTTTATCGACCCTGTAAGGATGAAAGGCAAAGTTAACCTCGGCGGGATTTTAACTCAGACCATAAAGGGCCATAACTCTTTGCTGCAAAGCATGGCGTGTGACCCTCTACCGATACTGCCAATCCATTGTACAAATGTCAGGAAATTAAACACCATATGAGATTTATTTACGACACCACATTAATACTTATAGTTGTTAATTTTGTATATACACACATAACAATACTAACACGCTTACTTTATTAATTTTAGAAATATGTATAATATTATTTTTATTGTATATGATTTTCAATCTAAACTAACGAACCTTTGTTTCTTGTTACTTCCAGCTGCCCAAGTGCCAGGTGAAGAACTTGATCAATCCAAATATTTTGAAGGTAAATCTTGATAAAATATTCCTTATACATTCAGTCATGATCTGAGAGTGTTTCCTTTTCCTTGTGTTGCAGGTAAGATTTTTATGAGGTCATCAAACTAACATTTTTTGCCAAATCAGATTTTGTTCTGTTCATTTTTACAGCTATTTCAATCAGTATAATTTAAAAAAAAAAGAAGAAAAGAATACTATTTCATCATTTGATGACAGTAGTAAAATTGGTTGCAAATATCTTATCTGAAAATCTATGCTGAAATAGGTTTTAAGGTTTATATGTTTGTTGTGTCATTAATATTGAACAGATTAATGGGTATAAACAAAATATTTGTAAATGACTTCAGTCATAGGTTAATGTTATTATTATTATTTGAGCTTCATTCCTTTGATAAAAACATTAAGATATAATTTCTGTAACTAGATCACAGGAGTATGTATACCTAAGAAGCAATATAAACATTGCTAGCCTTAGAAAAATTATTCATTTAAACATCTAACCTTATTTTCTCTTATCTGTTTCAGAGTTTCATAGAATATGAGACTCATGATCATAGTACTTGAATAATAATATTTTCAAATGATATCATAAATTAATAATGGTATAAACTTTTTTCAGCCCACTTGCTTTTGTTTTGTAAAAGAGAGGTTATTATCCCTCAAATATGTAACTTTTCATTTGAAAGACATCATCACTGTGATAATACTCTCTCTCAAATATACAATAGTCCATTTGAATATGATGGTATCATTCTGTGAAAATACTCTCTCTCAAATATTCAACATACATTTGAAAGAGATGGTATCGCCTTTTGAAAACACTGTCTCTCAAATATGTAATATTCCATTTGAAAGAGATGGTATCACAGTGTGAACAGACTCTCTCAAATATGCAATATTCCATTTGACTGTGATGATATCACAGTGTGAGGCTACTCCATTTTATATTTGGTTACACAAACATTTTCTCTTTTAATCTGTTATGTTCCCTCCATCTTTACTCCAAATTTTACTGTATATGGAGTCTAAAGGTTCAAAGTTTAAATTTCAGATGTTACAGAAACCTAAGACCATATGTTGATAGCCATTGGTGAGTTGTATATGTGCAGAAGTATGCTATTTACATCTTTACCTTTGACAATGCATAAAGTTCAAATATAGTGAGATTAACCAAGCTCATAGATGTTATTCAACTATTTTGCTCATTATCTACCCCTGAGTCTGGTAGTGCTGGTTGACTTTGCCCATGAAATCTGTCCAGTGATTCGTTCTTTAAACATTCTAAACATATGTCTGTAGTACTGGAGCTATGATCTTTCAATTTGGAAAAGTAGTGGCTCTATCTAAAGCGACTCCCAGATCTTCAAGTTACACCCCATCAAGTGACCTTACTCCAAAGACCCTTTGGAGAATCTCCATTTTGACTGCTTGTATTTGCGATTGTATTCTTTCGATCATTACCAAGATTCATGACCATAGATCACGGTAGGCATGAACACTGAATTGAAGGGTTTGATTTTTATACCAACCTCCCTTCTGATGACCAAGTGCTGAATTTTGTGCATTACTGCACCAGCTCCATCCAGTAATTTTTAGCCATCCAGCAAAATTTAGCCTCCTGCCTTCTATCACTCATAAAAACAACCCAAAAGTACTTTTCAGAAAATAAGATTTACACTCTACATATACTAACTCTATGATATATGCCCTATTCTCCTAGTTAACTACTCCAGTTCCCTATATAAAATAATTTTGAGTTGGCTACCCACAGGTGTGAGCCTTGCGAGCTGAAATGGCTCTTCCATCTCCCTCACCATCCTCCAGGGAAACATCTTTTCTATTCTGTCCACTAGGGTTGCAGGGCAGCCAGTGTGTGGGCTCCCATTTGCTTATAATAGTGAGAGATGGGGAGAGTGAGAGAGACGAAGGCTGTGAGTGAAAGAGAGAGAACATCAACGCACACATGCACTTGATAAGACGATGATAGATATTGTACTTGGGATGTATTCATCACTTTCTAAGTGTTTATCTATCTAGCTATCTCTTTCTTTCAACTTGACAATCCATCTCTTTATCTATCTATCTCTTTATCTATCTATCTATCTAGCTGGCTAGCTAGCTAGCTATCATGTTTGGTAAGTTAACACACCTAATCTGCACGCAATTGTTCAGTGTCCAGGGGTGACCGACCTGTGGAATTATGTCGAACAGCTACTGTCACATGTAGGACACATCCAGTTGTCAGCCGAGTCCATCATGACGTGAGGATCACCCCACCACCTTCATTTAAGAATGAAGAAGAGGCGGTCTTCCTCTGTCTGGTGGCTATGGTGAAAGGTAATATGGTGGACGAAGTTAAAAGGACTGAGGGCAAACACCTTTCTCTCCGGACAACAACTCATCCCCTTCTTTAAGTACCTCTTCAGAAGGCAGGTGAGAGTGGAGAGAGAGGTGCTACACCCCAGTAAATTCGCTGAAAGGTGGGTGAATGTGCCGAAAATGGCCCGGGTGAATGGGCTTTCTCTGTATATAAACCTGTAGGTTAAGGTAGATAAACAGAGGGAAGACGGGAACACCTACAAAACGTGTTCCTGGTGTTGAAGGTTGTTCTATCTACGGGCTGTAAAACAACTCCGCAGTAGCGTTACCCCCCCCCCCCTATGGGGATTTCAATTGTTTTATTTTTATATAGTTTATTGTTATTTATCATTGTTAAAGATTTTATGTAAAACCCCCGCCACGTCTTGTAATGTCCCATTTTTGTACGACCCTGTGGCAAATAAAGAAAGATATCTATCTATCTATCTCTTTCTTTCAACTTGACAATCTATCTCTTTATCTATCTATCTATCTATCTATCTATCTATCTATCTATCTATCTATCTATATTAAATAGAAAGTTATCTATGTATCTATCTATCTAGCTAGCTCGATATCATGTTTGGTAAGTTAACACACCTAATCTTTGCTCAGATAACACTAAGAGTGTTATCAAGACTGCATCTTTTGACAACACATTTCACACTCACCCACTACAAATCATGTGACAGTTCATAACACCATATGACCCTTTCCACTGTTTTAGCTATCTCCAAAATACTGCTGTGTATCAAAGATAGAATACACCTTTCGAGGATGGTGGAATGGTTTTACCTTTACATGTAGGCAGGTCCCTCTCGAAATAGGCATGGGACGTGCTGAGGATATTACGTGACTGTGAGGAGCGGTGGCCACAAAAATTTAAGAACCTCTGCTTTACACCATCGAATAAGATGTGCATTCTTTTCTACTCAACTAAAACGATCATAAAACAATGGATTAATAACTTTGCTTTATTATTATTTAATTCTTTTGTTGTTCAACATTATATATTTGATTCTGACTTATTGACATTTGAGGTGATCATCATATCACAGAATTGGATATCACCACTCTGTATCAATTGAGTAATCGCATCAGCATTGTATAAATGCACCCCTGACTAGACAGAATACTTGTATATATACATACATATATATATATATAAATATATATATATACATATATATATATATATAAATTTCCAACCCACATGAAGTCGTCTTCCTCACTGATTAATGTATGTGTAAGTTTCGTTCCATATTTATATGTATATATATATATATATATATATATATAGAGGGTTTGGAGTAGTATTGTTGGCAATACGTTTCTTTTCCATTGTTAACGAATTTAACAGATTTAACAAGGGAGATAACTAAAGAAGTTTAGTAGAAGAGTAATTCACCTGGATCCATAATCGAACACGAATGTAAGCGCAATGATTCTTTTTGTTGTTATGAAAATAAACGGCGTAGAATTTAATTAAAACAACTAATTAATCGTTCCGGAAACAAACTTTGGATTTAATTAATATGACAAATTAGCATCAGTGCTATATATATATACAACAGCAAATTTTACATAATAACCTGTTTGTAAAAGAAAATCAAATTTATGAAAGATGTAGCAAAAATCAATTTTAATTTATAATTGATAAGGATTATTCTATTCTGCTGAAATTGAAAAAAAGTAATAATAATATTTAATACATTTTCAGTTATTTTTCTTTGTAAAATTATATTTTTTAATCATGTTATCTGCAGTTGCCATAATTGGCATCACTTCCTCACCCCAGCTTTTTAAAAAATATAATCTTTGGTTTTATTTAAGTTTTTAGTTTAGTTTAAAAATTATTGGCAATGGAAAATTTTCAGAAATATTCTTTAGGATTGTTAATCAATTTAGTCAATATTTTTCCATTTCATACATGAAATTATTTTGTATTTATTTTTAATTCATTCATCTCTACAATCATTCTGTGGTGTTCTGTCTGTGATTTTTACTCTAACATTAACAACACATTTAATCTGGATTGAAACAAAGAATATGCTTATTCTAAATGTGATTTTATTTTAATCAGATGACATAAACTGTTCTATGAGATCTTTACCCTAACATTATGACTTTTTTAATCAGGGGATTAAATAATAGGATATGCTTATTTTGTGTGTGATTTTTACACAAGCATTTGAGACAGTGTAGCTAAATGTCCCAAGGTCAACTTTGGCATTCACTCATTCAAGGTTGATAAAAAAACGAACCAGTCTAGTACTGGAGTCGATTCTTTCTCTATATCTCTTTAACACTTCCATTCTATAATTCTCTTTATCCTTCTCTGGAAGAAATCTGCTGTATTCAGACCTGGAAAGTATTGGGCTTCACCAATGCTTCCCAAAATACGCCAAAACTACACTTGATGTACCCCTTCCATACACATGCACACATGTGTGTATCATGACTCGTGCACTGTTCATTTTACTGATGTTTGTGCATTGCCCTATGTACTGTACATGCACTTTTTGATGAGTTGTGGTGCACCTGGGCACTGTGCACAATATTTCGTTATTGTTATTATATCATGACTCATACACTGTTTATTTTCCTGACATTTGTACATTATTCTATGTACTATACATGCACCTTTGATGAGTTGTAGTGCACCTGAGCACTGTACACAATAATTTCATTATTATTATTATTATTATAAAATGCCCCCAAAATGCCTTATGTTAATACAGCACCCCTACAACTCCCTCAGGAGTTGCGGGACCATGCATGTCATGCAACTAAATGTCAGTGATTATTTTCACATGTAATTGACTACTGTTGGTGTAGATATAAATGTAAATTTGTGCAGTGTGACAAATACTATATGTGTTTATAAACTGAATGATGGTTAAAAGATGTAAAACACACATGAAATGTGGAAAAAAAAAAAAAATGATTTTCATGCTCACAGTTGCTGAAGCATGGAACAAAATACCTGCATCAGTTGTTAGCTATCAGGAGGCTACATCCTTCAAAACTTCCATGCTTCCTGAAATTCACCAAAACCATACCTGATATCCCTCCTCCATACACACGTAAGCTATGTGTATATCATGACTCATATACTGTTCACTTTCCTGACATTTGTACATTATTCTATGCACTATGCATGCTCCTTTGATGAGTTGTGCTGCACCTGAGCACTGTACACAATAATTTTCATTTTATTATATATTTCTTAGACTCAAAGAATATTAGACACTGGGTCATGGAACCTGCCACAGAAATTTGTGCAGGTCAAACAGTTTCTTAAAATAAACTCTGCTGAATATCATCTCTCTGAGAACAAATAAAGATTTTTTTTTATTGAAATGAAAGTGAGATATGAATTAGTGATACTAAGTTTTGATGGTGTCTGATAATAGTATATAATTAAACTCCCCACTAGCATGTGATTTGACAGTCATTAAAGTCTTGATATTTATTCCAGTTCTCTGTCCTCTAAGTTCCAACATTCTCTGAGGTAAACGTTGCTTCTCATTCTTTCAGTGTTGATAAATAGAGCAACAGTCTAAGAGCCATAAGGTGGTAGAATTGTTAAAGAATCAGATGAGATGTTTGGTAGTATCTGTTTAGGTTCTGTGTATTCTGAGTTCAAATCTCACCTACTTCTGTCAGGATTCGCTGTTCGTATATAGTGTCAACAACAGAAAGACTAATTGAAGCATTGTTTCCTTGGTCTGATATGATGATAAGCTCCTTTTCCTTTTTATAAAATTTCCCAGGCTGTAATAATGTTTAGAAATAGTGTATGGATGAAAAAGATGAAATAACAAACAAGGTAAATTAGTGTAAACATATGCTATTTCTCCCATCTAACTTAGTTAGTCTTTCGCAAGTCTAGTGGAGTTTAACTGGAGTACATGTGACTTAAAATGACTGAGAGTATAAACTCTTTTATGCATGCTGGACATATCCATTGCAAGGTTAACCCTTTTGATTCCAAACTGCCTGTAACCAACCCTGGTTGATGATACAAAACATTATTTCAAGATCTTTATATTTTACTAGAAATCTCATCTTATAGTTTTATGTAATGGACCCTTGATATGTTATGCCCCAAACACTAGATAAATAATGGGAAAGTTATATTACTAGATCCTGCCAAATTGTTGATTGTTTTCAAAATGATTTGAAACACTTTAGGCAGGGATTTTCATAAGAAACACCACCTGGAAAGGGTTAACCATGCAACTATTGCTGGTACTAATTTCTCCAATTGAATGAACTGGAGCAACATGAAATAAATTACCTTGCTGAAAGACAACACACACCATCCTCAACCTTATTATGAGTCAAACACCTTAACCATTAGGGCATGCACCTTCACCTAATCTAACCTCCATACTATATAATTGTTTTAAACTATATAGTTTGTTCTTTTGTTGTCATGGTGATAATTGATTGATATATCTAAGATAAACTATTACTGAGGTGTTTGTTGTGGCAGTACTAGTGGTGGTGTTGGTGGTAGTAGTAGTAGTAGTAGTAGTAGTAGTAGTAGTAGTAGTAGTAGCAGCAGCAGCAGCAGCAGCAGCAACAGTGGTGGTAGTGGTAGTAGTAGTAGCAACAGTAGTTGTAGTGGTAGTAGTAGTAGCAGCACTAGAAACAGTAGTAGTAGTAGCAGCAGTAGTAGCAACAGTGGTTGTAGTGGTAGTAGTAGTAGTGGCCGTAACTGATAAGGGTGTTCACCTCACTCTGATCTAAAAATATCATTTGTAATATTTTATTTGTTATTTTTAGCTATATTACTTTAATGAAGTGGTTGTAATTAGCCTTTGATAGTTCATTAATATTGGAATTGTACTTGTTTGACCAGTGACATGGTTTCAGATCTGACATTGTATATGTTGAAACTGAAACAATTACATTATACTAGAGATTTTCTTTTCTTTTAACCCTTTCATTACAATATTTATCATGAAAGACACTGCCCATAAATTTTTAATTATTTTGAAAATTAGCAAGAATTTGGAAAGATTTAGTAATATAACTAACTTCCTCATTATTAATCTGGTGTTTGGAACATAACATAACTTAATAGATGATAACTCTTCTTCTTCTTTGCCTACATATTCCTGAGAGGGTCGTGGGGGCAGAGTCGTCAAACACTCCTTCCAGCAGGTCCTGTCAGAAGCAACCATCTCCAACTGATCCTGCTGGATCCCCAAGTGTGACCAGCCAAGCTTATGGATAACACATTTATTAATATATTTCAAATAATATACTCAGTTATTGTAATATGTTTCTAAGCAAATAAAAAAGAATTAAAACATTTTTTAAATATAAAATAATAAAAACTTAGAAAGTACCTACTGTTCCAATTTAACCTTTTCCTTACCACACTTTTTAATGAAAGACACTATCCACAGTATTCAAATAATTAGGAATTTGGAAGGGTTTTGTAAAAGGACTTTCACTTTTTAAGCTGATATTTCGAACTGCAGAGCACAGCTAAGATATACCATTGTAGAATCTGCTGTTCCCTCTTCTCTTTCCTTACTTTGTTTCTTTAATATGTTTTTCTTTTTTATTGCAAACATCTCTTACATTTGACATAACTGTAACATGACTAAAAGTTCATCTCTAATGCTCTGTTGCAAGCATTCAAGCCAGATCACCAGTTTGTGAATAGCCTACTCCCTTCCTTCTTCCAACTAAACTTGGAGACCTTGCAAAAAAGTGCTAGGGACTGCTCTTCCCTCACAACATACCTAACAATTTCTTATGGTGATATAAATATAAGCTATGAAAAAGTTCACTCAACTGCTAGAGACCACTCTGTTGCAATCATTCATGCCTGGTCATCAGTTTGAAGATGCCCTCCTCCCTCTTGTTAGTGACAGAGGCCTTAAAAGGGGTCTTGAGCATTGCTCTTCCCTCCCTAACTTAAACTGTAAAAAAAGAGAGAAAACATTGTACTAGATATTATTAAATTGACATTAGGTTCCCATAGCAACGTCATTATCTGGTAGGTTGGTGGGGATTGCATTGCACTGTTAGATAACAGGTTTTAGTTATATGTAATCAATATAGATGTCAATAATTGAATAAGGCTTTCTTAGAATAAAACAACTATTATAATTGTTTGCTATATAGAGATAAGGCGGCGAATTGGCAGAGTCGTTAGAATATTGGATAGAATGGTTTGTTATTTGTTCTGGCTAACTGCTTGGAGTTGAAATCCAGCCAAGGACAACTTTGCTTTTCATCCTTTTGAGATCGATAAAAAAAGTACCAGTCTAGTATTGGGGTCAATTCTTCCTCTCTCTCACTTTCTATCTTTCTCTGAAAGAAATCTGCAATACTCAGGCCCAGAGAGGGATGGGCTCTGCCAGGCTTAAAATGCCCAAGAAATGATATATAATATAATGAAATTATTGTGTACAGTGCTCAGGTGCACTACAACTCATCAAAGGTGCATGTATAGTACATAGAATAATGTACAAATGTCAGGAAGATGAACAGTGTATGAGTCATGATATAATAATAATAACAATAATGAAATATTGTGTACAGTGCCCAGGTGCACCACAACTCATCAAAAAAGTGCATGTACAGTACATAGGGCAATGCACAAACATCAGTAAAATGAACAGTGCACGAGTCATGATACACACATGTGTGCATGTGTATGGAAGGGGTACATCAGGTGTAGTTTTGGCGTATTTCAGGAAGCACGAGTGTCTTAAAGGATGCAGTGTCTCGGCAGCTAACAACTGCGCAGGCAGTTTGTTCCATGCTTCAGCAACTCTGAGCGTGAAAAAATGTCTACGAAAGTCATGGGAGCTGTGCTGTTTTCTGATCTTGTAGGCATGTCCACGTGTGTTAGACACATGGAGATCAAAGAGGCGCTCAGGGTTGCAATTGGCGAGATGGTTAAAAACTTTGATGTATGTCAACGCGGCGCACCTACAATTTTATCAGGAGTTACGGGACCATGCATACATATAGAGATGACAACAATAACAACAGAATTATCAGTAATATTAAATGAAATGAAATGAACCTCTGTTGCTTTTGGTGATCAGTGTTCCATTTCAATGAATGAAACAGCCTTCTCTTGAAATTAATGCGTAAATGGCTGTGAATTCCACAGCTACACGTACCCTTACTGCAATTCTCAGGGAAATTCATTGGAACACTGTGTAACGATGCTGGCCTTTTGAATTAAAGTGCAGTCTATCTTGATTTATAATACAAGTGGCTGAGCATTCCACAGACACATGTACCTTTAATGTAGTTCTCATTGAGATTCAGTGTGAAACTGTGTGATATGGCTGACATTTTGAATTACTTATATAGTGAAAGTGGCTGAGCATTATAAAAACGTGTACTTTAATGAAATTCTCAAGAAGATTCAGAATGACATATTGTATACCAAGGCTAACCCTTTGAATTAAAGATACAGTCTCCCTTGTCTTATCGTACATATAGCTGAGCATTCTAGAGACACATTTTCTGATAACAATTCTCAAGGAGGTTCATAATGATGCAGTGTGTGATAAGACTGTCACTTTGAATTACTTGTACAGTCCATTTGACATGCTTCCAAACAATTTCCATCTCCCCAATTTCATTCACAAGGCTTGGGTCAACTCATGGCTAGGTATGGTGAATGAGATGACACTTACTTAGCTTAGAATGCAGTGCAGTGCTATCAAACCTAGGACATAATGGTTGCGAAGCAAACATCTTTACCATTCAGTCAGTGCCCATGCCCACATTAGTTATATATATATATATATATATATATATATATATATATATATATATCTTTATATATATATATATATATATATATATATATATATATATATATATATATATAGATAGGTGGATAGTGTAGGTGAATCATGTAAACAAAACTTAATAATATATATATATAGCTGTCAAAACGGCTGGAGCTCAGCTATCAGGGTCTGGAATCTTTTCATATTACCCACTCTACTACCCCAAGTATCGAGTACTCTGGTGCATTACGGTCCACCTGGTATCATACCACACTCTCACTGATATATCTATCTATCTATCTATCTATCTACCAACCACCAACACAAACAACACAAACATTACAAACAAAACCCCCCGTCCTGAAAACAAAACCTCGACATCACTCCAAACACAAACACCTACAACAAAACGAAAGCTCCCACAAGAACAACAGACAAAAACCACTGCAACACAGCAAGAACATTACACATACATAAACAGTAAAAACAAAACTTTAATGGAGGTCATCTCCAACGACCCTTTAGTGAAAACCGAAGGGAAAACTTTTTCGAACTGTGTAGACAAACCTAATTTAAAGATGATTAGGGTCCCTACGGACACCTATAAGTCTTTAAAGGAAAACTTTCCTAATGACGTGGGTAATCCTTGTGTTAAACCCATTAACCACGTCCTTTTAAAAAGTTTCCCCACCCCCAACCCCAGACACCCCACCCCACCAAACATCTCCGTCCCCACCCCGCCGGAAACCACCACCCACCCAGACAACTCCTCTAACACCCCCATGGAAACTGTGCGGCCTGATCCCGGGAGACGAAGAGGTGAGTGTTTTCTTCTCTTTTAACTTTTCAGAACCAACATGGCCAATATAAGAGTTGGGTGTGTGAATGTATGCGGCCTGGGGTGCCCTGGAAACAGGGCAAACTCTTAAACGACATCAGGTCGCACAGTATGGATGTAGTAGCCATTTGCGAGTCCAGGATCCGCAGCGAGCGACAGCTGGCCCCCATCTTCGATGACTTTGAGATCTACGCATCTCTCTGTCAACCGGGGGGTGGGGGTGGGGTTGCCGTTTTGCTGCGGAAACACCTGGGCCTCGTAACACAGACGGTACATCTGGACCCGGAGGGTCGACTGGTGGTCCTAGACGTTGACGGTAGTGAAGGTGGAGCTTTCAGGCTGGTGGCTGCATATGCCCCATCCGGGACACCGCGGGCAGACTTCTTCAAACGTCTAGAGACTTTTCTGGGAACGTCCCACACCTTGCTTTTAGTGAGGGACTGGAATGGAATCCTAGATGCACGTTGGGACTATGTGGGAGCATGTCCCGATAAAGGGGGGTGTAACATTCTCAAACAGTTAATCGGCCGATTTGACCTGGCCGATAGATATCGACTAGATTTTCCGACTGTGCCACTGTGGACGTGGACTAATTTTAGCAGAACATCTAGATCGTACCTAGATAGGGTTCTAGTTAGAAATAAGGATAGGGACATGTTAAGCTGTCCACAAATGTTCATGGTTGCCTATTCAGATCACAAACTAGTGACCTGCATGGTCAACCTTGATAGAACCCATAGACAAGGACACGGTTACTGGAAGCTGAACTTGTCGTTACCGACATGCAAAGCCTACAGTAGATGGATTAGCATTAGCACTTTAGTTAAACAGCACTTGACAGGGGCCATGGTCATCAACAACAGATGGTGGTACTCTCTCAAGAGGGCAGTTAGATTAGACTCGTTAGTTTTTAGTAAAGAATTTGCGTTAGATAGAAATAGAACCGAGAAAGAACTGGTAGATAAAGTAGAAGTGGCAACGTAGCCAGCATGCTAGCAATGAGAACGGCCTTGGACCAGTTCTTCGACGCAAAGCACGAGGGCTGCATTGTCAGAAGCAAAATATGTGCTCTGGGAAATGAGAGAGCCAAAGCTATTAGCTGGGCCCGAGTGACGGAGGCAAAAAGTGGCAACAAGTCCACGATTCGGTCTTTGAAGGACCAAAACGGATGCGTGATATGTGAGCTGGAGCACATGTGTGCGGCCTTTCAGCGGCACTTTGCTCAGCTGTTCGGGCAGGGCGGCGCGCCGGGAGGGGCTATGGATTTCAGTCCATACCTCGACGGCATACCGCGACTATTGGACAGCGAGGCAAAGTTCTGCGAAAAGCCGATTTCAGCCGCTGAGATAGGGGACACATTGAGCCAATGCGGCAAACGCAAATCTCCAGGTCTCGACGGTCTACCCTACGAATTTTACGTAGCAATGCCGGACTTATTCTCCGGCCTCCTGGAAGCGGTCTACTGCAACTGGCAACAGAACGGGAGAATTCCCAGTTCTGTGACCGGGGGCATAGTCACACTAGTCAGGAAGGACGAGAATAAGGGGGATGACATAGGCAACTTCTGGCCCATAACTCTGCTAAACACAGCGTTACAGATTTTGGCCAAGGTGTTGGCAAAGAGGCTGGCGCTTGTCATCGGGAACCTGGTGGAAGAAGCGCAGACATGCGCAATCCCGACCAGGTCCATACACGACAACCTCCACCTCATGCGATACATCATAGAGAGGGTAGGGTGTAAACCCGGCTTCGGTGGGGCCCTGATCAACTTGGATCAGTCTAAGGCTTTCGATAGGGTTGACCATCGTTACCTGGATGCGGTGCTCGAGGCGGCAAGCTTCGGACCCGTGTTCAGGGGCTGGATTGCTGCAATGCATAACAGCAACATCTGCTCAAGCGTTAAGGAGAAAGGCTACCTCTCGGAGCCGTTCCATATCACGCGATCTATTCGACAGGGATGCCCTCTCTCCTCCCTTCTGTACGTATTGACTCTCGAGCCACTACTGCGGAAGTTGGAGCTATTGCAGGGCATCCCTCTGGAACCGGGACTGCAAAAAGCGGCGTCGGCTTACGCCGATGACGTAACAGTAATGGTGTCGAGCACCTCGCAAATCGAGGAAGTCGGCACCTTACTGAAGGAATACGAAAGGTTCACAGGAGCGAAGCTGAACCGGGATAAGTCCATCGGTTTGCAACTCGGATCGTGGAGAGGCAAACCGATGCCTTCCGATGGCATCGTCGGACGCAGGACGGAAGGACCAGTAAAGCTTCTCGGGGTCTGGTTTGGTCTGGACCTCCAGGTGGAAAAGAACTGGAACGAGGTGTCGGCCAAGGTGTTTGCACTCACCCAGAAGTGGGCTGAGTGCAAACTATCCTTGAAAGGTCGAGCGGAGGAGGCGAACACTTTTATAGCGACCACCATCTATTACCGCTTGACCGTCGTGCCTTGTCCAGCCAAAACGCTCGCCAAAATGGAGCGCGCGCTCTTCCAATTCCTTTGGAAGAGGCGGGCTCCTATGGTGAGAAGATCCATCTGCTGCCAATGCTCTTCCAACCGAGGGCTGGGGATGCCATGGCTGACGATGCGCAAACACGCGCTCAGGCTGCGGAATTTCTACGTATTCCCCACCGGACAACTGGTGTGGGCCCCGTTCGTGAGGCGAGCCTTCCCACGACTCGTCTCGCTGACCGAGCTGCAGTCCTGGGTCAAGCAAAGATGAGGAAAATGGGCGACTGGCACATCGAATGTGCTCAGGCGCTCACAGCCCTCTGGCAGGCGGACCCGCTGATCAGTGGAGACTCCACTTCATCATTCTAAAGAGAGTTGATCCGCAGCAAGTGTGACGACATGCTCGGTGAAACTCTGGGCATAGAAGAAGACGAACTGGTCAGTCTATTCGGTAGGACCTTCCGCCCGGGACCGATGGACAACTTCCAAAAGTCCCTGGCCTGGCAGTGCTACCGAGGAGCTCTACCAGTTCGAGACAAGCTCTACAGACATGGGCGCCCGGGCAGGGACCCTGCAAAAAAGATCTGTCCGAGGTGTGTGCGAGACGAAGAAACCGTCGCGCACGCATTCATACACTGCCCGGGCGTCACTGACCTGTGGGGCTATGTAGAACGACTATTGTCACGGGTAGGACCAATCCGGTTGACCACCGAGTCCATTGTCATGATCAAACTGCCACCCTTCACCCTCCTTCAAAAACGAAGGAGAGGCGGTTTTCCTTTGTGTGGTAGCTATGGCGAAAGAGATTGTATGGTGGACAAGGTTGAAAGGGCTGAGGTCAGACACCTTTCTCTCCGGCCATCAACTGATACTTTTTTTCAAGTACCACTTTGGAAGAAGAATCAGGATGGAGAGTGAGGTGCTGTACCCCAGCAAGTTTTATGAAAGGAGGGTGAAAGTGGCGAGAATGGCCCAAGTGAATGGGCCTTCTCTCTATATCAGCCTGTAGGTTGAGGAAAAAGAGGAGGAGAGGAAAGGAGTACAAACTCTTTGTACTCCTGGAGATGAGGGTTGCACATTTTTTTTCGGGGGTATGTGTTATCCATATGAAATGTCTCCCCCTATTGGGGAAAATCGACTAATTTTTAAATTACATTTGTGATAATATTTTACACGTTTTTATTGTATGTAAACTTACTCCTTTATATTTGTCCCAATCTTTTGTGCCCCTGTGGCTAATAAAGAAACATATCTATCTATCTATCTATATATGTATAGCGAGCTTATACTATTAAGACTATGCTAAGGTATGTCAATATCTTAACACCAAATATTATATTTTATCTGATGAAAGCACACAAACATTTTGTGTCTTTGAAATAAGTATAATAAAATAAATATGGTTTATAAATGATTTTCCATTTATTAATATTGTTAATATATATATATATATATATATATATATATATATATATATATATGTGTGATGCACATGAAAGACGACAGCTGTATAAAAAAGTGCAGGGCGATAAAAATAGACGGTAGCCATGGAATAGACAGACCCAGAAAAACTTGGATGACTTGATAAATTCCGACCTCACACACTTACACCTCTCCAAGACAATTTCACTGGACCGAGATCTTTGGTGCTACACAGTAATACAGAAGACCCGCCTTGCCTAAGTACAAAGCGAAACCTACAGTCAGTAGGCACCTCTAACAAAAATACACCCCCATCCCACTACCCCCACCTCTTTCAATGTAAAGTTATGTTGGTACCACAACATCCAGTCCGAAACAAATGAGGTCGTGTAGGTGTCACAACAAAAAAACACACAGTCCACGCTGTAATGTGGTCGTGTAGGTAACACAGTAAAAACCTCCCAGTCCACACTGTAAACGTGGTTGGTGTTAGGAAGGGCATCCAGCCGTAGAAAACCTGCCAGACAGTCCTATATGAGCAAGACAACCAATTTTGCCTCAAGTGGGAAAATTCCCGTCCAAACCCATGCAAGTGTGGAAGATGGACGTCAAACGATGATGATGGTGATATATATATATATATAGAGAGAGAGAGAGAGAGAGAGAAAGAGAGAAAGAGAGAACGAGAGAGAGATGTAGCAATATCCATAGATGTGAAAAGGAAAACAATGCTCAATCAGGAAGCGGGCGGAAATATTATATTATTTATTTATGTTCATATATGGAACAAAGGTGTTACCCAAATTTTCAAGGTACAAATTTGATCATACCTCCAGAATACAATGATGCCTCTTGTATTCTGGAAGTATTGTCAAATCTGGGGTTTGAACTTTTGAGTAGCACCTCTGTTCTGTGTTTGACGGCGTATATATGAGTTAGGTATGTATATTTGATCTTGATAATTTGTATAATTTTGTATAATTTTGTACATAGATCTGTTAAATATGCATACCAATTATAACACATATATACCCTAGAAACGATCGTTAAATAGTGAACTTTTTTTGTTTAATATAAGGAATTGTTTGTTCATTATTTGTTTAATATTTTATCTTGACTCTGTATACCGTTTATCTTTCACCGAAATTGGATTTTCATTACATCTCTTCTTTCCATGATATCCGGAATACATTGAGTTCTTCATACGGATTGGACACTACCGTAAACTCTTGGTAGATTTATCTACATATATATATATATATATATATTAGCAATATACTAATCAATAAGTTATATATAAGCTAGTACACTATTAATGTTGTTCAATTTATTAGTAATAATATATTAATTGAACATGACTAATAGTGTACAAGCTAATATATTGATTTCCATATTGCTAATTGTTCAGTTATCCTTTTTTCTATTAATTCAGCCATCAGCAGCTCTATAGAAAATGTGGATCAATTTGTATAAAAATTTGTGTTGGGCTATAGTTATCAGCAGATGCTATTTGTTTTGTTTTTGTATAATACCTGTAACTTATTAACCCTTTCATTGATCTATTTCTAATGAAAAACACAGCCAATGATTTTTGAATAAAAAAAGAAAATTAGAATTTCATTTTTATATAGCGGATATGTAAATACATTTATGAGTTTATATCAAATAATAATAATATTTGATTCATTTGCAATCAGGCACACTCAATATGTTATGTTTTAGATGACCATCACCATCCTTTTGTTTTAGCGGTGAGAGAGAGAAACGACTGACAATACTGTTTCTAGGTTATTGCCCTTTGTCAAGATTGTGTATCTCTCTTTTTGAATAATTTTGAAAGTAATCAAAAATTTGGAAATATTTAGTAAAATAACTAACTTTCAGCATGGACAATTGGTTAAGAAGTTTGTTTCAGAATAATGAGGTTTTGGGTTCAGTCACACTGTGTGGAATCATGGGCTTGTGTCTTTGACTTAGCCTTAAAATAAGGGAAAATTGTATAGATGAAAACTATTTAGAAACACATCAAATGACCTCTACCTGTAATTCAAAGGGCTAGTCTTGTCAATGAGCATGTCACTCTGATTCTCATTAACCCTTTCAAAGACATATTTATATTGAAAAGCAATGACAATGACTTTTAAATCATTTTGAAAGTAATCAAGAATTTGGAGTGATTTAGTGGCTTAACTAGCTTTCCTATTATTAAACTTGTGTTTGTAACATAAATGTTATCAACTCTTTAAAATAAACAGTTTGGTGTCAGAACCAGTTGGAATTTGATGTGATTTGGCATCAAAAGGGGTTCATTCTCCTCTTTTGAAGTAAAGCTGAATTATTTGAAGAACTCTCCTTTCAAGATTATCTGGATTACCATCCTTCACTATTACATCTAAGATGTGTTGGGCTATAGTTGGGCTAAAAGGTCGGTGGATTGGCAGTATCGGTAGAGGGTCGGACACCATGCTTTGCACCCCAGTTACGTCCCTTTACGGACTGAGTTCAAATCCTGCCGAGGTTAACTTTGCCTTTCATCCTTACGGGGTCAATAAAATAAAGTACCAGTAATACACTGGATAATTGCTGGCCTTGTGCCAAAAGTAGAAACAATTATTACATCTAAGATAATGTTATTTGATGATAATAAAGATGATGTCAGAACCTTCCTTTGTTTCAGTGATGAGTATTCTGTTGTTCAGTTATCTGAACTGTTTAATTAATATGTTAATGGTTGAGTATTCCATTGACACATAGACTATCAACCTTTTTGATATCAAACCACTCTTGCTTCTACAGTACAAAGCTGTTTGTTTTAAAGTTTTTATATTTATCTAAAACTCTCTTATAATTTTTATATATGAAGGCTTAGCAATGAGAGTTAGCTCTATTATACTAAATCCTTCTAAATTCTTGGTTATTTTCAAAATTATTTGAAAATCTTAGGCCATGGCTTTTAAAGGAAATATGGTAATAAAAGGAATAATGTTATGAAGCCAAATCCCCATGACCCAATATGTGACTTTCTTTCTTGTTGTGTCCACAAGAGTGTCATTAAAAAACTTGGCTAGGTGTGGTTCCACTACAGCTGATCACATTGCTGCCTTTTCTCATTAAAATCTGCCAAGTCCAATGCTGTGCAGGGGTGTTCCAGCAAGGGGCATATTAGGAGGTGTTGCATAGTCTCTGGTTCAATGCCAGAGTCAAACACAACATCGCCATCCTTTAAATATCCCCATTATGCAAGAGTGACTTTTGCACATCTGACACCAGATCTTTTTCGACAGGCTTCCTCATAGTTTCAATCCATCTAATTTAACTCGCAACGTTTGGGTTAGCTATGGTAAAGATATTTGCTGAAGATGCCATGCAGTGGAAACAAACCTAAAACCTCATGATTGTGAGGTTAACTTCTAGGCCATAATCTTTTAAAAAAAAAATTACATTCAAACATAAATGTTTCCAAACTGTGTTGTAGCACTTGATTGTGTCAAATTATTGTTAGATATGTCATGAAATTAAGTCAGATCTGATGAAGATATTTTAATGTTTGTGAGTGAAGCATACATTTAAGATCTCACAATATTATACCATTTCACTGGTGACTTAAGATATTATATTTGTTAACTAATTTAATTAGTTTTGTGTCACTGTCAAAACTTAATTATTCTGTCATGAAAAATTGGGAAAATATTAATATTCAAAGTAAATTAATGAATTTTGTCTGGTTTTCCCCCCCAAAAGTATTATTATAATTATCATTATACATCAATTTCCTTGGACTAGTTGACCCATGGAGAAAGCAACACCAATATAATATTGATAAAGTGTTAAGTACATTAGCCTACCCGCTGGTCATGATTTCAATCTTTGGGTCAGTATATATATATATATATATACATATATATACACACATCAACACAGTATCAAACCTGTAGAATTATACAAGGTCACAGTTAGTGTGGGTGGGTACACACACACTCTCACACACACCGAAGCGATGTCAGAGAAAAAAACAAATATAAGGAAACAAATATAAGAATGTACCAACACAGCATTCACCGAAAGTTAGTTCACAAAACAACAGATGCTATACTGGTCAAATCTCAATTTGACGATGTAAATTGGAAATATTGGGTTAACCAACGCCCCATACACACACACACACAAAACACACACACAAGCAAGTAAGTTCAGTAAGTTCAGCTTGTGTGTGTTTTGTGTGTGTGTGTGTATGGGGCGTTGGTTAACCCAATATTTCCAATTTACATCGTCAAATTGAGATTTGACCAGTATAGCATCTGTTGTTTTGTGAACTAACTTTCGGTGAATGCTGTGTTGGTACATTCTTATATTTGTTTCCTTATATTTGTTTTTTTCTCTGACATCGCTTTGGTGTGTGTGAGAGTGTGTGTGTACCCACCCACACTAACTGTGACCTTGTATAATTCTACAGGTTTGATACTGTGTTGATGTGTGTATATATATGTATATATTTCATTCTTTGACCTCGAGCCTGTGTATGTGGGTGTGGAGTGTGTGTGTACCCACTCACATTAACTATATCCCTACAGATTTGATTGATGTCCAGCGTCTTTTGCAGCGATAGAAATCCGACAACTTTTATGACCTCAACTGAAGTTAATAGCAGTCGCCGTGTCTCTGACTGGTGTGTCTCCATATGAGGGAATGAATTCTGTGAGAGAACATCGTTATTTTTTTTCTCCCTCATATCAACAATTTGAAGGCAATTCATTTTCACCTGATGAGATCAGTGATAATCGATCATGGCTTCACAATCGATCTATCTCTTATTGAAACATGTGTCGTTATTAAATGATTGGAATTTTACCTTGCCTTCGGATTTTCATTTTGATACTTATACTCCATTTTACATTATCTAGCTGTTCTCTTGAATAGAATTGGAGATATACAAAAGCGTGGAGAACTTAATATTGCTAACATAAATTTATTGGACCATTTTACACAACCAATAATGCACCTTACTATATAACAACTATATATATATATATATATCATCATCATCATCATCATCAACGTTTAACGTCCGTGTTCCACGCTTGCATGGGTTTGGACGGGGGTAGTCCCACTTGAGGCAAGAGTGATTGTCTTGCTCGCATAGGACTGTCTGGCAGGTTTTCTACAGTTGGATGCCCTTCCTAACACCAACCACATTTACAGTGTGGGTCTGGGAGGTTTTTACCGTGTTGCCTACACGGCCACATTACAGCGTGGACTGTGTGTTTTTTTGTCGTGACACCTACACGATCTCATTTGTTTCGGCCTGGATGGCGCGGCACCAACATAACTTTACATAGAACGGGGTGGTGTGGATGGGGTGGGGGTGGTGGCGGGACGGGGTGTATTTTGTTAGAGATGCCTACTGGCAAGGCGGGTCTTCTCTGTTACTGAGTACCGCCAAAGGTCTCGGTCCAGTGACATTGTCTTGGAGAGGTGTAAGTGTGTGAGGTCGGAGTTTATCAGCTCATCCCATGTTTTTCTAGGTCTGCCTATTCCGTGGCTACCGTCTATCTTTATTGCCCTGCACTTTGTTATACAGCTATCGACTTTCATGCGCATCACGTGTCCATACCAACGCAGCCTTCTCTCGAGTAAACAACATCTGATCCCTCTTATCTCTAATTTTTTCCTTAGTTCGTTTATGCTTTGCCGTTCACGTATATTACTGTTACACATCCAGCGGAGCATGCAAGCTTCGTTCCTCTCTAGTCTGCGTATATCCTCTGCACACAATGCCCAGGTCTCACTACCATGCAACATTGCTGTTCGTATGCAGGCATCGTACAACCTGCCTTTCATTTTTAGGGAGAACCCTTTGGCAGCTAATAGTGGTATAAGCTCTCTGAACTTTTTCCAACCAGTTCTGACTCTAGCTACAGTACTTTCAGAGCACCCTCCCCCACTGCTGATTTTATCGCCCAGGTAACGGAAGCTGTCCACTATTTCTATAGAACCCTCTGCGCAATTGAAAGAGCTAGTATTTTGTGGGCACTTGCTGCTACTTATTGCACCAGAACACCGGCCACATGTAAAATCTATGTTCTTAGTTAGCTTACCTGTGATCCCACTACATCTTTTATGCACCCATACTTTGCATTTAGGACATAAAATGGAGTTTCTACCTACGCCTTTCCTACACACCGAGCACGACCATTTCCCAGAAGGGACCGCCGCCTTGTTTTCTTTCCTACAAACTAGAACTTTGGTCTTAGCCAGGTTAATTTTAAGTCCTTTTGACTCTAGGCCGTGCTTCCATGTTTGGAATTTCTTCTCTAGCTCGGTCATTGATTCCGCTATGAGTGTCAGGTCGTCTGCGTATAGGAGTTCCCATGGGCAGCCTGTCTTGAACTCCTCTGTTATAGCCTGAAGGGCAATAATAAATAGTAGGGGCTGAGAACAGAGCCCTGATGGACGCCAACTTTTACGCTAAACTCTTCACTATATTCGTTGTTAATTCTAACCTTGCTGACTGTTTCTTTATACATGGCTTGTATAGCCCTCACAAGCCATTCGTCAACGCCTAGTTTTCTAAGAGCCCACCAGATAATGGAGCGGGGGACTCTGTCGAAGGCTTTCTCCAGGTCGACAAAAGCTAAGTAGAGGGGTTTACCATTAGCTAGGTACTTCTCCTGTAGTTGTCGTACTATGAAAAGAGCGTCTGTGGTGCTTTTGCCTGACACAAACCCGAACTGCATTTCATCTAGGTCAATTCTCTCTCTGATTAGTTGCGCTATTACTTTTTCCGTGACCTTCATGACCTGGTCGATTAATTTAATGCCTCTATAGTTACTCCTATCTAGGGCGTCTCCTTTACCCTTATAACAGTTAACGATGATGCTGCTATGCCAGTCCTTCGGAACAACCCCATTCTGTACGACTTGGTTAACTATGCGGGTGACCATGGTGTGTCCCACCATGCCAGATGCCTTCAGCATCTCAGCAACTATTTCCGAAGGCCCAGCCGCCTTACCCGTCTTCATATCCTTGATTGCCTTACTTATTATACTCCCCTCGACTAACACTGCTGGTCCCTCTATCGGGTCGATATGGGGGAGACTGTCTTTCTCCCATTTATTCTCCTCATTTAGAAGCCTTTCATAGTGACACTTCCAAGCTACCTTCTTATCAGTGTCGGTGATGGCAAGTATGCCATCATCGTTAAGTACACACTTCTCCCCGACAATATCACGGTTTTCCTTGACGCATTGCCTGGCAATCCTGAACACCTCACGTTTTTGGTCATCGCGTTGTAGAACATGCTTGAACTTTCTTTCCTCAGCTTCCCTTCTTGCTAAGTACACTTCTCTCCTAGCCTCCCTCCTGGCCACTTGATAGTCTACTCTACTTCCCCCATCCCGCCATACTTTCCAAGCCTGCTTTTTGGCCTTAATTGACCCCTCCACCCTACTGTTCCACCACCATGTTACTCTCCTCCTGCCTACAGGCCTGCTCCAGCCACAGACTTCGTCTGTCGCCAACAGCAGGTTTGCTTTCAGAAATTCCCACTGTCCCTCTATATTGTCCGATTCTAGATGCTCTTCCTTACTGTCGAAAGCATCAAGTAATATGCTTTGAAATTTATTTCTGGCTGTGGGGTCCTTTAGTTTCCATATTTTCCTCCTGAGGATAGTCCTCTTCTGCTGTCGAGTACGTCTCGTCCTGACTATGAGGTCGCTAATTATCAGTCTATGTTGGGAGGTGCATTCTTCATGGGGGAGGGATTTAGTGTTTACAACAGACACTCTGTCACGTCTTCTGGTAAGGATATAATCTACCTGGCTTGTGTGTTCCCCGGATCTATAGGTGATCAGGTGATTGTCACGTTTTTTGAAGTTAGTGTTACAGATAGTTAGGTTATTTGCATCACAGAATTCCAGGATTCTGGAGCCTTCCTCATTTCTAGTACCAAACCCATAGCCTCCATGGATTTCGTCGTAGCCGTCACAATGTTGTCCAACGTGACCATTTAGGTCGCCTGCAATAATTATATAGTCACTGTCAGATATTTGGGAGGTAGTTAGCAACAGTGTCTCATAGAATCTGTCTTTTATAGTGCCGGGCAGTCCGGATTGGGGTGCGTACGCAGATATTACTGTCACCGTAGTTCTATTGAGGACAAGTCTTATTTTAATTATTCTGTCGTTCACTCTATTTACGTCTATTATCTTATCTGCCCACTTTTCTGCTACCATGATTCCTACTCCACCCAGCCCATCGTCGTTTCCCACCCAGAAAAGCTTATAACATCGTTTTTTACCCTCAATGAATCTAGAAGACCCACTCCTCCACCTGGTCTCTTGAATACAACAAACATCGACCTCCTTACGTTCAAGCATTTCTACAACCTCGTTAGCGCGACCCTTTAGGGTGCCTACATTTATGGTACCAACTCTGAAGTTTTGTATATATATATATATATATATATATATATATATATATATATATATATATATAGCTGCAATTTACTTACAAAACAAAAATTAAAAGTTCAAGGCATTTAATTTTTGGTTTGAAAGCAAATTGTAACTATATACCATCTCTGCATGATCCTAAAAATACGCCTAGTAAATTAGTAAAATTTACTCTCATTAATATTATATTTATATATATATAATATTATAAATGGAAAAGAATGAAACAAAATTTCATTTCTCACTCTTAGTGTATGTGCGTATACATACTTATATTATAATATTATATATATATATATATATTCTAGTATAAGCAGAACAAACAAAGAACATCACAAGTAACTAATAAAATGATATCCTACTTGTGGACAATGGAATGTGAATAATCTACTCCCATGGTATTGAAGTCAGTATTATTCTTGGAATATTGAACCAGATGTAAAAGTCCCCAGGATACAACAGCCAAAACATGATTATAACTAGTCCCATGTAAAGCTGATAATAATTGTTTCTACTTTTGGCACAAGGCCAGCAATTACTCCAATACATTACTGGTGCTTTACTTTATCGTCCCCATAAGGATGAAAGGCAAATTTAACCTTGGTGGGATTTGAACTCAGACCGTAAATGGCCGTAACTCTATGCTGCAAAGCATGAGGTTTGACGCTCTACCGATACTGCCAATCCATGATAATGATGATCCACAAATATATAAAAATATAAACTCCTGCTTAAAAATGCCAATTAAAAGGAATTTAGCCAATCAATTTTCAAATGTTAAATTTGTCACATATGTTTGAACAACAAAAGTTTTAACAGAATTTTCCCTGCTAAATCTGCAATAAGCCTTGCAGACACCATGACAGGCATCATAATCCCCATAGGGGTCAGCATGTCATGGATGGAGACCAGGGAAAATAACCATTCAATATGCCCCACAAGTTTCACCTGGGCTAATTAGCTTTCTGCCACTACATATTAAACTTGGAATCCTCAAGCATTTTGTCAAGTCACTGGATCCTGAGGCGCAACCAATCAAGTTGTTGAAAGATATCATTCCTTGATTAAGTGAAGCAAAGATTAAAGAAGGCATGTTTATTAGACCAGACACTTGAAAATTGTTCAGAGATTCATTGAATAAAGTTGACCGATGAGCATATGATGCTGTTAAAGAGTTGAAAACTTTATAGGAAAGTACCAAAGCTTGAATTCCAAAGCAATCATAGCTGACCTCCTGGATTTATTCAATGTGCAGGGCGTGAAGATTCACTTTTTAAAGAATCACTTAGATTTTTTTCCTTTGTACTTTGAAAAAGATCAGTGACGAGCATGGTGAAACATTTCATCAAGTGATCATTACTGTTGAAACAATTTATCAAGAACAAGCTGATGCCTGCACAGTGACAGACTTTTGCAGACTTTACTCTTTTTGAACTCCATGCTATTAATCTTGACAGTGAAATCAATGTTGTAGCTTTTTATGGTAAATTTTTCCTAAGTGTATATTGTTATTTTAACAATAATTAATTGTAGTTTAGTACATTAATAAATTACATATAATGTTCACAGACACTTTTTCTGTAACATCACATAAAGTTGTATTTGCGAAAAAAATTAGTGTCATGCTGTGAAATTGGAACATATCTATTTCCATTCAATTCTTAGATTAGATGATCTTTTTGAAACATTTAGTAAATGACTAGGATTAAAGAAATATTTTGAAAACATTTGGTAAATTACAAGAATCATGCATTGGAATGATGTGATGTGAAATGGATTAAGATATATCAAAAATTGGAATTAGATTTCAAATAAACAAAATATATAAAGAAAAATACACAATTTACTATAAGATGGATTGTTTTTGTAACAGCCATTTTCCTTTTTTTCAGCAGAATTTCACTCATGTTAGCCATTACGAATATAATGTGGAATTTATATGACCATTTTCTAGCTTAGTAGCGTTAAAACACTTAAAAAGCTGATGATTTGGCTTCACCATTAAGTCTAATGTCACCAATATATACATTTCATTTATATGTCGTCTCAAATAACTTAACAGATGGCATAGTATAAATATTGATTTATGAAAGAATCTGTTTGATTTAGATTTTAGTCAAACACTGAAATAAATGAGGAAAAAGAAAATTAGTGTAAAACGTGTACACTCACACACACACAATTTATATATATTATATATGTTGATAGTCACAAATTTAATAAGTAAAAAATAAATTGCGACTTAACATCTCTCCATATTTTTACCTCTTTGTCTGTCTCTCTCACTCTCATTCTCTCTCAATCTCTCTAAATGTGCATTTGCCTCTTTCTCATTCATCTAGACATCTCTATGTATACACACTAGTATACACACACACACACACACACACATGTTGATTGTCAAGCTGATGTATTTGCAGGTATTTTTATTTGCAAATAACTTTATATCTTCATCTATTTTTCCATATAGTTATTTTGTAAATAGAAATACATACATTCACACACACACACACACATACATACATACATTCACACATACATACACACATACATAGTGATTATTTATGTGCAATACAGCATATATTGGAAATTTTCAGGTAAATTTAATATATGTATAGTTAGTTACAATTGATAAAACTCACTGTGAAAATTTAAACAAGTGTGAAAAACATTTTATTATTCCCGTCATACATAGTGAAAAAAAAGAACATGAGATTGCCTATACATGTTTTAGGATTAATTATCTATTTATCAGGAGATAGCTACCCATATTTTTCTGTCCCAAATGAAAGCTATAGTCTGATGCTATTTACATTAATATTTATATTAAGCACATACTAAATATTTCCTAAATACTTCAAAAACGAAACAATATTTACATTTCTAGCTTAACAGTTAAAGTTTCTGAAATGACTGTCAGAGGTGCTTTGGCGTAATGGTTAAATTAAATGTGGTAATCAGGTATTTGACAGATGGATTCAATTCCTGCAGGTGGTTCTATCTTCAGGTGTACTCTACTCAACTTATTCAACTATTATTTATAATTCAGCTGCATTGTAGTGGTTTTTACAAAGCAAATATAATCTAATTTGTATAATGTGAGTTAATCAATAATTCAAAGGAAACACCTGAGAAATTAATGTTATAAAAAGAATGGAATAACATCTCTTAGAGATGCCTTTTCTGTAGATACATTTTTGACAGTTAATTTACTTGAAGATTTATACTTGATTGTTAGTGTTTGTAGCTTTGAATAAATCCTGGTGTTAGCATTTAACCCTTTCATGACTGTATATCCAATGAAAGACACTGCCTATAATTTTCAAATAAAAAGAATTTAGGAAAATAATTTTCTCATTATTAAGATGGCATCTGGATTGATAAATGAAGTATCAGTCCAGTACAAGGGGCAATTCTTCTCTTAACCCTTTAGCATTTAAACTGGCTCTATCCGGCCAGAATTTTCTCACCTTTTTCTGTTCAAACCAGCCGTAACCGGCCACTCATATAGATGTTAAGGGATTGTTCTCAAAATGAATAACATCAAAATCTCATAGATTTGATATTATGAAAGATAAAGCCTTTACCATGAAAATACAATTGTATATATAGAGTAATGTAAATGCTAAAGGGTTAATCTCTTTCTCACTTCTCTCACACTTTCTATCCTTTTCTGGTGGAAGGCAGCTCTGTTCAGACCTGGAGAGTGATAGGCTCTACCAGGCTTAAATGGACAAGACATATATCACTATGGCACCCTCACTACTTAAGAATTCAGGGACTAGGACATGATGGAGTTTGAGAGGGTCAAACGAGAACTATGCCCTCTTAAAATTCTAATTAAAATATTAAGCATAGACTGTATATTGTGTCTAAAATAATTCAAATATTTGTTTTATTAAAAATAAAATTCATTTTAAAATTTATGCATTACAAATTATACAAACGATATGCAATTAATCTTAATGAATTCCACCTATATATGTGTGTGTGTGAATATGATGTGTGTGTATATTGCTATAGAAGTATTTGTATGTGTATATGTATATATTTATGTGTGTGTGTGTATGATGGTGTTTGTCTGTGCGTAGAGATCTGGAAACTGATATGAAAATATTCTATGGAGACACTAATAATACATAAATTATTACACAGAAGAATAAGTAACACTAAGGGGGAAAGCATGGAGTCATATTTTAAATAAAATATGAAGTAGCTAATCTTGTCTGCATATGGGAAAAAATATATAATATTGACTAGAATTATAATGATGTCATTAGGATATTATTCTAGAGACTAGCATAACAATCATAAAGAGAACATATCAGCATTAATCTTTAGTAGCAATTAGGCAGAGTCTTTAGAGTATTAGAAGATATTGTTTGTGTCTGGTTTAGAATAGATGTTCACAGGGCCAGCATCTGAGTATTTAGTACCCTACACGAAGCCTACAACAGTCTGCTCCTTTCTCCCAGTTATGCATCCCATTCTATTTACAGTATTTACAATGTGTAAATACTTCTTCTTCTTTCCTTTTTTGCTCACTTATTCCTGAGAGAGTTGTGAAAGCAGAGTCCTCAAACACTCCCTCCAGTGGGTCCTGTCAGAATTAACTAATCCAGCTGGATCCCAAAGCGTGACCAGCCTGGCCCATGGATGTTATCCAACCATCTTGCTCGGTGTCTACCTCTGGGTGTCTTACCTGTTGGTTTCGCATGTAAAAATCTGTAAATAGTTTATTTTAAATTACTTAGTTTTATATTTGAATTATAGCTCCTGATTATACATTCAGATTGTATGGTCTTCATTCAGAATTAATATTAAATAATATAGTACTATCAAAGGTAAAAATATATATTCTTAGTATATTGGCTTTCATACTTGGTAAATTGAAGTTCATATGTACTGCTACAATTTTTGAATATAACAATCTCATTGTTAGATCACAGCAATAATTGGCTATTCAATAAGACTGCTGTTAGTGGCCAAATTGTTGTTGTTGTTATAGCTCACACCGACATAGGTTTAAATGGCTTCAGATGTTCCTGCATCCCATAATTGTTTTCTTAAGTCTTTTAATGAAATGGGTGCCAGTCTCATTATATCATCAGAAGTTAATATTTGAACATACAGAGCTGGAAGAGACATGGCAAGGTATATTCTCGTTGGCTCTTATGGCTCTGCTAGTACTTTGTCTTTAGGGTCATATTTGTTCAGAGATGACATATTTTCGAAAGATATTGAGGATGTTTAGTTTTGTAGATGTGTGCACTATAGACTGGAATGTATAACAAACACAGTGTGAAGATTTTAGTAGATTCTTATTTATTGAAAACAAGACTGGAACATTGGCAGAATTGGTAGAGCATAAGGTGGCATTTTTTTGTTTTGTCCTTTACATTTTGAGTCCAAATCCTGGCAAAGTTCAGCATTCCCTTCCATACTTCCAGGGTCAATTATTCAAGTACTAGGATCAATATAATCAACTGAATCATTTTACTAAAGATTTCTGGCTTTGTGACTATGTTAGAAACAATTATTTATAAACATAAATAATGACAAGAGTATAAACACACATACATTAGTATACTGATGAGTTATCATGCAGAGAACTCAGTAAAGTGGAGATGGAAAATAGACTATAATGGGAGCAACCTATACTATAGAATTAGGCAGATGGTTGTAATGAGTATGATGAACAACATCTTTTAACAGCTCATCAACTACAACTTAAGAAGAAAACTATCCAAAATGTATGGTAATTCTAAACTGCAAACAGAACTTTTTGAATGAGGAGTTTCATACCAAAAATAACTGCATTATATAACAAACATTAACCAGAAGTTTGTCTCCAGCCCACAACCTCTTAATAGGAGAATGAAAAGAAACATCTCAGTAAAAAGGCAACACTCCCATGCACATGCATACCATGATAATATTCAATAATGCATCAAAGTTCTGAGGGAAATTATGAGGAGGAATATAATAATAAAGCCTTGTGATTTGATGGCTTCGTTATAATAATGTTTGAAAGGTTCTTCACACTCAGAGCTGTTAAATCAATACATTTGCTAAACATTCTTTTCAGAATACCAGTCCTCTGGAACCAAATGTTCTGAAACTTATTTCAATGCAGAACTCTTATATGATTTTTCAAAAATCACTATACACATTCCTATATTTTTTCTATAATCCCCTACACCCTAACATTAATAAGACATTAAATAAACAAAAACTGTTTTAAAGAAAGAATTAATATGTATAAAAAACATAAAACAATCCTTATAAGATTTTGCTAACTTGTTATATTGCAGAAACCCAGAGTTTTTGCAGAACCATAGAGATTCCTCAAGACCCACTTAGGGAAAGCTTGTTATCCTGAAAAATTTAGATTTTCTAACATAAAAAACAATTTTCACATGTATTCTGTAAATTTCATCTGTAACCAAAACAGTGAAAATAAACAAAACTTTTCTAAAGTTTAGTGTGTAACTATATCAAATTACATGACTAAATTTTTAATATTTGAGCTTTCTTTCTTACTTAGAAACCAACCAGCTCTTTATAGGAGGAATTCAAAGAATTTTTCAGGACATACACATGTGCGTGTGCATACACACACACATACACACAAACACACTCATACACACACATTATATATTATCACACACATTATATATTATTTCCTTCAGGCAATTGTCTGTGTTTAAGTAGATATTTATGGCTTTATTCTAGCCATAAATTGGATGAGTTTGGGAGCAAACATTTTAAAAACTTAATGTCTTTCTTTATTGTTAAATCCTGAACAATGAAGTGGAAATGATTATATATACTCAGTTAAATATGTTTAAAGGAAGCAACACTTCTTTTTATTTTCTATTTGGTTCTTTAGAGAGATTGGTTATAGAGGTGAAATGAATGACTGGAACTGGAACTAATGGCTGTCTCTATTTCCTTTAGTTCCTATTGTAATCTAACAACAAATCTATATGGTTACACATATTGTAACCTTCAATATGTCCAATGGTAACTGTTTGACTTCACTTAAAGCAGAGCTGAATGATTTATCTTCCATTGGTCAATAATACAACCAATCAATAAACAGTTAGTGTTTTCATTTAGTTTCTTTCTCAAAGCATTGTCTGGAGCTTTTTGTAGTTTTATTTGATAATATACTCACATATAAGCAGAGGTTCAGTGCCATTGCATAACACCTTGGGCTGAGCAATCCTTTGTGAGCGATACTTGGTAGATGGAAATTGAAGAAGCCCCTCACATATGTGTGTCTGTGTGTGTGTGTGTGTGTGTGTGTGTGTAAGTCTGTATATGTATGTGTGACAATGTTTTCTGTATGTCTGCATATGTATATAGATATATAGCTGTTTGACCAACAAAGATTGATAAAATAAGTACCAGACTTTAAAATATTAAAGTAATATGGGTGATACAATTTATTAGATGCTCTAAAGATAGTGCCCAAGCATGGCCACAATCTACTGACTGAAAAATGTAATTAGAGTCAACCTCATTTTTTCTGTCATAGACTGAGGCACTACTACCCATAACACTGAGAAGTGGAAGATGACTAAATGACAGGCATTGACTAACCATTTTCCTTTAGTATCAGTCACCATTGAGACCTCCATGGGCTGTTCTTTTTCTCCATCAAATTGGGATGAAGCATCAAGCTTGAGGAATGAACACCCATGAGGTGGAATGGCTGGTACAATGAGTATCGCTGGCTGCCCTATTTAGCAACACTTTTAACTTTTGGTCTGTGAGACACAACTAAGATATACCATCCAATCAATCATATAGAGATTCCCCATTTCTTTATCCAAACTTGTTTCTTTTTCTTTTTGCTCAATAAAATATTTTATTTTAAAAACATGAATGGTAAAATATGAAGAAATAATATTATTGGTTTTGTTGTTGTTGGACCACTGTTAATTCTGACAAAGAGTGTTCCGGTTGTTTGAACAGTAAGACAACCTCTCCAGCCAGTGGCCGAGCATTCTACAGACACATGCATCCTTAATGCAATTCTCAGAGAGATACAATGTGGCACAGTGTATTGCAGACGCAACTTTGTTTTACCTGTTGAATATACTGGAGCTATGTATAATGAAGCATCTTGCTCAACAGCAGAACAAAGTGTCTGGAATTAAGCTTATAGCATCTAAACTATAATAAAGGAAGGTCTGCGGGACTGCGTATGGTTTTTTTTTTTATCCCGTTTGTAAAATAAGTTGGATTACTTTGAATAAATAATTGTTTCTACTTTAGGCACAAGGCCAGCAATTACCCAGTGCATTACTGGTACTTTATTTTATAGACCCCCCCCCCCGTAAGGATGAAAGGCAAAGTCAACCTCAGCGGGATTTGAACTCAGATCGTAAAGGGACGTAACTATGCTGGAAAGCATGGCGTCCGACCCTCTACCGTGAATAAATAATGAATTAATATTACATAATTTATCTACTAAATTTAGTAAACAAAAATAATTTCGTAAAAATAAATAATTTAAAATTGACTTCTTTTCAAAGTTGCACTTCCGGTATATCGTTGCCACCACTTCAACTACTATATATATAGAAAGAGAGAGTGTGTGATGTCAACACTTCCGGTAGCGATTACTTAAATAAACATACTAATTTTCTGTCACTAATTTTCTCCTAATGCAGTTTATATATAATATCGTCTTTTTTTAATGTATCATGGATTACGTTACTGATTACATAAGACAGTGTAACACAGTCTTCGTTCAATTTCTGTTTATATTGTCAATTACGATTTTATTTGATGCATCATATCTACATGTATATATACTTGCGTAAAATATCAATATACACACTACACATGCTAGCAGAAAACCACCCGAAGCGTGGTTTTTCTGCTAGTTAGGATAATGAGCTGAATACCCTAACAACTAAGCCACATTTTTTCACTTGACTGGTGTACATATTTGAGTTACATAAATGTAGTGGTAAATACCAGAATTGGATTGATATTTGGTGTATGATGGCAAAGATTACAACTATTGTGTTTGTAGTGATGAAATAACAACTTTTATAACATTAGTGGAAGAAAATTGCATTTTGCAGGAAGAAAGAAAATGAAATCTTACATAACAGCTGTGAAAAATATTGTCAAAAGAATTATGAGAATTCTATGTTAGTTTATTGATTTCATATACACGTGTATGTGTGTCTGCATATATATATATATATCATCACTCTGACCTATATTGAAGTGTGACAAATTTATTTTCATAGACCAACTATTGTTACATGAATTTACTTGTATGTGTGTATGAGGATAACATATTTGATTGAAAGAGTAGCAAAAGTAGTGAAGTGGCTGTCACTGGAGCATCAGATGCTTTGCAATATTTATTCTGGCTTTCTACTCTCTGAGTTTAAACTTTGCCATGGCCAACTTTGCTTTTCATCCATCTAGTGTCAATTTAATATATTGCCAATTGAGTGCAGGGGTTAATTTAATCGACCTCCTCTCTCCCTAAGATTACTGGTCTTGAGTCTAAATCAAAATCCAATAATTATTCTGGCCTTGCTATGGCCTGTGTAGGTAATATATACACTTAATCCTTGCTCAGTTTAACACAAGTCTTTGCAGTCGGAATTAACAACAGTAAATTGTTAGAAGCAGTAGAGTGTCAGACAAAATGCATTATGGTAGTTGTTTCAGCTCACTACACTCTGAGTTGAAATTCCACCAAGGTCAACTTTGCCTTGCATTCTTTTGGGAGTAATTAAATGGCGTGCTAATCCATGGTAAGGGATTAATGGATTTTCTAAAACATTGAATGTGATGACTTACAGAATTTGTTCCAGCTCTCTGGCCTCTAAGTTGAAATGCTGCCATAAACAATTAGAGAGATAGACTTGATTCATTGTCCAATTTAAAACTGCTCTTAGCATTTTAAGTTCACAGCAGTGGTAAAGTTCACAGAAGTGGTAAAGTGTCACATGAAATGTGGTGTGGTTTTGTTCTAGCTCTTTCCATTTTTAGTTCAAATCTTGCCACAGACTACTTGAGTGGTAGATCTAATGTTTCCCAGTTCAGCACCACTTGTGGTTTTAGCAGAATCCACTCTGTTGAAAGTGTTTGAATATGATCTTCAATCTGAGGACAGCTTCCTTCTTTTCTTTCACCATTCTCAAAGGCCACATGTACTCCTTTTCCCACTCTAACTAAAAAGTTGAAGAAAACCTTATATGATCCTACATATCTGATAATCCCTTATAACATAGCTAAAAGATCATCTCAAATACTAGAGTGGAATGTATGCAAGCATTCAGGCCAGGTCTTCAGCTTGAGGATATTTTCTTTTCCATTCCACCACTTTCAGAGAAGAAACGTTAAACCAAGAAGTCACTGAATGTTCTAATTTATAAATGAATTAGTGTACATTATGATAAGATTTATGCTGAACAAAAATCTGAAGATGCAGAAGATTAATTATAAATATTTATGAGTAGGAGAAAATTACTTTCGTCCTGAGCCTACACAGTAAACTTAAAGATAACACTAGCGATAATATGCATGAGTAAAATTGGTTATGTCTGTACTATCATAGGCTAGATCAGTAATCACAGATATCAGATAATGAAGATAGCAAACAACCTTTTAATATAAGGAAGAGTAAACCTAATTAGATAATGTATATGGAATTACTGTTTAGTAAATATGTAAATATTAATTTTTAATTTTAGCTGTGTAAAATGACAGCTATGAATCTATTAATAAACTCTTGATTTGAATATAAGTAAACTTATTTTGGGTATTTGTCTGTTCTATGACATCATCATCATCATTTTTACATCCACTTTACCATGGTATTGTTATTGTATGGAATTTTTTGAGCCAATATTTTATTGCCAGATGCCTTTCCTGATGACAAACCATACATTATTTTTATTGATTTTAAGTATAATATATATCTCTCCTTTTTATCAAACTGGTTAACTGTGAGATGTATTGTTTAGGCAGCCCATAAAGGGTCATGGATACTGCCCTTCCTTTCCTGACTAAAGTGTAGAGAAACAAATATGTCCTACATGAATAATGCATCTCACATCTGAAAATGTCTTTTGGGGTAAAATAACACTAACGTAACTGTATATATTTATTTACCACATCACATATACAGTTGCTAGGCAGAGCATATATTAATTTATATGAGATTGAACAGTAAACTACATTGAGATATCTTTTTTATATGATTTCATTTTCTCTCTTTCATTGTATCTCTCTCTCCCTAAATTCTTCACTTGAGTAAAAAGAAAACCAAAACTTTCCCACCAGAATTATTTATGTACTGAGTAAACAAACAAAATAAAACATAAGAAAAAACATATACTAAAAGTTCATCTCAAATACTAAAACTTTATTATAAGGTCAGGAACTACTTCAGCTCTGAACAGTTGCTGATCCTATACACAAGGAATAAATGTTCCTAATGTTATTACAACACTGCTATACATAGAAATATTGTAAATTTAATAATCAAAAATGATTGATAAATCTTAATTTGCTAACACATTATAACCACTAGAAAAATTATAATAGTTACCACAGAGATACCCCAGGATATTTGAGAGACTGGAAAACAAATATTTAGTAATGCCAGATACATTGGCGTAGTTAACAGCAGGAGTAGCCATCTACTGAAAACCATGGGATGCTTATATGGGCCAAAGAATTAGTAGATAAATTATGTTATCTATATGATATATGATATAACCAGCAATGGAAACGAGTGAACCATATCATAGTTGCTATGATTTTTCTACAAACTGTTCTTTCCATTTACATCAAAGAGATTATCTCTCCATGCAGGTAGGTTGTATCAGTCTGCATGAAAAGTGGACAATAAAATTTGAATAGTGAATGCAGGGAATCAGCAATTATTGGGAAAAAGATATATTGCTTGAAATGCAATTTTAACATGTGATAAGATCTGAACATAAATGAGTTGAGAAAGTGAAGTGACATTAAAACATTGGGTAATATAAATACTGGTATGATGTCTAATGTGAACAGAAATATGCTGTGAAGAAATAATTGTTTCTACTTTTGGCACAGCAATTACCCAGTGCATTACTGGTACTTTATTTTATCGACCCCGTAAGGATGAAAGGCAAAGTTAACCTCGATGGGATTTGAACTCAGAATGGCAAGGGCCGTTGTTGAAAGATACACATAAAATGGAAGATAAATTTTGAAAGTTTACCTTATTACTAGCTGACGTACCCAGCTTCGCCCGGGTAAACAGATGATAACAGACACATATAGTGTTCACACTCTCCCCTCTCATTCCCTCATTGGCATTATGCATATTAATTTTAGTTTGGCGTCGTTGAGGTGGGCGGAGTCGTTTGAAACCTATGAACCAATGATAATCGAGAATTATGACACACGGAATACTGACGTTGTTCAAATTAATATATAGATAAAGTAACTAAAAGTATTGAATCTCATAGATAAGAAATATAGGATTGAGGTTAGAAAAGAGGCAAAGTCAGTAGGTCAGTTGACATGGGCTTATTACTTATGTTCAATTTTGTTTTTTGTGAGTACATGATGAACACTACATGTATATACCTGTGTTGGTCTTCTGTCAGTTTTGACAATGCGTATCCCAGTTGATGGAATCAATGCAAGTGACTGAGCAGACAACATGCACATATACGCTTATCAAAGATCTCTGGGAAATTCAGCATTACTCTTTGTGACAAGGTTGATCCTTTGAATCATAGGTACAACTCAATGTCGACAACTGAGTGGGTTGGAGCAATATGAAATAAAGTGTCTTGTTGAAGGACATAATGTACGGATTGGAATAAAACTCATGACCTTAGGATAAATTATATGTAATCTGCACTGTATCACTATTATACTTAATGAACAGTTTGAAATGAGGCTTATATTTCACATCTGGCTTTGAAGGATTTTTGCCAGATTTGAAAACCTATTACTTGATTTGCAGGCTAACATTTCACATCTGATCTGAGCCTCTCACCAGTTTTGCTTGGCATAGAAATGTTATATTGTAGATCCACGTTCTTGCTAGTTGGTAAAATGGATGTTAAACAATGATTTACTGTTTTTCCCCTTTTGATCTTAACCATCTATCATCATCATACTTATATTTTTCCTGCTAGCAAGAGTAAGATGTATCATCATAGGCCAAGTCAGTACTTAATGAGAATCACTGCCTTTCAGATAGATCAGGGGCTGCAACTCACATATGTTCTCATACTCAACAAGATGCATCGAGTGCATTTTATCATGTCACCAGCCATAGATGCATTTATGTGCCCTTGACACAACTCAAGAGTCCTCTCAGCTCTTTGTTTGGCTAGGTTTCTATGACCCTTTTTGGCTTGGTTTCTACAGTTGGTTGCCCTTCCTATCATGTACTTTTCATGGTGCGAGCACTAGAGAGGTTGTGTCAGAATTGAAGGATCCTCTTAACTCTTATTGGCATGATATTTCTAAAACGTTATACATAACAATGACGACAAGGATTATTATTCTGCAGTGTTGCATTATATTTCTACAATATCATTGTTTAGCTGAATAGTTTAATTAAGATCTAAATGCAGACTTATGATAACCAATTAAATGTTAAGTCTTTCTTAAGAAACAATCACATCATATATATATATGATGTAATTGTTTCTTAAAGAGGTTGTGTAGGTATCACAACAAAAGCACCCAGCCCACGCTGTAAAGTGTTTGTGTAGTTGTCTCAACAAAAAGCACCCAGTACTCACTGTTAATGTGATTGGTGTTAGGAAGAGCATCCAGCTGTAGAAACCAAGCCAAAATCAGTTCTGCATGAGCATGACATGGTCACCTGAGCTGGCATTTCTCACAACCAGACAACTCGTCTAACCCATGCATGCATGCATGGAAAAATGGACGTTAAACGGTGATGATGAAATATATGTAGGTTCCTGAGTGGTGTCGGTGGGTAACCACTGTTAAATAACGTACTCAATCTGTAGGTAGATTATAGGCATCTTTATATAAAAATTACTTTTACATGGCTAGAAATGTTTCATATATATTATAAAGTGGTCATGTTGGCAACACAAATAAAAAAATGCCCAGCCCACTCTGTATTGTGGTCATGTAGGTGGCATGACAAAAAGCACCTAGCACATATTGCAAATGTGGTTGGCATTAGGAAGGGCATCCAGTCATAGAAACTAAGCCAAAATTAGTTCTGTGTGAGCAAAACACTGTCCTCCGACCTGATCTCTCACAAAGGTCCTATTCATGTTAGTGTGGAAAATGGATGTTAAAGGACGATAATGATGATGATGATGATGATATATATGTATATGTGTATCATCATCATCATCATTATCACCGTTTTACGTCCGTTCTTCCACGCTAGCATGGGTTAGATGGGTTGTCCTGTTGTGGGCAGTGTCTGGTCGGCTGACCATGCCTTGCTCATACAGGAACTGATTTGGCTTGGTTTCTACAGCTGGATGCCCTTCCTAACACCAACCTCATTTACAGTGAGTGCTGGGTACTTTTTTTCCGTGGCACCTACACGTCCACTTTACAGTGTGGGCTGGCTGCTTTTTTTCCGTGGCACCTCCACGACCACCTTGCGGTGGGGGGCGTGGGGGCATATTGTCTATATGCTTCAGCATGTACCCATGGGAGGTCGGGTACTCTGTATTACTGCGTGACGCCAGAAGTCACGGTCGTGTATCATTGTCTTTGAGAGGTGTAATTGGGTAAGGTCGGCTTTTATCACCTCATCCCAGGTCATCTTGGGTCTCCCCACTCCGCGGTTTCCATCAACTTCTAGTGCTCTGCACCTTTTTATGCAGCTATCATCCTTCATACGCATCAGATATATATGTATGTATATATGTATACGTATGTATATATTTATATGTATGTATATATGTATACGTATGTATATATGTATACGTATGTATATATGTATACGTATGTATATATGTATGTATATATATATGTATATATATATATATGTATATGTATAGGTATATATGTATATGTATGTATATAAGTATATGTATGTATATAGGTATATATATATATATAGGTATATGAATATATAAATATGTATGTATGTATATATATATATATATATATATATATATATATATATATAATATTATTGCTTTGAATTGAGAGAGAGACTGAGCATCAGAGGAATCTCCTGTGTGCAGGAGAGGAGGTTATGTTGGTATGGACATGTGATGCGTATGAAGGATGACAGCTGCATAAAAAGGTGCAGAGCACCAGAAGTCGATGGAAGCCGCGGAGTGGGGAGACCCAAGAAGACCTGGGAGGAGGTGATGAAGGCCGACCTTACCCAATTGCACCTCTCAAAGGTGATGACACATGACCATGACCTCTGGTGTCACACAGTAATACAGAAGACCCCCCCCCCACAGGAACAATCTGAAGCTGGAGGTGCCACGGCAAAAAAGCACCCAGCCCACACTGTAAAGTGGACTTGTAGGCATCACGGAAAAAAGCACCCAGCACTCACTGTAAATGAGGTTGGAGTTAGGAAGGGCATCCAGTTGTAGAAATCAAGCCAGAATCAGTTCCTATATGAGCAAGACAAGGTTAGCTGACTGGACACTGCCCACAACAGGACAACCTGTCTAACCCATGCTAGCATGTTAGAACGGACGTAAAACGATGATGATGATGATGATTATTATTATTGCTTTACTGTTGCTCGCTATTAAAATAGAAATTGCATTGGACACTTGGTTGCTTTTTGTTGTTTTTCCTACTATAGATTTATATACATCATTCTATTCCAAATCATAATGTATATCCCTTAATGATATGCAACATCTCTTTTGTATCCTGACTTTCTAATGATTCAACATAAACCATTTTATTTTCTCTGCAATTGACATTTCAAAATAGATGATTAATAAATTATTTCCAACCATAATCAATAGGAAATAGACCTCAAATATTTCTCCGTTCATTTTCAGATATAAATGCAAACTGGAATAATTTTTATTCACAGTATTATTATTTATCATGATAATGAAATTGGCCATAATATAATTCTTGTGAAGATTGGTGTCATATAACAATTTAGCTTGTCATTCTGTAAAGTACATTTTTTTTGCTATGATATATTAAAAACCTCATCTTCATCATTTTATGTTTTTCCATACTTACATTGGTTGAACTGTCTTTTTCCAGCACATTTGCCCATCCACTCTCTTGCTGTATTCCTTTGTCATCTCTTCTGAGTGATTCAGCATTTTAAGATCAGCTCATACTGCTTCTGCCCAGTTTTTTCTTCGTATTTTCTGCAGTTTCTTTCCACTGGCATCACTTGGCATTTCTTTACCCAATGATCATCATCCATACTCAACAAGTGTCCATATGCAATCTCCTTCTTAAAAAATATATAGATTTCTCTCAAGGGTTTTATTTTGCTTGAATTATATAATAATCACATGATATATTAAAAACCATATCTTGTTCATATATTCTATTTTCGACTCATATTTGCAAGCTATAGTTCCCCTAGCCGTCAAGGCACAGACTGTAATAAATTATCCAGCTTGTTCTAAAATGCAAAATAGACAAAGAAAGATGTTAATGTTCTACAAATAATGTACATCTCTTCCTATGAAACATCTCAAATCATATCTACTTAAAATTTATAGATTTACTTCGAGTTTTCTTGATTTATTTACATTATGGAATAACCAGAAGATACATAAAAAATTAAGTGAAGACTGGAGAAAATTGATTTGAACATGCTCTTTTAGATGTAAAATGTTAGTGTGCGTAGATGAGCTGAAAAAATAACTGAGTGTCAAAAGAACCAGATATGTGCAGGAGAGCAGATTGCATTGCTAAAGATATACAATGCATATGCATGATGACAGGTAGATGAAGAAGTGTCAGAAGTTCCAAGTTGAAGGAAACCTTCGAAAAGGAAGACCAAGAGGGTCATTGGCCGAAGTAGTGGAAGCTGATCTTAAGAAACTACATCTCAAAAAAAGATATGACAATGGAAAGAAACAACTGAAGAGATGGTGTACTGGCTGGTGCACTTATCTAACCCATGCAGGTATGGAAAATGTACATAAAAACTATAATGATGATGATGATGACGTTTGTACTTCAAAGAGAAACAATGTTGATATTTATTTGATAAGACAAATAATACAGCTAAATAGTTTGTAACTAGCAGAGTGGCCCGGCGTTGCTCGGGATTCTAAACATAGATTGGCATGTTTATCCCTCCTTTCTGAAACAGGTTCGTCATATGTTCACCAATTGATGCAGATGTCCTAATAAAAAGTGAAGTTACCTTGGGTGAATACGCAAATAATTTTCCATTAAGATTTTTCAAAAGCATGTAATTGCGTTCCCTCTTTTTTTGTTGTTGTTGTTTTTGCTGATGTTGGTGTGATAGCAGCCGTTGGTCGTATTACTAACACTGTCTCGTCCTTCTTCAGCAAATCGTGTATATCCCCTTCTGCCTCGTCAGCAATGAGAACAATATTTGCTCTAGGGTTCTTATATATTTGATATATTTATCCTTATCGAGCCTCGTGAAATAAATACGTTTGTTCATATTTTGTTACTGTGTATGCACGAATATATAATTATATATATATATATATTAAAATAACAGATTAAAGTTTAAGCGAAGAATCGCTGCTTTCACCCTTAACGGATCTTCTGAAACTAAAAAAATCAATCTGTGAACGCAGAAATAAATATTTGGAAAAACGTTACACACTATATATATATATATACACACACACACAGATAGTATCATAATGTCGTAATACAGACAGCCAGACATACAGACAGATATTATAAGGGCGTGACGTTATAGCTATGTATCTATCTAAAAAGACAGACTAAGGAAGATAGAGAGATCGCTAACGGGCACCTAATGCGGTCCCTAGGGCATTGAACATTTGAAATATTATTTGCTCAAAACACTCACAGGACCATAAGTATTACATGTATAAAGTTTGAAAAAAATCCGTTGAGTGGTTCTCGAGTTTTAGGGAGTCAGACAGACAGACAGAAATTCTCTGTTTTAGATATATAGATGATATCATCGTGTAGTATCCCTTATAATATGTATTTACTCAAGACAGTGATATTTATTTATTTATTTAGTGCTAAAAGTCTCGTTATTGTTTTTACATTCACTTTTCCATGCTAACATGGGTTGCATAAGATGTTTCTCATTTTATTTTTAAATATATTATATAATATGCTGCTGACATTCATTGAATCACTAAGCTGCATACATAAATATATGTATATTTGCACATATATATCATCATCATCATCATCATCATTTTACGTCCATTCTTCCATGCTAGCATGGGTTAGACAGGTTCTCCTGTTGTGGGGAATGCCAGGTCGGGTGACCATGTCTTGCTCATATGAGAACTGATTATATATATATATAGATATGTTTGCATATATATATATATATATATATATGTTTGCATATATATATATATATATATATATATATATATGTTTGCATATATATATATATATATCATCATCATCATCATCATCAACGTTTAACGTCCGTGTTCCACGCTTGCATGGGTTTGGACGGGGGTAGTCCCACTTGAGGCAAGAGTGATTGTCTTGCTCGCATAGGACTGTCTGGCAGGTTTTCTACAGTTGGATGCCCTTCCTAACACCAACCACATTTACAGTGTGGGTCTGGGAGGTTTTTACCGTGTTGCCTACACGGCCACATTACAGCGTGGACTGTGTGTTTTTTTGTCGTGACACCTACACGATCTCATTTGTTTCGGCCTCGATGGCGCGGCACCAACATAACTTTACATAGAACGGGGTGGTGTGGATCGGGTGGGGGTGGTGGTGGTGGGACGGGGTGTATTTTGTTAGAGATGCCTACTGGCTGGAGTAGGTTTTACTATATATTTAGGTAAGGCGGGTCTTCTCTGTTACTGAGTACCGCCAAAGGTCTCGGTCCAGTGACATTGTCTTGGAGAGGTGTAAGTGTGTGATGTCGGAGTTTATCAGCTCGTCCCAGGTTTTTCTAGGTCTGCCTATTCCGTGACTACCGTCTATCTTTATTGCCCTGCACTTTGTTATACAGCTATCGACTTTCATGCGCATCACGTGTCCATACCAACGTAGCCTTCTCTCGAGTAAACAACATCTGATCCCTCTTATCTCTAATTTTTTCCTTAGTTCGTTTATGCTTTGCCGTTCACGTATATTACTGTTACACATCCAGCGGAGCATGCAAGCTTCGTTCCTCTCTAGTCTGCGTATATCCTCTGCACACAATGCCCAGGTCTCACTGCCATGCAGCATTGCTGTTCGTATGCAGGCATCGTACAACCTGCCTTTCATTTTTAGTGAGAACCCTTTAGCAGCTAATAGTGGTATAAGCTCTCTGAACTTTTTCCAACCAGTTCTGACTCTAGCTACAGTACTTTCAGAGCACCCTCCCCCACTGCTGATTTTATCGCCCAGGTAACGGAAGCTGTCCACTATTTCTATAGAACCCTCTGCGCAATTGAAAGAGCTAGTAGTTTGTGGGCACTTGCTGCTACTTATTGCACCAGAGCACCGGCCACATGTAAAATCTATGTTCTTAGTTAGCTTACCTGTGATCCCACTACATCTTTTATGCACCCATACTTTGCATTTAGGACATAAAATGGAGTTTCTACCTACGCCTTTCCTACACACCGAGCACGACCATTTCCCAGAAGGGACCGCCGCCTTGTTTTCTTTCCTACAAACTAGTACTTTGGTCTTAGCCAGGTTAATTTTAAGTCCTTTTGACTCTAGGCCGTGCTTCCATGTTTGGAATTTCTTCTCTAGCTCGGCTATTGATTCCGCTATGAGTGTCAGGTCGTCTGCGTATAGGAGTTCCCATGGGCAGCCTGTCTTGAACTCCTCTGTTATAGCCTGAAGGGCAATAATAAATAGTAGTGGACTGAGAACAGAGCCCTGATGGACGCCAACTTTTACGCTAAACTCTTCACTATATTCGTTGTTAATTCTAACCTTGCTGACTGTTTCTTTATACATGGCTTGTATATATATATATATATATATATGTTTGCATATATATATATTTATATATATTCATTTATATTTATATATATATATATATGTTTGCATATATATATGTTTGTATATATATATATATATATATATGTTTGCATATCATCATCATCATCATCATCATCATCATCATCATCAACGTTTAACGTCCGTGTTCCACGCTTGCATGGGTTTGGACGGGGGTAGTCCAACTTGAGGCAAGAGTGATTGTCTTGCTCGCATAGGACTGTCTGGCAGGTTTTCTACAGTTGGATGCCCTTCCTAACACCAACCACATTTACAGTGTGGGTCTGGGAGGTTTTTACCATGTTGCCTACACGGCCACATTACAGCGTGGACTGTGTGTTTTTTTGTCGTGACACCTACACGATCTCATTTGTTTCGGCCTGGATGGTGTGGCACCAACACAACTTTACATAGAACGGGGTGGCGTTGATGGGGTGGGGGTGGTGGGACGGGGGGGGGGGGTATTTTGTTAGAGATGCCTACTGGCTGTAGTAGGTTTTACTATGTATTTAGGTAAGGCGGGTCTTCTCTGTTACTGAGTACCGCCAAAGGTCTCGGTCCAGTGACATTGTCTTGGAGAGGTGTAAGTGTGTGAGGTCGGAGTTTATCAGCTCGTCCCAGGTTTTTCTAGGTCTGCCTATTCCGTGGCTACCGTCTATCTTTATTGCCCTGCACTTTGTTATACAGCTATCGACTTTCATGCGCATCACGTGTCCATACCAACGTAGCCTTCTCTCGAATAAACAACATCTGATCCCTCTTATTTCTAATTTTTTCCTTAGTTCGTTTATGCTTTGCCGTTCACGTATATTACTGTTACACATCCAGCGGAGCATGCAAGCTTCGTTCCTCTCTAGTCTGCGTATATCCTCTGCACACAATGCCCAGGTCTCACTGCCATGCAACATTGCTGTTCGTATGCAGGCATCGTACAACCTGCCTTTCATTTTTAGGGAGAACCCTTTAGCAGCTAATAGTGGTATAAGCTCTCTGAACTTTTTCCAACCAGTTCTGACTCTAGCTACTGTACTTTCAGTGCACCCTCCCCCACTGCTGATTTTATCACCCAGGTAACGGAAGCTGTCCACTATTTCTATAGAACCCTCTGCGCAATTGAAAGAGCTAGTATTTTGTGGGCACTTGCTGCTACTTATTGCACCAGAGCACCGGCCACATGTAAAATCTATGTTCTTAGTTAGCTTACCTGTGATCCCACTACATCTTTTATGCACCCATACTTTGCATTTAGGACATAAAATGGAGTTTCTACCTACGCCTTTCCTACACACCGAGCACGACCATTTCCCAGAAGGGACCGCCGCCTTATTTTCTTTCCTACAAACTAGAACTTTAGTTTTATCCAGGTTAATTTTAAGGCCTTTTGATTCTAGGCCGTGCTTCCATGTTTGGAATTTCTTCTCTAGCTCGGCCATTGATTCCGCTATGAGTGTCAGGTCGTCTGCGTATAGCAGTTCCCATGGGCAGCCGGTCTTGAACTCCTCTGTTATAGCCTGAAGGGCAATAATAAATAGTAGGGGGCTGAGAACAGAGCCCTGATGGACGCCAACTTTTACGCTAAACTCTTCACTATATTCGTTGTTAATTCTAACCTTGCTGACTGTTTCTTTATACATGGCTTGTATAGCTCTCACAAGCCATTCGTCAACGCCTAGTTTTCTAAGAGCCCACCAGATAATGGAGCGGGGGACTCTGTCGAAGGCTTTCTCCAAGTCGACAAAAGCTAAGTAGAGGGGTTTACCTTTAGCTAGGTACTTCTCCTGTAGTTGTCGTACAATGAAAAGAGCGTCTGTGGTACTTTTGCCTGACACAAACCCGAACTGCATTTCATCTAGGTCAATTCTCTCTCTGATTAGTTGTGCTATTACTTTTTCCGTGACCTTCATGACCTGGTCGATTAATTTAATGCCTCTATAGTTACTCCTATCTAGGGCGTCTCCTTTACCCTTATAACAGTTAACGATGATGCTGCTATGCCAGTCCTTCGGAACAACCCCATTCTGTACGACTTGGTTAACTATGCGGGTGACCATGGTGTGTCCCACCGTGCCAGATGCCTTCAGCATCTCAGCAACTATTTCCGAAGGCCCAGCCGCCTTACCTGTCTTCATATCCTTGATTGCCTTACTTATTATACTCCCCTCGACTAACACTGCTGGTCCCTCTATTGGGTCGATATGGGGGAGACTGTCTTTCTCCCATTTATTCTCCTCATTTAGTAGCCTTTCATAGTGACACTTCCAAGCTACCTTCTTATCAGCGTCGGTGATGGCAAGTGTGCCATCGTCGTTTAGTACACACTTCTCCCCGACAATATCACGGTTTTCCTTGACGCATTGCCTAGCAATCCTGAACACCTCACGTTTTTGGTCATCGCGTTGTAGAACATGCTTGAACTTTCTTTCCTCAGCTTCCCTTCTTGCTAAGTACACTTCTCTCCTAGCTTCCCTCCTGGCCACTTGATAGTCTTCTCTACTTCCCCCATCCCGCCATACTTTCCAAGCCTGCTTTTTGGCCTTAATTGACCCCTCCACCTTACTGTTCTACCACCATGTTACTCTCCTCCTGCCTACAGGCCTGCTCCAGCCACAGACTTCGTCTGTCGCCAACAGCAGGTTTGCTTTCAGAAATTCCCACTCTCCCTCTATATTGTCCGACTCTAAATGTTCTTCCTTACTGTCGAAAGCATCAAGTAATATGCTTTGAAATTTATTCCTGGCTGTGGGGTCCTTTAGCTTCCATATTTTTCTCCTGAGGATAGTCCTCTTCTGCTGTCGAGTACGTCTCGTCTTGACTATGAGGTCGCTAATTATCAGTCTATGTTGGGAGGTGCATTCTTCATGGGGGAGGGATTTAGTGTTTACAACAGACACTCTGTCACGTCTTCTGGTAAGGATATAATCTACCTGGCTTGTGTGTTCCCCCGATCTATAGGTGATCAGGTGATTGTCACGTTTTTTGAAGTTAGTGTTACAGATAGTTAGGTTATTTGCGTCACAGAATTCCAGGATTCTGGAGCCTTCCTCATTTCTAGTACCAAACCCATAGCCTCCATGGATTTCGTCGTAGCCGTCACAATGTTGTCCAACGTGACCATTTAGGTCGCCTGCAATAATTATATAGTCACTGTCGGATATTTGGGAGGTAGTTAGCATCAGTGTCTCATAGAATCTGTCTTTTATAGTGCCGGGCAGTCCGGATTGGGGTGCGTACGCAGATATTACTGTCACCGTAGTTCTATTGAGGACAAGTCTTATTTTAATTATTCTGTCGTTCACTCTATTTACGTCTATTATCTTATCTGCCCACTTTTCTGCTACCATGATTCCTACTCCACCCAGCCCATCGTCGTTTCCCACCCAGAAAAGCTTATAACATCGTTTTTTACCCTCAATGAATCTAGCAGACCCACCCCTCCACCTGGTCTCTTGAATACAACAAACATCGACCTCCTTACGTTCAAGCATTTCTACAACCTCGTTAGCGCGACCCTTTAGGGTGCCTACATTTATGGTACCAACTCTGAAGTTTTGGATTGCGTTTGGGGGTTGGGGGCGGTGGGGGGCGGGGGGCGATGGGGTTATGTTAGCCGTCCGCGGTCGAAACAATGAGGAGTGCTCGCATTCTCGTCCACGAGGTGAATTTGTCTTTATCCTTATCTTTGGCATTGTCGCTGAGCGTCCAGATTTTTCTCTTTCTCCTCCACTCTCCAGGATTCCGCAGTCCATCCATCCATCATATATCGAAAGGCAACCAGGCAAGCGATAGTATAGGCCTCTGGCTTATGATTGGTCCGCGTAATAATAATACTGGTGATGCGTGGGGGCTCTGGCTTATGATTGGTCCACGTAATAGCAATGGTGGTGCGTGGGGGAGGGAGGGGTGTTGGGTAGCTAGATAGAAGGTAATGATTGAATGGGGTCCTTGCATTTAACAAGCGATTAACAAAAATACAAAATTTGTTCTGTTCAATACGACAAAAACTTTCGTATCTAACAATTAATGAATACAAAAAATGTAGATTGTTTTAGCAATAGATTGGCTATTTGGACTTGATACGAAATATGGAGTGTGGAGGTAGAGATGAAGAAAAATATGTACATTACGTTACATGAATATCGTGGAGTAGACAGCAATGCAATGAAATTTGGCGAAATATATATATGTTTGCATATATATATATATAGATATAGATATGTTTGCATATATATATATATATATATGAATCATCATCATCATCATCATCACCATTTAATGCCTTATTTGTTCATGCTTGCATGGGTTAGACAGATCGTCCATGTTATGAGAAAAGTCTGGATAGTTGGCTGCCCCGTACCTTGCTCAAATGAAACTGTATTTTGGCTGTTTTCTTTTACAGTTGAATGCCCTGTGTGTGTGTGCATATGTGTGTGTATTAAGCAAATCCTTGCAAATCCATTAATAGTCCTAGGCCAATTGTAAAATGTAGCTCTGAAATTCTGGTAATAGCCCCAGCTAAATGCAAAATGTAGGGTCCCATTTCACTGCTTGATACATGTTTTATGTATATGCTACAGATATATACATGTACATAAGTAACTGGACAAAATATAAGAACTAGAACTTTAAGGCAAGTAGCCCCATACTAATCGCTTCACATGCATCTGTCTCTTTTGGTCTGGCCTGTTTGTAAATATTAGTATTTTGTCAAGCTGCCAAAGATGTGAAATATAATAATTAAATTCTGTTTTTCCCTAACTAATTGATATGTAAAACAAAATGTAAGATAACGTGTTATTTGTAATTACAGCACTTTCTCCATTTAACATATGTTTGTTTATAAATTTTAGGTTGTTTTATTGCCTCTGAAAGTTAGATGTGTTACATATAATGTTAAATGAAACTTCAAATCTTTCTGGTTTGAAAGATTAATGATATTGAAGTAGTTAATGAACAACTTTAAAGATAAAGAATTAGTGTTTAGCTGAAATGCATGAAAGTGTTCTGTGACTCTTATTTCTTTACTGGCACTGCCTTTTATCTATGGTCAAGATAGTGAACTTTTTTCTTGTGAGAAAAAGTATTATTGTTTAACCAAAGTACAGTTAAACATTGGGCTAACAACCCCTATAAAAATATGCACTATTCCAAATCCTAATGACTCAATGTAGAGGCTATGTTTGTCACAAAATATTTAGAGGATGGAATGGAAATACATAAAAAGTAAAAATACTGCACAGCTATGTTGCTGAAAACTGAATTAACATCTGTCATGCAAGCAAACAACTTTCTTCTAAATACAGTTTAAGCTGAAGATATACTATTGAGGTTTTGAGTGCAAATAATACAAATATAGAACATTACAGCATGTCTACAGTAGAACTAGAATGCTTAATGCCTTTTAGAAGATAGCATCAGCAATGCATACAATGTAACTGCAAGAATAATAAGATTGTTTAAATTAGGCCATGTCCACATAAAATATACTTAAAATAAATCACTTTTGCATTTTGAAATGATTAAATTTTATATTCCTTTATATATATACAGCAAAAACAAAACAAAACAAAATAATATAAAAATGAGGAAAAAGAAAACAAGCACATTCCACATCCATAGTTGGACAGCATATCTCAACTTTATCCCACCCTCTGAAATTGTTAAATATGGTATCTGTCTAGAACAGTGAACTGGTGGTATCTCTAGGGCCTCAAACTTATGAAATTTGTTTTGTCTCTTTGTCTCTTTGTCTCTTTGTGGCCTACTTGTCTGGTAGACTTAATCCACCATTCTAATTAACACCATCACCTGACTCTTAGGTACTTTTCGTGAAGTCTATTCTGTTGAAAGCATTCAAGCCATGTCTTCAGGTGCAACAAGGATTCTCTCATCCTTCCCTTCTTTATACCATTCTTGGAAATTCTCTTTATACCACTCCTCTAGATGATGTAATGAAAATAAATAATAAGAAAATGTCTCAGTCATATTTTGGGGTCGATATTTTTACCTAGTTCCATCCCTCAAATTTCTGGTTTTGTCTTAGAGATTGTTATTCATAGTTTCTGCTCATTCTGTCTTTTTTTTTTGCCTCACCTACTTTTTCAAAAAAATAATCTATTTTTGTATAATGTTCAATTAAAAAAAATAATATAATTTCTTGGGAAATTTAAAGTAATTTTTTATATAATTTATCTTGATGCAGATACTTTAAAAAACATTTTTCTTTGAGAAATAATTTTTAGAGATAATTATTTGAAAATATTATTCTTTCAAAATGTTTATTGATTCATTTATAATTTTGTAATCTTACATCAAGTGGCAATTTCTCTTCCAGTTTTCACTTAATTTAGTTATATAAATCAAATACAGTATGTTTGATAAAAAAAAAACAAACGTTTGTATAAGACAACAATAATATTACTGTGAATGAGAAATTATTCATTCATATCAGAGTGGACCTTCATCAATTTCAGTGATGACTATTCCAGCTGTTCGAACATCAGAGCAGTTTACTCGTGAAATTAGCAGGCAGGTGACTGAGCATTCTAGTGTGACTACAGTGGGGCACCATTTGATTTAGATGATCATATTGTCTTCAGTAATTATTTCTTCAATTCTAGTACTTATTTTATCAATTACGTTTTTGTCAAACACACACATGCATATACATACATTTCATCATCATCATCATTTAATGTCTATTTTCCACGCTAACATGGGTATGTATGTGTGTGTATATATATATATATAAAATAAAGAAGGTGCTCAAACACAGAAATGCTATAAAGATAACTTCTAAAATAGGGTGAAGATGGCCATCAGCGACTGAAGAATTGAACCCCATATCTCCCAGATACTGGCTAGATGCTTTAAACATTAAGCTAAGGAGCCGTGACAACATATTTACCATCGTTTTACTTAGATAACTGGACAACCAGATGTCAGCAGACAGGAAGAAATATATCTGTATGTAAACAAACAATGTAGGAAGCCCAATTTTTGACAGATTCAACAGTGACACAGTGTTTGACAAGGCTAGCCTTTTGAAATCCATTTACAGTTCATCCAACAAACTTTAAAACAATTTCCATCTACTCAGTTTTATTTACAAGGCTTAGGTCAACATGAGCCTCTGGTAAATTAATTTTGTGCAAGTTGCCACAATGTGAGATCAAACCTGGACTATGTGATTGTAAAACAAACTCTTTAACCATTCAGACATGCTATATTCACTATTGCTATAATGTAGCATATATATGACAAATGGCAATATAGGAAATATAGAGTTGTATGAAAGCTCTTGGCAAATTTAGCCTTTGATATCATTTTAATTGTTGGCTGAGGCACTTTTAATTTTTGCAAAATTTACAAACGTCACAACTTTTTATGTTCATCTCCTCTGAAAAGAAGCTATAAAAGTGGATTGGCATTGTATTTTATGAAAAGATGAAAATTTGAAGAAAAAAAATTATATTTGAATAGTAGCATTTTGAAAGAAGTCTTTAAAGTAATTTCCTCTAACTTTATTCAGTTGAGATAAATTTGGTGTGAATTATGATCCAACTAACTTTCCTTACTACATTTTTATTCCCACACATAGATATACATGAAATTGATACTCCCAGTCAATTCAGCAGTGTTCTTGTGCAAAATATTGAAAATCAAACAATTTTATTACTGTGGAAATGTTGAGTCATGGACAATATTTCATGATTTGAAGATGTTGAGTCATCATCATTTTATACTGACATAGATTGGATAGGTTGTTGTGATCCAAGATCAAATGGATCAGAGCATTCTCATCTTGCTCATACATTCCATATTAGACAATTATCTTTTCCCACATTCAAACATTGAATGACATGCATAGTAACTTTTCCCTTGTTTTCTTGCTGTATTTGAATTAACTATTTTGCTTGATTTGAATACCAAAGTTGCTTCTGTATATTCATGAAACATTTTCTCTGGGATTCTGTCTCATTAGCATAATTATATCTTGTTGAATTTGGAACAAATTTTCACGTCTTCTGAATTCCTTATCTTCATATATTTAAATGCTATTAAATATATTTATGCTAAACATTTTAGGGAAATCTAACTCAATGATACCAAAAGAATTAAGCCCCAAAGTAGTTGCTGTTAAACACTAACTCCTCTGATTTATATGTTTTATGTTAGAAAGAATGCTATATAATTCTTTGGATTTATAAATAGGGAGTGAATTGACAGTGTTGTTAG
>OZ024742.1:298257011-298262011 GCA_964016885.1 Eledone cirrhosa | reverse complement strand
AAAAGGACAAAAATAGCACATGGATACAGCAAATGCAAGCACTTATACAAAAAAACAAAACAGCGATTACTTGTTGGCGGATGGGGTGCCTAAAAAACTTCCTTATAGACTATATTTTGGGTTTTCTCGAGAGTTGCAAAAGCAAATAGGTTATGTCGGCTCCCCACTCGAGAGCAGCCAACATATAGTTGACTATGGGAGAAGCACGGTTCTTCTAAATTAAGCCCTACGACCATCAGCGTCTGACCCTGTGATTTGTTAATCGATATGGCGAAACTGAGAGGAAATTGCAGCCTTCTGAATGTGAAAGGAATGTCTTTACTGGATGGAATGAGAGGTATCCTTGGTATGAAGACAGTATCCCCCTTACCACATCCTGTAAGTATTGTTGCCTCAATAACATGAGGCACCGCCTTTTGGACGACCTGACGCGTGCAGTTGGAAAGCATTCGGGGTTCCAAATTCCTGAGGAGCATGACAGGGGCACCTTTCTTAAGTCGCAGTAAGTGTGATGGCAATCCGGGAGGGTCTAGGGAGTTAAGAAATTCTGTGGGGTAATTAACAACTTCGTCCAGATCAGCCATAGAGTCAAGGGACTTGTAGACGTACAGGTTTCCAGGCAAGCACAGCGTAGTCGGAGGCGGGGTCGTAGTTAAAGGCCTTCAACAACCATCGTGAATTGCAAGTCCTAGAAATGCTACGTAACGATCATTGCCGCTGTTCACTTTGCAGAAGTCGGCCACGTCATTGCTCTATGGTTTCAGTATTTCATGCAGCAGCAGTGGCAGTGGCGTCCCTGCTTCATCGAACGGCGCGTCGTCCTTCATCCCCTCGAGTGCAAGCAGTGGCTGTTGCAGTGGCATCCTTGCTTCATCAAATGGCACGTCGACCTTCATCCTCTCGATCGCGAGCAGCAGCAGTCGCGGCAGCACCTTTGTTCTGTCAAAGTTCATGCCGACTGTCATCCTCCTCCATTCTGTGACAGCCTGATCGCAGTCGCATTTACATCTCCAGTGAGACGCCTTCGCTTAGATCTACTTGCATCATTAGATAATTGACCAATGAAAGTTCTTTTCTTGGGGGGCATTGCTTTTAGAAAATTAACCAAGGAGAGCAATAAATAGTGGACAAATAACGTTTAAGTAAACAAATTTAAACACGGATATAAATTGTGAAAAAATGTGATAAAACTATGTGGTCTGAGAAAGTGGGTATGTTTTGCAAGATTTTGTATACCAGTCAAATTTCAGGTTTTAAGTTAGGGGCAATGCAGCGTATGGACTACCTATAATAAAGGAAATTAAATAGTGTGGCTACAGTGGTAGGTATATAAGTGTCAGTATGTTTGTTCAGTTTGAACATAGCAATAAGTAAGTACTAACCATTGAAAGGATACAGGCAAAAATGGCCGAAAAATCACAGCATGATAAACTGGAACCTTATGACCATAAACACATTAACTAAACCTCCTTTAAGGTGACAAATGTTGAAGAAGCATGCGTTTCAGAAACATGGGGTAGCTTATGAGAGTACGCATGTAAAAAAACCTACCACTTGTCAAAAGCCAAAAAAGAAGTGTGATCCTAGGTTGGACTTGACCGATATAAATAGGAGTGATTTCGCTCAATGAACACCACTTGAGTTGTCTGATTGGTTAGATAATACAAATAAATGTGATGAAATCTACTGAACACAACTCACTGATGTGTGGTTAGCCAGAGGTCGCCATTTCGCACTTAATTGAGGTGCAATTAAACAGGGGAGACAACCGGGTGCAAAAACTAATCAATCATTCGCACAGTTTAGGCATGAGTGTGAAATAGGACAATCTACATACAGTAGGCATTAACATTTACACCTGGGTTAAATCGCGCTTTCTTGGTTAGGAGTGTGAAATGACGCCAAAGTTCAAGGTAAAAAATTTAACTCCCTATTCCGCACTTAATTGTGGTGCAATTACACGGGGAGACAACTGGGTGAAAAATTAAATTCAATCATCCTAAAGTTAACTAAACAAACTAAAGTTAAGTCAGGGGGATTTTAAAATTCGCTACTCCATTTGTAGGACATGAGTAACCGATGCGTCAACTTTCGTTTAAATTGACTTTTATTTCCAGAAGTGGAAATGCTTTGCTGCAACCATAATAAGAACTTTAAAAGTGGTCCAAAGGGGCTCACTGCTCTCCCCAGGAGGTTCCCTTGCAAAATTCAAGTGATAACGAATGTGTGGTGCTTTATCTTATGGCCGGCAATAACCATTTTGTTTAGTTTTTGTAAGAATCAAGTATAAACTCCTGAGGTTATGGTGCTTTTTTATTGTGGCAGTTTGAAATTTTATAGGTTAATGGATTGGGCTCATTGTCCACGAGGGGTCCTTTTGCTGAATTGAAATGAAAGTAAATGTGCCTCAGTGTATCTTCATCTGTAGTACATGAATAACAACTAAGTCGAAATTCGTTTTATTGGACTACCAATTATCGAAGCTATGACGTTTTGCTGCATTACAATAGCCAAATTCAATAAATGACCCACCGGGGCTTGCTGCCCCCTGGGGCTCCCTTGCTTGTCCCGGGTATAGACAGTGTCTTCAACATCATCTTTAGGCAATGGGTAACCAATGTGTCCGGTAAAGTTAAAATCGAATGTAAACTTCAAAAGTTATCAGGTACTAATACAGTGTTAATGTGAACTTCAATAGATAAGTCGAAGGCGCTCCTGCCCCCCCCCCCCCCCCCTCCGAACACATGAACTTTTACTTGATAAGTTCAAGGGTAACCAATACGTCTCGCTTCGTGAAAACCAACACAACTCGAGCAGTTATGACGTTTTGTTGCATTGATGATATCAACTTCAACATTCATCAAGTCGGTTTACTGCCCCCCAAAGGGTCCCCTACCTGAATTTCTGTGCAATTTATTTGTAGGCCATAAGCAAACGAAAGATTAATTTTGCTGAAGATGGGAGGCAAACTGCAGGAATTATGGGGCCTTTATGGAGTAGTACTGCTGACTCCAAGCAAGAGGCATAAGGGGGTTATCTGCCCCCGGAGAGGCCCCACAATCGATGTACGGAAAAATAAAATAGCCTACGGCGCAGAAACCTATGTATGACTTCAGAAACCTATGTATGAAATTTGGTGCAAATCGGTTGTAAAATGTAGAAATGCATGCGGTTACACAAACAGACAGACATCTTCTGTTTTATATATATATATATATATGTGCCAAGGCTCTGATACCATCAACACCATAAACACAGAGCTGGCATATCTAAGAACTGACTAACTGCCTGATGAGGTCATAGCCATTCAATGGCTATCATCGAAATATATATAGCAGTAAATAAAGGATGATGAGTTCATGCAATTGACTTATGTTTCGTCACTATACATATATATATATATATATATATATATATTTATTAAAATAACAGATTAAAGTTTAATCAAAGAATTGCTGCTTTCACCCTTAACGGGATCTTCTGAAGATCCCGTTAAGGGTGAAAGCAGCGATTCTTTGCTTAAACTTTAATCTGTTATTTTAATAAATTTTTGCTCTACGGTTCTTATATATTTGATATATATTTATCCTTATCGAGCCCTCTTTGGATTTTAGTCTTCAAATTTATTATTTTTACTATATATATATATATATATATATCTCAAATAATCATTGTATGGTTATTCATGTGACTTCATCAGATGCTTACGCAATCATTGGTGCAGTTATGCAATCATTGTGATATGCCGGTGGCTATGCACATCCATGCAGTAGTGAAGTGGATGGATGTGCATGGCCACTGGCATATGACAATGATTGCATAACTGCACCAATGATTGCATGAATAACCATGTAACAGAAATATATATAATGCAATAAATAATTATGGTGATTTAACCCCGTCTTAACTGCCATTATTTGATAAATGAATACTCAGTCACTCAATATTACCTACCTCGAATAAACTACTGATGTGTAGTGCTTTGGATACTAGGACCTGCTTATCATCAGGAAGTTACTACGTAACTACTAAGATAAACAACACTCGTGTACAATATATATATATATATACATATATATAAACAATGAGTTATATGGTTTGTTGATTATTCAACAAACTTAATTTTACAACAGATTAGAAGCACTCAACAGTTTTATTTGGAGTATCATTTCTATAACTAACTTTAAAATACCTCTACAATAATTTTTCAACTTATAATAGCAAACCCTTAAAAAAATTTAAATAAGTATTTAAAATCTTTCTAGCGTCTAAACTTTACGTTTTTTTTCAGTTTTAACATTATCCTCATTAGCATATGTCCCTTGAGTGTTGAACCTTTCTATTCACTATCTTCACTGGACTTATACCATTAAGTTCACATGAAGACATGTCACTATCTTAACACCAATTATTATATTTTATCTGACGAAAGCGTACTTAAATATTAGTACCCTTGAAATATGTATAATAAAATAAATATGGTTTTATAAAAATATTTTCCATTTATTAGTATTGTGGATTGGCAGAATCGGTAGAGGGTCGGACGCCATGCTTTCCAGCATAGTTACGTCCCTTTACGATCTGAGTTCAAATCCCGCCGAGGTTGACTTTGCCTTTCATCCTTACGGGGTCGATAAAATAAAGTACCAGTAATGCACTGGGTGATTGCTGGCCTTGTGCCTAAAGTAGAAACAATTATTAATATACATATATATATATATATCATTAAAATAAGTAGGAATGAGGTGCCAGAGTATCATCATTAAGCTATATGTATATATATATATGTGTATAACTAACTTGTACTACTGCTGTGACACACACACACTCTCTCTCTCTCCCTTCTCTCTCTCCCTCTCTCTCTCTGCCTGTCTATCTATCTATATCTCCCTCTATAGCCATCTATCTGTCTTTTTCTCCCTCTCCCTCAGTCCTTAATACTGCCCTACCCTTCAAAACTTTTGTCTCAACCTTTTGTGATTTGACAAAGACCTGTCCTG